>CM062254.1:7500-130481 GCA_031216405.1 Syzygium malaccense | reverse complement strand
AATTTGGGGTTTTTAGTACTTCAAAAATTAATTTGAGATAAATTTATCATGTGTGTGTCAATTTTTGAGTAAATTTATCACAAATATACTAATTTAAAATTTTTCATTGTGTTAACCCCATATATAATTCCCTCTGTATGCAAGTCAAATGCGTCTTTTAAGCATAAGACTAAAATGAATATGCAATAGAGGGCGATAAATAGGGCTGTATCTATCTATGTAAATGATACCATTACAAGAGCGTTTTTTTTTTCCAAGTGTCGCCTCTAAATTTGCCATCCAAAGATTGTCCGTGCTCTTCTTTCTTTCTTGCTTGCTTGCTTGAAGGGCTTACGTGTTCATATATTTCTAGAGAAACGCCGTTATAGGACAGACGAAAGATGATGAATGAATGGATCGATTTCGTCACGACTGTGCTTTGCTTCTCCTTCAATATCCAAAAGTCTCCATTTTACGTCCACTTATCGTTTGGATGAGCTTCATGTCTCTCTTCATGGAATGGCATGCGTTATTCTTGGAATTGCCTTGGATTGTTATACCAGAAGGAGGAATTTAAATCAAAAGAAGGAAAAATTATGAGATATTCGCTGTGCATTTTCCTTATTAACTGCTCCTACAGTTGGACTGGAAGGGAGAATGTATGTGTCATGTCATGTGAAGGGTCACTCTCACTGATGCCTTTCATTTGTGCATATGCATGTGCCTACTTCACGGCTACTACACGGAAGCTCGCTGCTTTGTTTTCATATAGTTTCTCACAGCCAGATGCTCAGTACTTCCTGCTTATTTCTTGAGATTGCTCCCACGGGACAAACTAAAAGTGGGCCAAATTGAATTATTTTATTCAAAAATCAAACTCCCCAACAACTAAAACGCACAATAAATACAGAAAATATCGATTAAGAACCCTCAGGAAAACAATCAAGGAACTCTACAAGCTGGTCTCACTTAGCCTTGGAATGCCATTCTGTTCTCGCACGAACGATCTCTGCCTTGTCTGCTTGCATCCGGAGAAGATGAGTGAATTCTAGCTCCGGACAGCAGCCAGTTTTATGAGGAGGGTCAGTATCAGAGTCTACGACAATGCTCGCAGTTGCGCTGGTTAAAGACTCCAGCAAATTTGATTGTCGGCATTCGCGCCGATATTCCAGTGTCATGCTTGTTAGGCTGAAAGCCTCCAATACATTAATTGGCACGCTCTGCATAAAATGACATGCCAGGGAGAGTTAAGAACGTGAAAAAGACGGCAATCTCGATTTTCAGCGGAGGAGGCAAATTTGCTTCTTGGTACGGTAGTTCAGAAAATGGTGGAAAATCAGGTCTACGGTTTTCGCTCTTTCTTGTTGTGCATTATAAATCTTACCTAAACTTAGTGGACTCTGGTATAAGCTTCTGCAGATACTAAAAGTCATCATACCGTACAGTGCAGATAAAGGAGATACAAGTCTTTTCAGTCTTCATAGTCATAATTTTCCAAGTTCACTAAATTCGGTTCATGTAACACAGGAAAGTTTAGTTAAGTACCTCTAAAATCCATCCAATGTATTTTACATTGTTTACATGCTGGTTGGCATCCATGTCATTCCATCTTGGCTGAAAGGCAAGGGTTAAACATGAAACGAAGGACCCAGAGTAAATAATGGAGAATTAGGATAATCAGAAACTTACAGCTAAGCCCGAGCGAATTCTCTCTGCCGTTGCATCAGTGAGCTTGTCTATTTTATCAGTATCATTTTCTTCTGTGGGAATTGCCAATTTGTTCAGGTAGAAAGGTATGACTTCTTGTCTAACTTGATCAGGGATCTTGGATAATCTTCTGGTCTCTCTGTTCATTATCACCCATGTGCTGCACGGTAACAATTGGTTTAGGCAATAATGAGAACAGAGGACAACTGAATGTTAGAGCTTCAAACCAGGGAGATGCAGCTCGCACCTGGTCGCTCTTGTTATGATCTCCTGAGTGTTGTAATCACGGATAATCCAGTCTCTCCGCATTCCATTCTTTCCCGCTGCATCGACCCAGGTGTCGATCTCCACAACATCCCCCCTGTCACAGATATTGATAGTGCTACTCTTCAAAGCGAAAGGACATTTTGATCACAGAAATGAGTGCTAGGCTCGAGAAGAGAAGATAACTTTTCACTATGGTGGTTCATTCAAGCTATTATCAAATTGAAATTCTCGTTTGTCAGATTCTTCTGATAAAACGTGGTGAAATGTGCGAGAAGAAAATAAAATATAACTGGTTGGACAAGTCTCTTGATGTCAAGATGAAAATTTATTTTCATAGGCTGTGGGAGAGACTGATTGAATGTGAAATATACCAAGAACTGTATCTCTGTACTTGTACATGGATGCGGGTGACAACCCAAATCAGTTTCCGAAGACTCATCTCCCGAGTAGCGCCAAATCCATTGCCAGCAAGGCCGGAGCTGGTTACATGGTTGAGGGCTGTCTCCTGCGCTAACCATTGACAAAGAGTGAGCAATAGAGACTTTTTATGTTTTACCTAGGAAAATTTCTTCCCTGCAGTGGGTACAAGGTGGACCGGATGATCGCGGTCATCAGACTTGCGGGATCAATAAGATCCGACAACTCGGACAGTCCAATCCACCATGATCAGGGCGTAGGCAAGACCATCCCAATTCCTATTCGTAACCTATGCAATTGATTAACCTGGAACGCAATGCGGACGAAGCGACGAACTGACCTGAAGGAGATTCATAAGGGTCTCCATGGTGGCAGTTTTGTCAGGTCCAATTTCATATGACCTGATAATGAAAGTTTGCCTGTACACAAACCGGTCATCAACAAACCTACCGACCAGGCACGCATGCGGCAGCGAATCAGCCCCACATTCTTTTACCAACTTATCCGGATTGCTCGTGGCGGCGTTGTACAATGGAGCTTCATTTATATAAACCCCATTGATCTTTTTCCCATTGATCATCCCAACCATCTGATCTCTGTGCAGACCGGCGGTCACCAACAGTTTCCGAGGGGACCTCGATGCATTGTCCCTGCACCTCCGAGAGCAAAATCCAATCCTTGCCATGACCACGGCATCGTTCTTCTCTCCCCTGCCCCCTAAGGAGCCACCGGGAGGCCATGCAGGGAAGTCGCACAACCCGGCCATGATTTTCATCGACAGAGAGTCGTTCATTTTGCAGGAAGAAGGGGCGTTATGATCAAACAATGCAAGAAAAACGAGGGCGCGAGAAAAGTATAAGCAGGTGTAGCTTGTAGCCCATGGTGGCACTGTTTCATGGAAGAAATGAAGACTCACTATAGTAGGTGCAACTAATAATACGCAGCGATGAAGGCATAGGGAGATTTGCAGGGGCGCGCAGGGGAGGAGAATTGAGGGGTCAAACGAGAGAAGAGATGAACGTAGCTCAACCACTTTTAACGGGGTGGGAGAGAAAATGGGGGAGGTCCCCGGATTGCACGCCAGCACGCGATTGTCGATGCTTCCCTCGGTCCTCCTTTTGAATGGTCCTCTCCGGTGTCCTCCTAAATTTAGAAATCAGATTTTGCTCTCGTGACCAAGCTAACTCAAATTAGCTCATCACCGTAACCTGACTGACAATCCCTGGAGGAGTTGGAGGGCAATAAACATCACCCCCCCCCCCCCCCCCTTCTGATTCTTGAAGAACCTGTCAGTGTTGGTGGAGGCTCAAAAAGTGGTGCTTAATTTCAAAAAATTGCATTATTACAGTATCAATTCTGATCTTAATTTTTTTTATCTCGTAAAAAAGTATCAATTTTATGTTGAGTGTCAATTCTGATCTCAACTTTTTTTTTATCTAGTAAAAAAACATCAATTTTAGGTCGAGTGATAATTTTAATCCCAATTTTTTTCTCATAAAAAATCACTAACTTTCATTTAAATCACAAATTTCTGAGCCATAACTTGAAGAATAACGGCGAAACTATTTGTCTCCTTCACTTCATTGGCAAGTAAAAAAGATCTCCAAATTGAATCTCTCTGGTCAGACTTCGTCGTTTTGTTGTAATCTGAAATTGTAGATCACGGCCCGTCGATAGACGCCATGGACAAGATTTGCCAAGCTCACGATCATAATCTTTTTTCTCAAACAAGAGTGACTTCCGAGAGAGAGAGAGAGAGAGAGAGTCAACGGAGGGTCAGATTTGGGATAATGATGAAATTTTGTGATTTTTTACGAGACAAAAAAAATTGGGGTTAGAATTGTCACTCGACCTAAAATTAATTCTTTTTTATGAGACAAAAAAATTGAGACCAGAATTTTCACTCAACCTAAAATATTTTTATTTTTTGGAATTAGCGCTTCATTGCTGTCAAAATCTTCTGCTCATGACAGAATCCATGGCACTCTTTATCTCCCTTTGAAATGTCTCCGAGCCTGAGATCAAAAGGGTGATGTTGGAATTTGCATTTTGATATTCAGGATCACGGACGGAGTGGTGCGCTCTTTACAGGGACCCCAACTTAGAGGACCAAGTGGAGCTCATTTGAAAAAAAAATTGGGTCCTCGTTTCCTCAACATTTCTGGCTGAGACTTGCAGAAGCAGCTCGGCCCGCGAACGCTCAAAAGCCCAAGAAGAGGAAAAATGACAAAAGAAGAAACAAAAAGAAGAGGGAATGATACAAACAATCTCTACTTTTTAATTTAATATGTAATGTGATTCATGAACTTTCAATTTATTTAATATGATCCCTGAATGTTAGCCCAATACGCAATGTGATCCATGAACTTTTAATTTGTTCAATATGGTCCCTAAATATTGAATAAAAGGACAATATTGAATTTTTTTCATATTGTTCATGCATTAATTTGAATATGTACCATAGATTCGTGGACCACATTAAATAAATTAAAAATTTAGAAATCACATTACATATTGAGTTAAAATTTAAAGATCACGTTGCATATTAAATCAAAGTTGATGAACCATTCGTGCAGTTATCCCAAGAAAAAAGAGAGGGCAACTTGTCGGCACATGGCCGGGGACACGTGTCACCGACTGCCCAGATATAATACCAAGCTTTGACCATGGACAAAAGCGAAGGTTGAGGTGCGGGAGATCGAAAAGGAAGTATGAAGGCTTTGGGCGTTCCGAGATGAAGTCCCGACACGTGGAACGCCCAAGGCCTCGCTGGGCTGCCACGTGTCCCCTCGCGCTTGGCCTTCTTATACGGGCGTTTCTTCTTCGCTCCTGCCGGATCGCATCGTTTCTCTCTTTCTTTGTTTCTTCTTCCTGCACTCGATTCCTCTGTTCTCATCTCCCCGTTAGAGTTTCTGTGAATCCCTTCCGCCCATCCGATTCGGCAAAGCAATGGGTAATCTGTGGACTGTCCTCACGTACGCTCACTCCGTCGCCGGGTACACTTGTTCTTGTTCTTGTTCTTGTTCTTCTTCTCCTTGCTCTTCTTGAACATTTATTGAACGACTTGCGCAGGCCGGTGCTCATGCTGCTCTATCCTCTGTAAGATTCCCACCTCTTTCTTCTCATGATGCTTACTATGTAGGTCAATTAAGCAGGGGAGATTGGGGTTTGATGGGGGTGTGTTTTCTTTGGGCAGGTACGCGTCTGTGATGGCCATAGAGAGCCCGTCCAAGGTAGACGATGAGCAGTGGCTGGCTTACTGGATTCTGTATTCGTTCCTCACCCTCGTCGAGATGCTCCTCCAGCCTCTTTTTGAGTGGTAAGCGGTGATGAATCATATCTTGTTGTGTGCTTGATGATTGAATCGAAGGGCTACTGAGATGATGAATCATCCTCTTCATCATCATCAGGGTAACCATATGGTACGATGTGAAGCTCATCTTGGCAGCGTGGCTGGTCCTCCCTCAGTTCAAAGGCGCGGCTTTCCTGTACGAGAGACTCGTGCGAGAGAGACTCCTGAAGAGGCACCCCAAGTCCTCCCCTACCTCGTCCCCGAATGGCAAACCCAAGTCCAAGAACAAGTTCGTCGACTTCATCACCCACAAGAAAGTAAAGTCTTTTAACATCATGGCCTCTGCCTCCTGTCCCTTTTCTACTTTCATATATATATATATATATATATATATACAGCTTTTGCTAACCGAAAGTGTGCAACTTTGCCTTGGCCAGGGAGAGCACGGGGCGTATTGATCGGAGGAGGTGTCTCGGATTCCCGGCAATTCTGTCTTTTACACGCGAGAGCTTGCTGTGCTTTTTATGTTTTACATCCTGTACAGCTACTGATAGAAAAGGCTTTAATAGTACCACAGCTTCTTCCTTGATTCCCCACATCTTCTTTCTTTCTTTCTGCTTGTATATACTTGAATTCACCGAGAAAAAGCTGCAGTTTTGCTACCACGCAAGAATTCTCAAAACAGCACAAACAATTCGCATGAACAGGTCAGTAAGGTCATGATTCGCTGTGCTACGAATTCAACTATACATGATTGCTAAACGGAATTAGTTAGGTTGGTCGGTTCACCTTAGCTATAGTTCTCGACATCGACGGCAGAGCGGAAACGATAACAGCAGTGGAATTCAGGCAAGCTACTGAACTGGGCAGACGCAAGTTATGCAGACAGATGGTCCCCATAATGCTAGTCGATTCTTGACATTGACAATACCTCACTACCTACGAAGCTTCCTCCAATTAGTCAAAAGTAACGTGGAAGGGGGTGAGCCACAAAGCTTAACTCTGATGTTGACTATATTTCTGTGGTCTCCGAATTGAATGGGAACACCCAAGGTGTTATTCCCTCACCCGATTTTAGTCTTATTGCCCAAGAGACCCTCGTGACATTTACATCTTCTTTCACTACAAACAGAGGTCTGTCCCGATTACTGAAATATCTTTCACCAAAGGTTGACCCTTTGATTTTTTTATTAAGCGGGTTTAGTGGCGATTCGGATGGGAATTGAATATGCATGACAAGGACGAAGAACGATGAGCTTAAAGGAAGAAATGCAAGTACTGAAATCTGAAAATATATTGATAAATTGCAAATACAATAGGCATTTGTTTTGATGATCGTGCATCTTTTGACAACAGTTACACATTCCCTTTTGTAAATTGCATTACAATACAATCACATTTTTGTAACTTTAGGTCGTAGATTATGTGTTGGCTCCATCATCCAATCAATATGTCCGTTGATCATTCACCATCGTGCGTCGATAGCTCTATTTCATGATTATCGATACACTATTGTGATCATCAACAAGTGTTTCTATTATCAATAGCTTACCAGTAACCAAATCCAACTTAACACCAAGTTCTATACTAATTTAAATTGGCCCCATATCGATTGCAAGGACTTGGTCATTTTTTGGCGTGAACACGTCTATGTCATGCATAAATTCTTGCCCACAGGATCATTTAGAGGGACTTCCAGACATGGTAGAACCTTCAATAGCAAGTCATGATCCATGCTTTTTAAGATACCGACGTCGCTAAAACAGCTCCTGAATGCAGTAGCGTCCTGTTGGAGACCCTGTTCATTCCTTTGTCCGGTGGGCATGTTGGAAGAATCTTAACGTGTCGAATCGACTCCTGTCTTAGAGACCCCACTTTGTTTTACAGAGGTAGATTCATTTGAGGAGCACGGGTCTCTTGTCTATAAGCCTCAATTCTAGCGGATATATAGACTGGACATTGTGCAACTTCAGTGAGGACGATCAAGTCGGTGCGAGTGATCATGACGGTGGACAAAACAAACAAAAGGAAAAAACGATAGAAGGGAAAGGAGAGACAAGTGCGACCGTGCACCACAGTTCAAGCGGAGCAACAATTTCGGACGGGGCGTGTTCGCCCCATGCAGAAGCTGCCATCCCTGCACCTCCTCCACCGCTTATCTCTCTCTCGCATATCATCACTTCTCGGGAGCTGCCACGCCGGCAGGCAGCAAAGTGAGCAAGAGAAACTGGAGAGAAGTGAGGCTGTCAAGACATGGATTTGATCCACAAGTTCCTGAACCTGGTGGCTCCTCCTTTCACTTTCTTTTCCCTCTGCCTCTTCTTGCCCACTTTCTACCCTTTCAAAGGTAAGGTCGTCCTCATCACGGGTGCTTCCTCCGGCATCGGAGAGGTACACGTCACCGTCGCTTTGTGACCATCTTATTCATTCGAAATGACCGACGTGTTGTGCTGTTTAAGTTAAATTTTATGTTGCGTGCAGTACCTGGCTTATGAGTATGCGAGGAGGGGTGCCCGCTTGGCTCTGGTGGTCTCCGAGTCCGAGATCAAAAAAGGGTGTTGTTGGAATTTGGCATTTTGATGTTCAGGATCAAGATGCCGTGCGCTCTTTACAGGGACCCCAACTAAGAGGACCAAGTGGAGCTCATTTGAGTAATTTGGGTCCTCATTCTCTCCACTTCTCTGGCGGGGACACGCAGAAGTAGTCGGCCCGCGAACGCTCAAAAGCCCAAGAAGAGAAAAATGACAAAAGATAAAAAAAGAGAGAAATGATGCGGATAGCACTTGACCAAATATGCAATATGATATCTGAATGTAAGCTCAATACGTAAAGTGATTCCTAGACTTTTAATTTTTTCAATATGATCCTTGAACTATATGAAAATATTTAATATTGTCATTTCATTGAATTTAAGTTCGGAAATAATATCGAATATTTTCATATAAGTTATGAACTAATTTGATATATGTATTGAGGGTTCAGAAATCATATTGAATAAATTAAAAATTTATGGCAAGTTGAACAAAAACTTAGGAATAATATTTGTCATTATTCCCAGAAAAAGAGAGGTGCGCGAGATCGAAAAGGAAGGAAGTGTGAGCACATACTTGTACAGATAAAGGGCGACAACGGGGGACCGGTGATCCGATCAATCAATCAGTCAACCTCGCTTCGAATCTCGAGGCTGCCACGTGTCCACCCGCGCTCAGGCCTTCTTACACGGGCGTTTCTTTCTTACAACGTCCGTCCGAGAATCTGCACTCGATTCCCCTGGTTCTCATCTCCCCATTAGAGTTTTCTCTACTGATTAAACTCGCTTCCGCCCATCCGGTTCGGCAAAGCAATGGGTCATCTGTGGACTGTCCTCACGCACGCTCACTCCCTCGCCGGGTACTCCTCCTCCTCCTCTTCTTCTTCTTCTTCTTTTTCTTCTTCTTCTTCAACATATATTGAACGACCTGCGTGCCTTAACGATCTTGATGGAATTCGCGCAGGCCGGTGCTGATGTTGCTCTATCCTCTGTAAGATTGCCTGTCCTTTCGTCCCATGATGCTTGCTATGTAGGTCAAGGCAGGGGAGATCGTGGGTTTGATGGTGGTGCGTTTTCTCTGGGCAGGTACGCGTCTGTGATGGCCATAGAGAGCACCTCCAAAGGAGAAGATGAGCAGTGGCTGGCTTACTGGATCCTCTATTCCTTCCTCACCCTCGTCGAGATGCTCTTCCGGTCTCTTCTTGAGTGGTAAGTGGTGATGAATCATCTCTTGCTGTTTGCTTGATGATTGATGGAGGGGATTACTGAGATGATGAATCATCATCCTCTTCTTCATCGTCATCAGGGTACCCGTATGGTACGATGTGAAGCTCATCTTGGTGGCGTGGCTGGTCCTACCTCAGTTTAAAGGCGCGGCTTTCCTGTACAAGAAACTCGTGCGAGAGCGCATCCTGAAGAGGCACCCCAAGCCCTCCTCCCTTACCTCCTCCCCCAATGGCAAACCCAAGTCCGAGAACTAGTTCGTCGACTTCATCACCCCAAGAAAGTAAAAGTCTTTTAACATCACGGCCTCTGCCTTCTTTCCCCTTTTCTACCTTCACATATATACAGCTTTTGCTAACCGAAAGTGTGCAACTTTGCCTTGGCCAGGGGGAGCAAGAGGCGTATTGATTGGAGTAGGTGTCTCGGATTCCCAGCGATTCTGTCCTTTACACGCGAGAGCTTGCTGTGCTTTTTATGTTATGCATCCTGTACAGCTCTACTGATCGAAAGGCTTTAATAGTACCTCAGCTTCTTCGATGATTCGCCACATCTTCTTTCTTTCTCTCTGCTTTTGTATGCTTAAAATCACTGAGAAATGCTGCGGTTTTGTCACCACACAAGGATCTCAAAACAGCACAAACAATTCGCATGAACAGGGCAGTAAGGTTATGATTTTCTGCACTACGAATTCGACTATACATGATTGGTAAAACTGTGGCTACACCTCTCGACGTCGACAGCAAAGCCGAAACGATAAAAGCAGTGGAATTCAGGCAAAGCTACAAAGCTGTGAGAATGCAAGATATGCAGACAGATGGTCCCCCTTAATGCTTGTCCATTCTTGACAATACCTCACTATCTAAAAAGCTTCCTCCAATTAGTAAAAAAGTAATGTGGAAAGGGGCGAGCCACAAAGCTTAACTCTGATGTTGACTAATATTTCTGTGGTCCCTAAGACCCTCGTGACATTCACATCTTGTTTCACTAGAAATGGGGATTCGTAGCAATTAAAGAGGTGAAGTGGCAACTCGGAGGGGAATTGAATATGCGTTACAAAACGAAGAATGTTGGAATAATAAAATTTGGAATTGATATTCTGATATGTCTTGAAGGATTACATAATATTTATAGACCCTTTAAATAACTAGAACAATTAAAAACTATCTTGAAAACAAGCAACAATAAGTAAACATTAATTTCCTCGATAACAATTTCCAAGACTTCAAATCTCTAGATAATAATTGCAAGAATCCAATTCACGAGATGAGCTTGGATTATAAAAAATCTTTTTTATTTCCAACAGCCTCCCTTAAATCGTGCTCATCTCGACCATGCCGATTATTCTCTTGAGTTTAAGGAAGGACTCCGTCTTCAACGGCTTAGTAAACATGTTAGCCACTTGGTCTTTCGACTTGCAAAACTGTAACACAATCTCCTCGGACTTCACTAGATCTCGAATGAAATGATACTTTATATCAATGTGCTTGCTTCTTCCATGAAAGATCTGATTCTTTGCAAGGGCAATTGCTGACCTATTATCACAATTAATCACCGTCGGATGCTCCTGCTTATGTCGTAATTCAGCAAACATCAAATGTAGCCAAACTTCTTGAGTAGCACAATAACCCGCTGCTATGTATTCCGCTTCCGCACTGGACAAAGCAACCACCTGTAGCTTCTTCGAGGACCAAGAAAAAATTCCATTTCCTAAAGAGAAAACATAACCGGAAGTACTCTTCCTTTCTCCAATATCACCTCCCCAATCACTGTCTGTGTATCCCATAAGCTGAAAATCATTAGAAACAGTGTAGAATATACCATTATCCACAATACCTTTAATGTACCGTAGGATTCTTTTTACCGCCTGCAAGTGTGATTGTGTAGGAGTTTCCATAAATCTGCTTACCATCCCAACACTATAAACAAGATCTGGCCGAGTAGAAGTCAAATATCGTAGACTCCCGACTAGTCTCTTGAAATATGCGGGATCGACTTTGGAGCCACTTCCATCTTTTGTCAACTTCAATCTTTCCTCCATTGGAGTGCTAATTGGTTTACAAGTAGCCATCTTGAAATGCTCAAGAATATCCTTGGCATACTTTTATTGACAAATAAAAATACCATCCTCCGATTGTGTAACTTCAAGGCCGAGAAAATAATACATGAGACCCATGTCCGCCATCTCAAACTCACGAGTCATGGCCTCCCTGAAATTAGAAATCATCTCTGGACAATTTCCGATAAATATTAGATCATCAACATATAGGCAAACAATGAGCATCTCACCGTTCAAGCCAATCTTCACATATAAAGCATGTTCATAAGGACATCGGTTAAAACCATCATTCATGAAATAAGAATCAATTCTAGTATACCATGCTTGCGGTGCTTGCTTGAGACCATAAAGAGCTTTCTTCAATTTGTAGACGAAACCCTCTTGTCCTTTCTCGACATACCCCTCGGGTTGATCCACATACACCTCCTCCTCAAGTATGCCATTGAGAAATGCGGGCTTGACATCCATTTCGTGTATTTTCCAACGTCTTTGAGCAGCCAAAGCAAAGATCATGCGAATAGTATCCATTCTTGCAACCAGAGCAAATACCTCAAAATAGTCAATCCCGGGTTTTTGTTTGTAACCCTTGACTACAAGACAAGCCTTCAACCGATCAACATCACCATTAGGCTTGTACTTGGCCTTATCGACTCATTTCATGCCGATGGACTTCTTGCCTTATGGAAGAGAAGTGAGCTCCCACGTATCATTTTTCTCAATCGCATATATCTCATTATCCATAGCACGAACCCAACCATCATCTTGGGAAGCCTCCTTAAAGTTTGTCGGATCACAATCTGCAAAGAGAGCAAAATTAATAATTTCTTCATCAGAGGGATCATCATCATTGGACAAAACACAATTCCTCAAACGAGCCGGTAAAACTTGTTCTCGCTGTGGACGTGAGGATGTTTCAGCAGAATTCGATTGAGTCTCTGCTACCGGATCAGGTTGCACTGATGCTGCTATTAGTTCAGATTGACTATTTGAATCGGGTTGAATCGACTTCTTCTCATCTAGGACAAAGTGAAACTGCTTCTTCTCCTCCGTGCTCCAAGTCCACTCACCTTCCTCATCAAAGGTGACATCTCAACTGATAATGACCTTCTTTGTTATCGGATTATACAACCGACAACCCTTGGTCTCATTACTGTAACCAAGGAAGATGCACTTTTCACTTTTCTCATCAAGCTTCTTGCGAAGCTCATTTGGCACATGGGCATAAGCAATACACCCGAACACGCGAAGATGCTGAACTGAAGGGGTTCGACCACTCCACACCTCCGCTGGAGTCTTGAACTCAAGACCTTTAGTAGGACGCCGATTCAACAAGTAAACAGCACAAGCAACCGCCTCTACCCAGAAATGCTTAGGCAATTGTTTGGAACGAAGCATGGTACGAACCATATCAACAATAGTGCGGTTTTTTCTCTCCGCTACTCCGTTCTGTTGAGGAGTATACCGTGCTATCAATTGATGCTTGATGCCACACTGTTTGAAGAAGCCATCACCAACCAAATATTTTGTGCCATGATCGGTTCGGAGAATCCGAATTTGGTGCCCACTTTGTTTTTCTACATAGGCTTTGAACTCCTTCAAAGCATCAATGGCGTCGGACTTGTCCTTCAAGAAATAAACCCATGTTTTTCGGCAAAGGTCGTCGATGAAGGTAACAAAATACTTGTACCCCCGATTTGACGATTCACCGAGTGGTCCGCAGAGGTCGGAGTGCACTAACTCCAACGGCTTTGAAGCTCTCCATGATTGTCCCGAAGGAAAGCTGTCTTTGCACTTTTTTCCAAATAACACATGGTTCACATATCTCCATCGGAGAAGAAATTTCGGGTAGTCCATGCACCATCTTCTTTCGAGACAACAGCTTCAAGCTGTCAAAATTCACATGCCCGAATCGCTTGTGCCAAAGCCATGAAGAATCTTGCATCGAGGCACTAAAACACGAGGTGACATAATTAATATACAATGGAAAAAATCGATTTCGAGTCATTTTTACCTTCGCAATCAACCCTCCTTTGCCATCATGAATCGTGCAAAGCTCATCCTTAATGGTCATGTGATAGCCTCGCTCGGACAATTGTCCCATGCTTAGGAGATTTTCTCGAAGACCGGGAACATAATGAACGTCGGAAATGCTTTGAACCGACCCATCCTTTGCCTCGATTTTAATTGCCCCCTTTCCCATGATAGGAACTTTGGCATTATTCCCGAACCTCACCTCCAAACGAAAGGTGTCATCAAGTTTTGAGAATAATTCCTTCTTGCCGCACATGTGATTGCTACATCCTTCTTCTGGTTTTCCACCGCAGCATCACACGTGAATAAAAGAGCATTGCCATGCTCATCGTCTCTATCAACAAATCTTGCTACCTTGGCATGAAACTTTTGACCACCAATCTTCTTGCTTCGACAATCAGATTGGTAATGCCCATACTTTTTACAATTAAAATATTGAATATGGGACTTATCTTTTCGTTGTCTAGAATGCTTCTCTTACCACTTTTTATCTTTCCTTTGATTAGAAAGTTTCTTCTTTTCATCGAGCAACACCAACTGGCTTTGTAGAGCTTCCTCTACCGTCTTGGATTTCTCCTTGAGTCGCTGCTCATGCATTTGTAGAGAGCCCATCAACTCATCAACTGTCAAAATAGAGAGATCCCGAGACTCTTCAATAGAAGTCATAATATATTCGAACTGCAAAGTTAGCGTCCGAAGAATCTTCTCAACAATCTGTTGGTCACCAATAGTCTCACCATTGGCCTTCATTTGATTGACAAGAGCCAATGTCCGTGAGAAATAGTCGGAAATGGACTTCGACTTTTCCATTTGAAGGAGCTCGAATTGTCGATGAAGAGTTTGAAGCCGAACATTATGGACCTTCTTAACGCCTTTATATATTTTGATGAGAGAATCCCAAGCTTTTTTTGCCGTTTTCGAATTCGCCACTTTTTCAAAGATTGACGAATCTATCGCTTAAAAGATGTAAAAGAGAGCCTTACGATCTTTCTTGCGATTTTCTTTTATTGTCCTTTGCTCCTCCATTGTCAAATCTGTCGGCGTTTCTGGCTCCACGAATCCTTTTTCCACAATCTCGGTCAGCTCTTGAAACCTGAATAGCACCTCCATCTGGATCTTCCAATGCTCAAAATTCTTCCCATCGAACCTTGGGAGTTGAGGTTGGATTGTCCCGGCACCATTCATAGAGGCCATATGACACGAGATTTTCTAAGCCAAATTCACAAAATTAAGCCAAAACTGGCTCTGATACCAAATGTTGGAATAATAAAATTTGGAATTGATATTCAAATATGTCTTGAAGGATTACATAATATTTATAGACCCTTTAGATAACTAGAACAATTAAAAACTATCTTGAAAACAAGCAACAATAAGTAAACATTAATTTCCTCGATAACAATTTCCAAGACTCCAAATTTCTAGATAATAATTGCAAGAATTCAATTCACGAGATGAGTTTGGATTACGAAAAGTCGTTTTTATTTCCAACAAAGAACAATAAGCTTAAAGGAAGAAATGCAAGTACTGAAAATTGAAATATATATTGATAAATTGTAAAGTATAATTGGACTTTGCATCTTTTTACAACAATTTCACATTGCCTTATATAAACAATGGTCATAATTGCATTTTCGTAACTTGAGGTCTCATGATTGCATGTCGACCTTTCTCCACAAGTGGTTACAACTCATTAAATGCAACCGAGTTTGGTATTTTTGTCTTCAATCGACATCTTCACTTCATCTCCTCTCTTTACTTCCCTGCATCCAAAAACTTACCAAATTCATATTAACATTGCCCATGTGTTGGTTTCGTTATCCAATCATATATGTCCATCAACCATTAATTAATTCATTTTAACATTGGCTATATGTTGGTTTCATCATCCAATTGATATGTCCATTGACCATTCCTCATCATGCGTCGATAGCTCTATTTCATGATCATCGATACACCATCGTGAACATCGATAAAGTGTTTCTATTATCAACAACTTAATGATAACCAAATCCAACTAAACACCAAGTTCTATGCTCATTAAAATCGATGCCATATCGATTGTAAAGACTTGGTCATTTGATGGTTTGAACATGGCTAGTCACGCATAAATTCTTGCCCACAGGATCATTTAGAGGGACTTCCAGATACGGTAGAACCTTCGACAGCAATTCATGATCCATGCCTTTTAAGGTACCGGCGTCACTAAAACGGCTCCTCAATGCAGAAGTGTCCTGTTGGAAACCCTGTTCATTTCTTTATCCGGTGCACATGTCGGAAGAATCTTAACGTGTCGAATCGACTCGAGAAGGACTGTCTTAGAGGATCCCACTTTGTTTTACAGAGGTAGATTCATTTGAGGAGCACAGGGTTCTTATCTAAGCCTCAATTCTAGCGGATATATAGACTGGATATTGTGCAATTTAAGCGAGGACAATCAGTCGGTGCTAGTGGTCAAGACGGTGGTCAAAACAAACAAAAGGAGAAATAATCAAAGGGATACGAGAGACAGACAAGTGCGACCTTGCACCGCAGTTCAAGTGGAGCAACAATTACGTACGTAGCGTGTTCGCCCCATGCAGAAGCTGCCATTGCTCCACCTCCTCCACCACTTATCTCTCTCTCCCATATCATCACTTCTCGCTCTCTCTTCTCGGGAACTCCCGCACAGGCAGGCAGCAAGGCGAGCAAGAGAAACTGGAGAGAAGTGAGGCTGTCAAGACATGGATTTGATCCATAAGTTCCTGAATCTGGTGGCTCCTCCTTTCACTTTCTTTTCCCTCTTGCCTCTTCTTGCCCCCATTCTACACTTTCAAGTTCTTCCTCTCCACATTGAGCTCCGTCTTCAGCGAGAGCGTCGAAGGTAAGGTTGTCCTCATCACTGGTGCTTCCTCCGGCATCGGAGAGGTACGTGTCACCGTTGCTTTGCGACCGTCTTATTCATTCGAAATGACTTGACATGTTGTGCTATTTAAGTTAAATTTTATGTTGCGTGTAGTACATGGCTTATGAGTATGCGAGGAGGGGTGCGTGCTTGTTTCTCTGTTTTTCTCGTTTTGTTGCTTTGCATAATTAGATTTAATGATTTGATGCACGCTCGTACTACGTCGTGATGGATTGCAGTGGACCATCCGGTCAACAACGCTGGGATTAATTCCATCTGCAATTTTGAAGATGCAGGGGACATCACCAAATTTAGAGCTGTCATGGTAATTCACACCCACTTTGTCTGAGATTATGACTTACGGGGCATCAGCATGTTTAATCAGGTACAAGAGAGAGAATGGGTCTGAATGGGTAGTCGCACATGAGGAACATACAATGGATGGGATACAGGGACTCCTATCAATTGAACTAGGTCGTTTTCCTTTCCCTGGATGGAAGGGAACAGATGGGCTTAGAATCAGAAACTTGATTTGGTGGAGTGCAGGTGGTGGCCAAGGTTTCTGACTATTGAATTGAATGATGCAGGACAGGAACTACTGGGGTTCGGTGGTTCGCAGTTCCATACCTAAGGAACAGCAGAGGCAAGATCATAGTGCTTTCTTCCTCTTTCTCCTGGTTGCCTAAGCCCCGAATGAGTTTCTGCAATGTAAGCTCGTGCTTGCTTTCTGATCAACGCATGTATTCAGTTCGGATTCAGTCTCACTCACAGACATTCGAATCTCATCACAGGCAAGCAAAGCAGCCCTGCTGAGCATGTTCGAGACATTGATGGTGGAGCTGGGTCCTGACATTGGTATAACCATCGTCACACCTGGATTCATAGAATCGGAGCTGACTAAAGGGAAACACTTCACCAAGGAAGGCAAGCCGGAGTTGGATCAAGACTTGAGAGATGTAAGCTTCAGCATTTTATGGAAACCAATGAAGAAAAAAGTACAGTGTAAGGACAGTCGGTAACAATGCAAATGACGATGATGCAGGTCCAAGTGAGCATGATCCCGGTGGCGTCAGCACAAGGATGTGCGAAAGCGATAGTGAACAGCGCATGTAGAGGGGACAGGTACTTGACTGAGCCAGCATGGTTTAAGATGACCTACCTCTGGAAGGCATTCTGCACTGAGATCATAGAGTGGACGTACCGGCTCCTGTATCTGGCTGGCCCCGGAGAACACCCAACGGAAGCACCCAGCAAGAAGTTGGTGGATCTCCCCGGCGCCAAGAAGCCGGTCTACCCAAGCACCATTCAGACACCCCAAATCAAAACTGAGTAGCCCCTTTTCCAGTTCCACTCCTTTTCTATCTTGTCCCGCCTACCATGTGCATAGTCTGTATGTTGTCGTATCAGGAAAAGTTACTCTTTTGTAAATGGAACTGCAAATAAAAGGAACCACAGACCTTTCGTTGCCCTGATCTGGTCACAAATTGCCCGGACATTCTTTTATTCCGTCGCAAAGCCTCCATGATGTTTATGCCAAGGAGGTCATTGGATCTACGCACTGGTCCTCCTTATTCCAGTACTTTCTTGATTTCACGTAATTTTCTTGGCCATTCTGCATGTGATGTTAATATATGTGGCAAAATCAGTCTACTACCGATTTGACTCTATTGAGTCGGATTTAACGGGTCAGGTAACATCCGGGTGGGTCAGGTAGCATGCGGGTCGCTACAACTTTAGGACCTAGGAAGAGAACCGTAATAAGAGAAGTCTGTGGCTTGCGATGTGCGTGGCCGTCAATGTGGCCCTCATCAGGAGACTGGCCAGGGATAGAGAGAGGGTGAGCGAGGGAGTGGGGAATCAATGACCATCACGATGGCGGAGGTGGTCGCCAAGGCCTGTGACCACCAATGAGGTAATGGTCGCTGGAAAGTTCAAAACAATGCCAATGCAAACCTGGCAATGCACATCCAGATCTCTGCATCAAATCCTTTTATTAAAAAAACAGAAATTCTTTCCTAATTTGCTGCCCACGACAAGAGTGCATCGTCAACCGACAACTCCGGTCTTCTTCAGGGAAGAAACCTTACAATGATTTCTGATGACCACCGCACGCGATGGGCTACCACAACGTCCCAGGCTAGTCCAATTCGTGCACATAATGTCGTGTGCAACGTGACCCGGTTGGAAGGAACGCCGCTAGGATGTAAAAGCTCCAAGGAACATCTTGTAAAGCATACGCTGATAGTCTGATACAATGTATCACATTCTTTCACCCTTGGAAAGGTTTGCCAGATCTGAAGATTCAAAATGGTGAAAGTCGAGCCCGACCATATCCCATTACAGAAGAAACTGAAAGAAACCTATTTCTCCTGAGACTTCCTACTTTCTAGCCAGGGCACTTTAACAACGGGTGTAACTAAACATTAGTCGAGAAACCAAACTCTAACATTATCTCCTAAAACCAACATTTGCATGCGACATTCGAGATGAGTCTTTTCTTCGACTGAATGAGATCACACATGAAGCAACAAGAGCATGAAAGAAATACCCGAAAAGGGCTCATGGAACAGTAATTTAGCTAATGTTGATGGCACTGAATAAAAATTCAGACATAATGTTATGCTGAAGATTTACGCACGCGAGACGAGATTGCAACTACGTACTGACAACAGCAAAGCTCTTCGCTTTGCCCATCTCACTTTTGCTCCGCTTCAACAGGTCACTCTAAAAATGTTAACAATGAATAGTTATTTACAATCGCTTGAGCTCTCCTATGTTTTCCTAGTTCCACCGCACTTCTAATAATTAAAGATTGCGAAGAAGGAAGTTAAACAAAGGACTAGAATAGAGTCAAATCCTGATATTAACGGAGGAGTTTGAAAGATGGCATAACCATGAAGAAGATTGATCCAGTCAGCCTCCAAGCCTGGAAATAAACCACTACCTTTGTCTTCGGGACAGCAAACACCAACTTCTTCATTATCTCCCATATCTTTTGCCTTCGAGAGGACAAACTCCAAAGTCTTCCTTTTAAGAGCCAATGAACACTCCCAATATGACAAAATGATCTTCAAAGAGATCTCCAGGAAATTGATCAGCAATCAGGTTCTCCTTTCTTCTCTTAGCGTTTGTTTGGCAGCACACTCGCATTCCCCATTTGAAAAGATGTTTCCCTTTTCATCTTGCATTTCTGATCGAACTGGAACACACTCATATTGAAAACACTCTCGTTTAAAATGTAATCAACCGAAGAATACTTGAAAATGGTTTTCTGGGTAGAAACAGAATGTTCCAAATGTTCTTTCTCGAGATATAAGCCTTCGTATGGTGAATGCAAGTACTTTGGATAGTCTGCACTGCAACTAATCTCTCACCCAAGAAACATCTTCCGAAATTAGCTCATACTTGGCAATTGAAGCAGTGGCAGACAGGCTTATCCAACTTGCAGGAAGTTTATGCTTGAAACAAGTCCCTCATGCTCTTTGCACTGTCTGCTCAATTTATTACTATCAATTTTCAGAGCTCGGCACTTCCTTTGCCAATAGGAAGCAATTCATGCCTCGACAATCAAGGGGACACATCGACAAAATTTGAAGATGAGCGTTATTCCTGAGCCGAGGCAAAGGACTTGAGTCTTCTCAGGAGCTGCCATGCATCAGACGTATTACAACCTTCATCCATCTCAATCGCGATTGGAAGCGGAGAAGTTCCATTGATCTCCACAAGCATGATTCCCTGATATACAGTGATGCCACAATATAAGCACAAAAGCTAGAAAACATAGTAGCAGTTGAGTTGCCGTTAATGGATTGCTGGAAATATTACCTCGAAGTTCACTAGAAAATATTGAAATTTTCTTAATGTCTCCTTCATAGCACTGACTATTGTCTTGTCTGTAGAAGAAAGAGCTGCAGTAACCTCCTCTGGAGAATGCCCAATTCCCTTGAGCACAACCTGATAGTATGCGCAACTGGTCAGCATGTCCAATTCTCAGATAAAAGAAATAGATACGTAAGAAGTTCTGGGATTGGCAATCAATCAAAACGCACATTGTGACTGATCAGAATATCAGATATGAGGCTTCCATCATCAACATAAACTTGAAGCTCGTATGTTGTCCTTTGCTTGTACTGGAATCCCTTCACACCAGTCAAAAAGCACTGCAATATATGCATTCATGGAAAGAAGCATGTAAAGGAGTTTGTCAGAACCTACTCTAATTTCCATGCTCACTAACAGCTATGGGCTCTTAGTTTTCAGCAATGGTATACAAGTTCCCAGTAAAGTGTTATAATCGCCAATGGATAAAAAAATTGCCATGGTATAATCGCCAATTGACTGATCAGTAGGATGGAGAAAGAAGAGCAAAGATGCCAATCAAGAATATACAACTAGAGACTAGAGATAAAAGGCAAAGCAAGTGAAAAATCAGAAAAAGCACAGAAAAGTAAGAAGAACATGTGAACAATAGATGCAAACCATACTTGTGTTTTTACATTAAAGTAGATGGCATTCACTTATCCATTTTACTTGGTCATCGACGAACGATAACATATCTGCTTTGATATGGAAAACTTCATTCAAAAGAGCAACTCCACACAAAAATTCCACCTATCTAAGTAGTAGTATTCCTTTCCGCTGTAAGCATGACAGCATGAGCCCTTTCATTGAAGCCTATTCCCTCTACAATTTACAAAACTATAATAGATGGTGATGCAGTTGGCATCTTTACCATCGGGAACCATATACAATCCACTTCCACAATCAGTGCCTCTGGGCAGGTCAACATGTTATTTCCACATTCTGGAGATTCCTTTGCTCATTCCAAGGGTAGCAACCACATTTTGTGATCCTATGTACCTTGAAACCAGAATCATTCTACCAAATATATCTGTGCTTACAAGTGAAAATGATAAAAGTTGGAGAATAAGAAAGAGGAGGACCAGCAATCTGTACCTTGACTTTTCCTTGTACGGAAGATGCTTTATCTTTCATTGCAGCCCACTTTGTGGATAAGCTAGCTAAGTACGTGAATGGGCTTTCTCGATCTCCAGATAATATGCGAGGATGTTCAATCTCATCGACCATTTCAATGTCATCCACATATGATGCAACATCTGAAGGAGGATTGGGTACAGAACCTGCTCTGTCCAAGGTCTCAACATCAGGATCTAACTCCTCGACAGATGAAATCATGCCATGTGAGAAGTCAGAAACCATGTATGGCATCGCATTAGAAAAGGAATCCACAGAGTTTGCTGCAACATTTGTCGAAGAACGGGAGGCAGTCTGCATGTTACTCATTGGAACAGCATCCACATGCATTTCTTCAAATTCTGAGATGAAGTTCGGTGATGGGATAGGCACTGCATCCTGCACACTAGCAGGAACAGCAGACTGCACCGAGCTCCTTACATCATTACCCAATTCAGTTGGTGCCAAATTAATGCCTAAAGAACCACAAAAAGAAAACCCAGAAGTAAAGGAATCTCAGAGGAAAAAATACACAAACTGAAGCTAAATTCTGGTTTATACTTTTCATATTCTCATTAAAAATGTGAAAATATCAACGCCAGATTCCTGCCAAATTTTGGGAAACTAGCTATGACTAAATAAAATTGTCCAGAGCAAAATATAAATCCTAACATCACCAGACAGAGTTACACAGGAAATCCAATCATACATACAGTAAAGAAAAGATGTGAAAAAACACGATCTAACCATTGTGGCCTCATAAAGCTTTTCAAACTCAAGCGAAACACAGAAAATATTAGCATCTTCGAGTAAAAGGAGTCTTTTAACAATTATGATGAACCTTGTCAGCCCATTTTATCTTGGATAGTATTAAGAGCAGGAAAAAGACACTTTTTGTGAAGCAGACAGAGAATAACCAGATGCTTGAGCTGATTTATTTTTCATGTCCAAAGGTTTTCTAGTCATTTGGCATAAGGGATCATGCATCTTTACTATCCTCTCATAATGCTATATAACTAACGGAAAATTTGCATCTCATTCCAGATTAGAAGTACCTCTGCTCGTCAAGGAAGTAGCTGAATCTTGTGCTGTAACACTACCATTTTCTGCCGCATCATCAACATTAGGTGACCAGGCAGCAAGTGTTGCTCTGTTTGCTAATGAAGGAGTGGCTCCGGACCTCGTTCTGCCAAAGAATCCACAAATTAAAGTGAAGTGATCAATATCATAGAACTAGTCAAAAGCCAGACAGTAAAAAATCAGTGGTGTCCAGGAAAGGAAGCAAAGACCATTATACATTAAAAGAGTTCAAAAGATGCAACCAAATTGTTAGACTTGTCCTTTTCTTTGACACCACAGTACGAACTAAAGGAGGGAAACAAAAGACCTAAGTGGAAAAGGCATGACATAAACGTTTTGTGATTTCAGGTCACACAAAATCGACAAAAATAATGTTCTTGATGCAATAAAAGCATATGCTGCACCTGAAAGAAGTGTTCAGCAGACCTCTCAAATTAGGTATCGAAATATACCTTCTCCCTCTCGGAGGTTTATTCACTTCTTCAACAAGCCGCTGACGTGCTGCTTCCAACTCATCGACAACTCCTCCTAAGACCTCAAGAGCTTCAGGGACCAACATCAGAAGGCCATGACGTATATGGACATTACAAAGAGCAATCTGCAGGGCGTGATAGCAAGATTCATCCGTCTTAGGCAAAAGTAATTGCTTAACCAAGAAAATGACCCGACAATTGGGGTAATCTAGATGTCCTGCACCCCCAAACCCAAAGGGAAAAACAAGAATAAATCAGCAAGCTCACGCTCGGATGACACTATTGTATCAGTTCAGCTGTGACCGATACAATTGATCAAAGATGTGAACTGAAAAACTACTTCTTCATCGAAAGCCACATTCACACAGAGAGAGGAAGAGAGAGAGAGACCTTAAATCCAGCAGGGGCCAAAGCGTGGAGATCCTGAAGGGGGCGGTATTCCATGCCGAAAACACGTTGAACACCGTCGGTCATGGACAACTTGAGGCACCTCTTGAGGCCAGCAGGTGCATTCTGGTACCTGCCTCGAAGAGGACAACTGATGTTAACAATCTCATCTACCTGGAGACAGTTGCAGCCCAGCATGAGAAAAGCTACAACATCGAACAAAAGAAGTGTCGCACTAGTTAAAATGGAGGGGACCGACCTGCAAGACGAAGGGCCCAGGGAGATGAGCGAGGTGCATGGCGTGGACATCCGGGGGGAGAACGCCGGCGCCGGAGGAGTTCATGTCGGAGAGCAAGAAGTGCTGAAAGCAGAGCTTGGCGACGGAGGGAGGGTCGAGGGAGGAGAAATGGGGAAGGGAGGCGCGGAGGGCGTCCAGGCAGGAGTCGAGCCATTCTCTCCTCAGCCTCAACCCCATCCCCTGCAGAAGCTCCGCCACCGGAGACGGAGGCGTCGTCGTCGGCGGCGGCGGCGGCGGAGGGGAATGAGATGGGGAGGAGAGGCTCTCGGAGACGTCGATGAAGGCTTCGCCAACTTCGTCGTCGGAAATCTCGACCGCGGCGGGGGGAACAGGAAGAGGATGCGGCGTAGGGTCGGGAGCGGCGGCGGCGGCTACTCCATTTTCGTCGTCGTCGTCGTCGGAGGAGGAACAGGCGAGTCGAAGGCGTCGCCTGCGCATCTTTCTTTGATTTTTCGACTGGAAAAATTGGGATCTGCAGTTTGCAACTTTTACACAGCGAGCGTGGAGCTTCTTACCCCCCAGATTTCTGATGTCGAGGAAGGAGATGCTGGGCAAACGAGGCCCCGAAGGTCCGAAACTGCTGAGGCCCAGTCAGTGCTTCTACGGCTAACGAGGCCCCACTTAATTGAGTTCCAAACGTTTATTGTATTTTTGTCAATTTAATTCTAAATCTATCAATTTTTCTAATTAAGTTTTAAACACTTTTCACTTTTTCTCAATTAAATCCATCCGACTAATTTTGATCAGAAAGTGCCGGTGTAGACACTAACAAATCTACGTGATACTATTGTGGATAACTTTTAATAATTTTGGCCTAAAAGTCTTAAATCTTTTCACTTCTCCCCTCTGGTCAAGCGTCAGCAATCGGCCAAAGAGGAGGGTTGGCAAGGCCGACCTCACCCAGTGATGACAAGGGTCGCCCTTACTAGTGGCCGGCGGGGGCGAGGCTCGCCCGAGGTCGACCTCGTCGGGCCTCCCCTTTGGCCAATCGCCGATGCCTAGTGACCAAAGGGGGAAAAAAAAGAAAAAGGAAAAAATGAAAAAAAAAGTAAAAAGTAAAAAATATGAATGTATTATTAAAAATTATCCTCGTCAACGCCAAGTAAGGCGAACGGTATCCACGTCAGAGATTTTTAGTCAAAATTAGACGAGTAGACTCAATTGATAAGAAGTAAAAATGATTAGAACTCAATTGGTAATAAATAAAAAAAATTTATGACTTAATTGATAAAAATTGAAAGGTTGAAAAATCAATTGGTAAAAGTGCAATAGATTTAAGACATTTTTAGATAATTTTCCCCAAAACTATCCCTAACCATCCGTGGTTTTCTTCTGTGCTTCTTGTTGCAGGTTGAACCAGAGGGGGGACGGATGGGGACGACGGACGAGTGAGCTTCATATCCAGACACATGCTCTCGGCCTGGGCCACTGCTAAAATCTCGCGACTTTTTTTAGCGTGGTAAGAACATGAACACCTTGGCCAACTACTACCCGACGACCCAACCCTTAGCAAACCGATCGTAATGCCGGCGGTAGCTCAGGACCTCATCGCCTCGCCCTCATCCTCCTCTGCTCGCTGAGTGCACCCATCTCATCCAATTCAAGCAAATCCATGCCCCACATCCTCAAGAAGCCCCATCATCACCATCGCACGGACTCCGACCCCACCCAGCTCGTTCGGTCGTTGCTGGGTCCGGGGCCCCCCGCCAACCCCACCTGGATTACGCCCGCGCCGTGTTCGATCAAATAGCCCGCCATCCCTCCGCCTTCCTTTGCAACGCGCTGTTGGGAGCCTGTGCTCTCCATGGCTCGGGCGACCGAGGGATCCGTGTCTATCATCCGATGAGGAGGTTCCTGGACGTGGAGCCCGACGCTTACACCTACCCGTTTCTTCTCAAGCTTTGCTCCGATCTTGGTCAAGGGAAAGCAGTCCCACTCCCTCGTCCTCAAGCACGACGTGCTCAGCTCCCACCTGCACGCTTTGACTTCTTTGGTTGCTTTCTACTGCAGGTGCGGTGATCTCGGCTCTGCGCGTTCCCTGTTCGACAGAATGACCCACAAGAATCTGGTTTCGTGGACGGCCATGATTTCTGGCTGTACCAAGCACATGAGGTATGAGGAGGGACTGGCCTTTGTCTCGAGAAATGCTGCTTTCCGGGGTAGATATAAATGAGTTGACAATGGTCAGTTTACTGTCGGCTCGTGCTCATCTCGGAGCCCTTGACGTGGGTAGACGGGTGCATTGTTATATCCGCCGGAATCGTGTTCCTCTTAACCCTTTACTCGCTGCTGCGCTTATCATCGACATGTATGCGAAATGTGGGCACATGGACAAAGCATCTCGAGTCTTCCAAACGGCACCTGTAAAGAGCGTTTCGCCTTGGGATTCTCTCATCGGTGGACTTGCTATTTCATGGTAATGGAAGGGAGGCCTTGGAGAGGTTCCAGCAAATGCAAGTGGATGGAACAAAACCGGATGATGTTATGTTACCTTCATTGCCTTGTTATCTGCTTGCAGCCATTCGGGACTGGTGGAGGATGGCCGGGAGATATTCTATTCCATGAGAGGAGACTGTGGGATTCAACCTAATATCAAGCATTTTGGGTGTTTGGTAGATCTCTTGTGCAGGGCAGGCCGAATAGAGGAGGCTTACCAGGTCATGATAGATATGCCCATTGAACCCAATGAGTTCGTCTGGGGAGCTCTGCTCAATGCATGCGCTCGCAGTGGTAATGTTTTGTTAGCTGAGAGTGCCATGGAAAAGCTCGTTGAGTTGGAGCCATTCAACTATGGAAACTACGCTCTCATGTCAAACGTTTACGCTGCTAACAGACAGTGGAATGATGTTGGCAAGGTCTGAAGACTCGTGAAAGACATGCAGATCATCAAGAACCCTGGTCTTAGTTTGATTGAGGTCGATAACATAGTGCATGAGTTCACGGTTGCAGACTTTAAGCACCCATTTCCAGGAGAGATTGACTCTACATTAGAAGATTTGGTGATGACAATTAGCTAAACAGAGGATAGTGATATTGCGCAAGATATGCTTCAGACAGTTTTTGATGTAGTTACATGGTGGGAGGTACAATTATCAGTCCATGTTCTTTAGTTGAAAACGGCAAATTATATCAAGGTCTTGCTGGTAACAAGTAGGTATTATTGTCTCTGCTTTTGGTGATGTGCAAGCCGCTGTTGGTCTCACAAGTACGGAGATTTTGTGCTGGTATGGGACATGAAAAGGAGAGACTAAAAGTAAACGTTTGTTGTTTTTCGTGCTCAGTTCAAAGATTAATTGGGGGGAAACTTCAGATTCGGGAAACGGAGGATCTCCTTTGTAACATTACTCTTAGACAGAGAGTCAGAGAAAGCTTTAAAGAGAGAGAAGAAGAGAGAAATAGAAAGTGCAGGCTCGGAGACGAGGATAATTATCTTATTATGGTGAAGCGTTGGATAAATATATTATGTATTGGTGATAACATGCAACTAACGCGATATGAATAATCAATCATCCAGCTTATTGGGATTTGAACATCGTACAATAGACAAAATCATAGAAATGCAATACGCTTAATTGACCAGTAATACATCGTCAAATTACCATATGCTATTAGAACAATGTTGCAGGACACACTTCATGTACTGCATGTGTTAATGTTCCTTTCCATCCCAATCAGTGTACTTGATATAGCTATACGTTCATTCAGATTGCCCTAGATAGAGATGGGGTACTTCTGATGGCGATTTTCATTAGATCCAAATGCAATTTTCTTTTCCACTTGGAAATGGAATTGGATCTTTGAACCTACTCGTATTAAAAGTGCTGTAATTTAAACAATCGCTTTCCTGCTTTGGACCATCCGAAAAAGAGGCCGCAAAAGTCGCACTATAGACAAATGATACAACAAGGTTGTCAAATGGATATGGATGATTAAATGAATGTTCACGGAAGGACTTCACATATTAATATGGTGCATCATGGCCCGGATTTGTCTTGGAAGGACCTTGTCTGTATGGTTGAGAAACGGGGGGAGAAGGGAAGGCCGAGAGAGATGAGCGAAGAGAAGGAAGGAGGGAACCAACATTCAGTATCGTCTGTAAAAGCAACATAATCTTTGTATAATTAGATCAAGAAACCAAGAATTGGACGCCTACCCCACCAACCAAGCCTCAAATGGTATCAAATTCAGTCACACGCCACCCTTTATTCGGCTGGTAGTGTTTTGGTAAGGCCCATTGGGCAGTGGCAGTAGCCTACCCCTCCTTCAAGTTCAACCCCACATCTGTGCAATTCCTGAAGAACACTCAAATTCATGATATTCTCCTTCTCCTTGCCATTAATCCCTCCACTAATACTGCTTTGCGTACAAGACAGCCCCCATCACCGGTCTCTTTCATGGCGGTACATTTGTTTACCCACACGTTTGTCTGCCAAAAGTTTGGGCCACCTCTTCTTCATATAATTCGTGTCTTCCTTAAGCACATGAATATTATGCACACCTCTGTTGCTCATCCCGCTGCTCTCTGATCATCTCACAGGTAAATTTGCTTGATTTTTTCGTTTGTCTTGTTTGGTCCCAATTAGGTCCCAGTCTATACGATGTGAAGAGACGAACAAAACAAAATTCATTATAATTTGAGGTGCATATACCATGCATTAGTCACGAGAAATTTTGTGCCTCTGCTAGAAGAACCATGCGTGACTTGATGAAGTTGTGACCAGGCTTTTGAATCTAATCTTAATGGCGGCTACTGTCAATAATGGCGCCACCCTTGAACTCAGCGTAGAGAAACAAGAAGCTATTCTGGTTCCCCCCGCTGAGGAGACTGAGAAGGGCCTCTACTACCTCTCAAACCTCGACCAGAACATTGCAGTGATTGTCCGCACCATCTACTGCTTCAAGTCCGATTCAAAAGGCAACGAGGAAGCTTTTGATGTCATCAAGAATGGTCTCTCCGAGGTTCTTGTTCACTACTATCCGCTTTCGGGGAGGCTGACTATCAGCCCCGAGGGGAAGCTCATAGTGAATTGCACGGGGGAGGGTGCTGTTTTGGTTGAGGCCGAAGCCAACTGTACCATTGAGGAGATTGGAGACATTACCAAACCTGATCCGGTGACTCTTGGAAAACTGGTTTACGATATTCCTGGTGCCAGTAACATCCTCGAGATACCTCCCTTAGTGGCTCAGGTTGGATAATAATTTCTTTAGCGGATGTCTGTCCATTATTCATGTGTCCGGCATTTTTTACCTAGGTGAAGCTCAGTTAGTTGATGTTTTTTCGCTGCATCTTAGCTACTTTTGTGTTGTTCCCTCCCCTCGGATTGGAGAGTTAAATCCACCTTTGGAACTCATATGGACTCTACTCTTTGTTATGCAGGTGACACGATTCAAGTGTGGAGGGTTTGTTTTGGGGCTATGCATGAACCACTGTATGTTTGATGGGATTGCTGCCATGGAATTTGTGAATTCCTGGGGTGAAACTGCCAGGGGATTGACTCTAAAAGTCCCTCCTTTCCTGGACAGAACCATACTCAAAGCCCAAAATCCTCCTAAGGTAGAGTTTGCACATCACGAATTTGACCAGATTGAAGACGTCTCAAACACTGGCAAACTATACGAAGATGAGGTAATGCACTACAGATCATTCTGTTTCAATCCTGAAATGCTCGAACAACTCAAGAAGAAAGCCATGGAAGATGGAGCCCTGGATAGATGCACGACTTTTGAAGCCTTGTCGGCATTTGTGTGGAGAGCCCGGACGAAAGCATTAAAAATGGAGCCTGACCAACAAACGAAGCTCCTCTTTGCAGTTGATGGACGGTCTCGCTTTGAGCCTCCGCTGCCTGAGGGTTACTTTGGTAATGGTATAGTGTTAACAAACTCTCTGTGCAGTGCCGGCAATCTCCTGGAGAGCCCCCTGTCTTTTGCGGTGAGGAAGGTCCACTATGCAATTGAAATGGTCACGGACAGCTACATGAGGTCAGCAATAGACTACTTTGAAACAACAAGAGCAAGACCATCCCTGGCAGCAACACTTCTCATCACAACTTGGTCTAGGCTGCCCTTCCACACCACTGACTTTGGATGGGGAGAGCCTGTTCTGTCTGGCCCAGTGGCTTTGCCTGAGAAGGAAGTCATTCTTTTCCTATCTCATGGTAAAGAAAGGAAAAGCATAAATGTGCTGCTTGGGTTGCCAGAGTCAGCCATGAACATCTTCGAACAGCTGATGAACTTCTGAAAGTGATTTTTCCTGTCTTACCCTGCCCTGCCCGATAATTTGTGTTAAATTATGTCATTTGTTGTGTAGAGAAAGATTATGGTTTAAGGCTCTACGTGGTATCCTTGTGCTGGTGCTTAGTAGTCAGCACCAACTAAGTTAAAGGTTAAGATGAAGCTACTCTGTAAAAGGAAGCGCAACCACATGCCTCTTGTAGCCCATCCTAGTATTTTCATTCTTAATTATCACCGCAAGTCCTTGTATTTCAATAAATCGAGGCTGGCAAAGTCCATGCCGCAGCTCTTAATCGATGGAGTTCTGTATCATAAATTGAACTCTGATGCAATATAGCTAGCCATGATAAAACTCAAGTCGCCAAGACTTTGCCACCATAATTTGTGCTCTTGTTTTCACAGGCAGATATTATGCACGTCATCCAGCAAAATTTGAAGGACCTTGCTTGCTTGGGTCATTCTTCACTCTCATCCTGACTAGACATGTTATTATGACCAATTGGTAAAGACCGGCTTATTCTAACTTTTAAGGCAACTCTTTGCATGACTGAATGGGCAATAAGAAGGAACTTTTTTACCAAGAAACACGAAGCCTTACTCGGAAAGGAGTCCTTTTCTATGTGAACTACTGTCAAAATCTGAATCTATGACCATTTTAATGCATGAAACTGTGCGCCGAAGGTGATGTAGATGATTTCTTTTTGTCAATATCACACGCTCAAAGTCCTTGGATGAATTAATGGGATTCGATCAATTGATGGTTGGAGCACATAACAACCACTTATCTCACCCTATCGAAGTAGTTACGTGGCCGTCTAGTCAATATTTAAATGTTAATGACAATGTGATGTCTACTATATGGACTGTGAACCATTACGTAATATCCGATGCTAGATTTTGCAGTATTTTCTTCCATAGTATCTTGACGTGACATGAGCGTGAAAGCGATTCAAGAATCAATTTTGATAGATCTTGACGTGACATGAGCGTGAAAGGGATTCAAGAATTAGTTTTGGTAGATTTTGTAGTATTTTCTTCCACAGTATCTCCACAGGGCCAGAGTAATGAAGATGACTTTGAAATCTTAATCTTTCCTGATGTTGCGGAAGTCAAGCGATCAAATAATAAAATTGACATAATAAGAAAAATCAATCATATACCAGATTTACGTGATTTGATCGTAGTAACCTACATCCACGGGGAGAGCAGCACAAAATTCCATTATAGATCAAGTGATATAATGGAAATTGCAACCACACTCGAGTCACTCAAACACTCTAAGTGTTTTCCAAATCCCGTTTATACCCAATAACTCACGTAGTATTTAACCCCACAATTCTTCACGAAATAATCTCTCGATCTCACGTAGGAATTATACATAAATTTTACCATAAGATTTACTCGGCTACAACGCACTCGGATATCTTCATGGTGTAATTCACAAGTAGAAGCTCCTTTTTGACGATCTTCACGAATAACATTCCCTTCTTATTTATAGGCAAGAATTCGATTCAAATTAGGAAACCTCTTTTAGGGAACCTTCTCCAATTAGGAAACCCTTTCCAACTAGGAAACCATTTAATTAGGAAACCTATTCAAAATAGGAAACCAACTTGTATTAGGAAACTTTCCTTTTTGGACTTAAAATCGAGACATAATTTAACAATCTCCACCTTAGCTCGACGTTTGAGCCAAGTCAAATCACTTCATAAAAATTTGAACTTCACTACTACTACTCTCCCACAGCCCCAATGGATTCGATCGCCACAGATATTTTTCAAGTCCAAGCCTCGTTTGAACTTCGCCATAACCGTGGACCTCAGTAGGACACCAACTCCATCTGCACCTTTAACTACTCCATAAGGAATTTCATACACAATCTCCTTTCCCATAGATAAAACAAAACTATCGTTGTATCCATATCCATTAGGAGATCGAACATATACCTTGTCAATATTAGCAGTTACAGCAACTGTTGGCTCTACAGGCTTTACCTCGCTAATTGCACCATCTATGTCAATTACCCCGCTAGTATCCGCTACCTTAGGAGTTTCTGATTGCAACTCCACCTCAAGCTAAACACCATTCGGATTCGTATGAATGTTGCTATTAACACTCCTACCCAGAGATACTGGAGACTCGTTAAATATAACTTCTCTACTGATAACATATGAATTTAATTTCGAGCACCACAACTGATAGATCCGCTCACCCTGTGCATAACCTAGGAACATGCACTTTCTTGCCCTCTCATCGAGCTTACCATCACTAACAAAAACATAACATGGGTAACCAAATATTGTAAAAATAGAATAATCAGTAATGTTACCTAACCACACTTTTTCGGGAGTCTGACATCCAATCGCTGTCGATGGGGATCTATTCTTCAGGTAGCTCGCCGTACTGAGCGTATTCGTCAATTTCCTAGCCATACCAATACTAGAGAGCATTTTATGGGCTATCTCTAGGAATGTTTTGCTCATCAATTCCACAACATATTGTGGTTCACTAGCACTAGTGTAGTGTCTCACTATGCCTTCCTTCGTACAGAATTCGTTTAATAGCTTCGAGCAAAACTTCATATTATTGTTAGTCCGCACATGCTTGATCCTTTTACCAGTCTCCTTTTCGATCAAAGCTCTCAATTGCTTGATCCTAACAACAACATCAAACTTGTGCTTAAGCACAAATACCCATGTCTTCCTCGAGTAGTCATTCATAGCTGTTAGCATAAATCTAATACTCTTCCTTGAAGGAAACCGCGACAACTTGCATACATTCAATTCGTCAACAACATAACCACATAGCAAATTCTTTTCACTTAGAACCTTCAGGCTTTTTTGTGACACCCCAAAACGTCATGCACGACACGAGTCTTTTATTATTACTAATCTTTATTAATAATTTGGCCAGCGGAAGTCAAAGTTTGAACAAGTTTTAAACATGAATATCACACAAGTTTAGTCAAAATACTTTTGCTTCTTATTAACAACACTTGTAAGATTTACAAGCCCAGACAAAACATCATATAAGTATAAAAACAAAAGTCTAGGTAAGTCGAGGTTGCCTATCTCCATACTAGACTATACTCTAAAAGTCTGTCTGAACAAAAGTCTGGTGACGTCATAGATCGATGACTTCTCCCTCCATTGCGGAACCACCATCATCTACGTTGAAGCCCCTCAACGGACCAACTAACTCGCCATCAAGGTTAAACTACCATGTAACAAGAAGATAAGGAACCTATTCTGCCAAACCCACGTTGACCCAGACAATGGAGCTACATTTAATATATACTACTTCAGACTCAAGCACAAACACATTTTCATAGACAGCTTCATGATATACAAGAACTTCAAAACGCAAAGGTTGTGGAACATCCATCCTACATGTCTAAAAAATAAAGAAATGAGCCGAGGCCCAGTAAATGAAATCTCTAGTTTTAAGTTAGGAAAATCAGCTTACCACTTTACCTGGTACAAACAGCATACATGCATAACAAACAGTATGTATAGAACTTGAATAAATGTTATGCTTTTTTCCATCTGGATATGCCACAAAATCTGAGCAATTTAACATTTCACAATACTTTTACTTAGACGCAAGCATATGATATAAAACATTCGTGCTCATGTGTTAGGTTTATTACTTCTTTCTCCTGAACACTCCCGAGGCATCCCGACTTCGAGGCATCCCGATACACCCTCTGGGACATCCCGACCAAGGGGGCATTTTGACTCCCGAGGCATCCTGAATACTCCCGGGGCATCCCGACCAACGGGATATCCCGACACACGGGGCATCGCCACCGTTGAATTTTATGGGTGGCGGAATTTTATTTTATTCACATGCAAGCCATGACAACCAAGCATTTGCATGCATATACTCACCTTCTGTATATCACATGTTCTTTAAAACAATGAAATGCATCATTCAAGCAAATAAGTACGAAGCAATGCGGGTTTAGACTCAAAAGGCTAAAAGTCTACTCAAGTTTAGAAAGTATACATATCCAAAACTTCCTCGATTTAGAAAATATCTTTATTCAAACTTTGAAAGTAAAGTCTACTCAAGTTTAAAATGCATATGTCCAGGCTTTGAAAATAAAGTATACTCGGATTCAAAATACACATGTCCAGACTTTAGAAATAAATTCTATTCGAGTTCAAAATACATATGTCCATACTTTGAAAATAGAGTCTACACGAGTTCAAAATCCATTTGTCCAAACTTTGAAAATAAAGTCTACTCGAACTCAAAATACATATGTCCAAACTTTGAAAATAAAGTCTACTCGGGTTTAAAATACATGGAAATAAAGTCTACTCTGATTCAAAATGCATATGTCCAGACTTTGGAAATAAAGTCTACTCGGGTTCAAAATACATATATCCAGACTTTGGAAATAAAGTTTACTCGGGGTCAAAAATATATATGTCCAGACTTTGAAAATAAAGTCTACTTGAGTTCAAAATACATAGGTCCAAACTTTGGAAATAAAGTCTACTCGGGTTCAAAGTACATATGGCCAGACTTTGAAAATAAAGTCTACTAGGATTCAAAATACATATGTCCAGACTTTGAAAATAAAGTCTATTCAAGTTCAAAAACACATATGTCCAGACTTTGAAAATAAAATCTACTCGAGTTCAAAATACATATGTCTAGACTTTGAAAATAAAGTCTATCCAGTTTTAAAAGTAGACATGTCCAGATTCTGACCATAAAGTCTATATAGTTTTAAAAGTAGACATGTCCAGATTCTGACCGTAAAGTCTATGCAGTTTTAAAAATAGACAGAACCAGAATTTGAGGCTAAAAATCTGGTCAGTTCAGAAGTAAACAGAATCAGAATTTAAGTTTAGAATCTATTCAGCTCATAAGTAAACAAAATCAAAATTCGAGTTTAAAATCTGTTCAGCTCAGAAGTAAACAGAATCAGAATTTGAGTTTAAAATCTATTCATATCATAAGTAAATAGAATCATCATTTACACTCATTTAATATACTCCACTTTGTGTAAAACGATTTTCTACCCTTTTTAAACATACATACAACTAGCGAGACAATTTCCACAATTACCTCAAAATGACATTTACACGTTCAGTATTAACCATTGCACTTGCCGGTTTTCAGCACACTTTAAGGAAACAAAACACATCCATTTGAACATGCTTGAGACCAACCAAGCAATTGCATAGATCATCACGTTCTCAATATTGTAACACCTCAAATAAGCATATCACAACCATCCAAGTTAAAAGTGACAAGTAGATTCTTCTAACTTAATTGTAGAGTCTTCACTTACCTTGTGCAAAAATCTGAACACCCAAAAATTAAAGCTTTCCCGTAGATTTTGGATCGGTGATGGTGAAAGTAGAAAGTGAAGAAGGGAATTACGATTTGGATGAAAATTCCCTTCGGTATTTACTAAGATGAAAATGAACCAGAGGAGTAGACATTGAGGTGGACAAATACATTGTACTCATAGGTAGCACTTCTCCTTTCCATCACGGTCAGGTGTAAGAAATCAAGGGCTTAATCGGCACGAGCAATGGCCAAGGAAAATGATTGCTTAAAGCTAGGTGTCAAACTAGAACAAGAAGCTTGGCTTAATAGGACAATTGGCATGTGGCCAAGCTTACTCCCTCATAAGCCACGTCGGAGGAGAGTCTGAAGAGATATTTTGGTGAGAATATCTCCCCCTTTTTTAACATCAATTAGAAATTAATAAAATGGTTAACACTACTTAACCAAAAATTAACCAATAATATTACCCACTAATCACCAAGACAACAGTAAATTAATTAATACCGCACTACTATTAACGTACACAACAACATTTACAATTTTAAACACGTCGAGTTCGGAACGATTACGTTCCCGAATTCGCGCCTCGCAATTTATGGTCCAAGAATGATTTCTATGCGTCCGCACGAATACTAACTTAAATAATACTTAGCTTTATTATCTAAGTATCATTTTCGAACATGGAAAACTTCCAACGTCATGTACATATTATTACGAAATTTCCAGATGTCACATTTTCTTGCTAATATGCCCTAAACGCATATGTCATAATTCAGACTTTCGAACAGATGCATTCGACGTCTTCACGGCAAATTCTGTCACTATCTCACCTTGAAACTCATACAGGGTATTGTGCTTGATTCCTTTCATTATCATCATGGCATCTCGAAGAACCTTCAGAACTCCAACACCTAGTTGAATCCAGGGTACTCAAAGAAATCAAATTTTTCTTCAACTCTAGAACGTGCCTCACTCCAGTCAATGTCCACACAATACCATCATGCATTCCGATTCTAAAATCACCAACACCTATAACATCGTATTCAAAATTGTTCCACAAGTGCACTTTACTACTATCCGTGCACTGATAAGTGTCGCGACCTTACCTCCCCGCAGGCTTGTGGATCACCTAGGGGTTCGGCTAATGAATTATTAAGTCTAAGCCTAGCTCGGGCTCTCCTAAGCCCTACTAATTCACAACTTATGGTTCAAGTTCTCAACGTACAAATGATTTTCATTTTGGAGTCGCCACTAATCTATTTACAGTGGATCGATTATAAACCCAAATAAAGTATAGGGAGATATATTTTATTCCTATGAACCAAAGATTATGAGTATGGAAACTTGATTACGTTAAATTACTCTAACACCCTTTCGGTACCTTTTCTTTTCATGAAAATGTTTGAGCAAGCAGTTTGGATCCACTTTATTACTTCCTAATATGTGGGGTGATCATGCGGGTGCGCACATCACGAAATTAACACCCAATAATGAAAGCAGTAAATAAATTGTTAGATTAGGAGAATAACATACCTCAAAGCAACGTAAGCATTTGCATTATTAATTAGAAAATCACATCGACTGTCCTAATACGATTTCTAATGAGCAAGCAATTCACTCAATGTATTTTTTGGGTTTTCTCTTGATTAGATGAAAACTAACCTACGTGCCATGACGTGCAAAGTATGACGTGCGATTAAGTAATCCTAACATGCAAACTATATGACATGCGATAAAATGACCTAATTCTAATGACGGCAAATGATGTATTTTTGTATTTTTTAAATAAAATTCAGAATAGAGAAAAATGCCTAAATTAACATTCAATCTATTCTAGAAAAGACAATTTAACCTATTCTAAAGTGATTTCTTTTTGGAAATTTTTTTATGAAAGTTCGAAATTAAAAAATTACCCTAAATAAACCATCAAGACTAGGATAATGTCTAAATTAAACCAGGAAATAAATTACTTTAAACCCTAATTTACATTGGAAAATTATCCTATCTTTCTAGCGAATCTAGGTTATCCTATTCTATTCAAAACATACGACACTATCTTCTACGAAATTAATTCAAATCCTAACTAATCTTGTTTTGGATTTTTTTTTAAGGAAACAAGGTCAAACAAATAGATAACCACTGCCTTCGAAATCAATCCACGCAATCTGCAAGATTTATTTTATTATCTTCAATTAGTAAAATGATATAAACGAACGATCATATCCATATGGTTATGGATATTGATGGAAGGCTATTCGTTTAAGTTAAGAAACAAAATAAATCTATTATTAATTGTATCCAAATGGTTATGGATAGAATAAAGATTTTTTGTGCCGCCGAGTATCGTATCTCGTGGTTGAAATCGGATAGTCATCCAGGCACGTTGTCAAGTTAGGAAAATTCCCCAACTTAGTATATTTTAAAATCTTGTGGATATGCCATGCATCATTAAAAAATAACAACCAATTCACTGAAGATACCTAAGTTACTCAAATCAGGAATTAAATATTCGAAACAATATTGGATAAGAATTCTTAGCTAATTTAGCAAATAGCTTCCAAATTTGGGCTCAGTTTCGGATAGGACTCACGGATTACGGGATGGCCGATGGTGGCGGACCGGCAGCAGTGCTCCAGTGTGGACGATGAGGAGCAGCTTGGCTCGCGGTGATTCTCATCTGTTGATGGCAATGCACGATGGTAGTGCTCAGCCGGCGATGGTGCACGGTGGTCTCGGTGCAGTTTGGCAATGAGGATTCAGCTTGATGACTTCCACGATGATGTTTCGCTACAACTTTGGAAACCTGCAAAACCGAAGGGAGATGTAGCAACAAGGGCTCAACCAGGCTAAAACCTGCAATATAGCTGTTGAGGGCTAGTCCAATGCGGCAAGGATTGCGGCATCCATCGCAGAGCTACAGCAGGGAACTTCGCTGAGACTAACTCGGGAATGCTGGCTTCGTCGATACAAGGAATTATTGACCGTCGCGGAGGCTACCGTCGGTGACTATGGATTGTGGGATGCTAAGATCCACTTGAAGTCCACCGGAATCGCTGCAGGAATGCTAGGAATCGACTAGAAGTTGTGCGGCAGCGATGAACTCAGAGATGAGAGAGAGCACTTTGTGCGTTACTTGCTCAGAGTCACGTATCTCCTGCGTTGAGGGCATAGCTTCTTCTCTCTGGCGTTTTCTCCTGTGGACGTCTTCTCTTTGCATAGGAAGAAAAATCCCTTGTGGACGTGTATTCTCAATTGTGTGGCCCCCCTCTAATTGTGAAGAGTTAAGGTCTATTTATAGCGCAAACTAGGTTTATCTTGCTATTGCGGGCTTGATTTAAGCCCATTTTCCAATGTGATGGACTCTAATAACCCAAGGCTAACTCACAATTAAACTCCAGCAGGCTGAATAATAATTAAGTTGAGCTCATTTGGGCCTGTTATGCCTTGTAATTTTTGACCCCCTTTCCTACTGCCTAGCCGAGTCTCGCTTGATGTGCAAGTTAGGTACGCGCAACTAATTTGAACTTATTTGCCACTGCTGATCCGATGTAAAATGTAATTAAATTATATGATTCTAAACGGTATACTATGCAATCTAATTTTAATATTTTTGTTTATGAGTTAGAGATGAATCCATAATTTTCTACGCACTGACTATTAAATAGTTAGCCAAAATTTAGGTGTAAACAATAAGTAGTAAACTAGTTCCTGTTTGGTGTAACGTGGAAAGAATAATCAGAATCTTTAATCCATCCATTAAATGATGAATAATCGGTGACAGATAAGACAAAATCAGCACTATTTGAATTACCATGAGCTATAGTAGCAACATCATTCGTAGTTTCAACTCTAATTCCCTCACCTATATCATTTTTCAGTTTAAAGCAATCCCTTCTAAGATGCCACATCTTGCCACAGCTCCAACAGACAGCACCACCAGTTCTAGACTGATTTCGTCTATTCATGTTTACACTGCTTTGGTTAACAGGCGTACCAGTTCTTCCTCTATTTTCACCTACTAAAGTAGCAGATATATGTTCACCAGATTCTGTTATAGTGTTCTACGGATGTCCTAACTCAGAATTAAATCTCGAACACCATTAAACGTCACACTTGTTGACCTAGAGGAATTACTAACAGCTATAACAGTAGTATTCCAACTATTAGGCAATGCTGATAATAGAATCAAAGCACACACATTATCTTCAGAGTCAATGTCAATTGAACTCAATTGACTAAAGATCACATTGAATTCATTAATATGACCAACAACTGACGCACCTTCGATCATCTTCAAATTAAACAGATGTCGCATCAAATAGACCTTATTGATTATAGGGCTTCTCGTACATATTCGATAGGGCTTCCATCAGACCAGCAATGGTCGTCTCTTTCATAATGTTAAATGCAACGTTATTGATGTAACTAGCAGGAATCACCTAGAGGGGGGGTGAATAGGTGACTTTAAACAATTTTAATATATTTATGCGGAAATAAAATAAATCACAGAAGAGTCTGAATAAAGTTCAGATTCAAGACAGATTATATAGATGAAACTTTTGATGTGCAGAAGGTAAAGTAAGAGATAAAGGATAGAGAATCTGCACACAAATTTATAGTGGTTCGGCTTATAGCAAGCCTACGTCCACTCTCCCACGCTTACAGCCTATTGGCTGGATTTCACTATGTAATCAAGAGGAATTTACAGATTTTGAGTGATGTCACTTTTGTGTATGATAGGACTCTCTATCTCACACAGTCACTCTTACAAAATAACCCTCAAGATCTCAGTATTTTGGCTCAGAACAACAAGAGAAATGATTGGAGTATACTCAGACTTTGGACTTGTTGATTCTTGAATCTGTTATATCCTTTTGCTGCTCGTTGATCTCCTTAAATACTCCTCTACTCCCAAACTAGCTGTTGGACAGCTTTCAGAGGATCATCTTCCAATCTTCACCTTGGACAGATTTGTATAATAAGGATTGAGTAGCCGTTGGATGACAAATTCTGAATCCTGTTGATTCTGGTCGCCCATACAATCAGAATCTTGATTTTCAAAAGTAGAGCTTTGTTCATTGTAGTGCATTATTGTCGTAATATTTGATTGTCAATCAATTTGATTAAGATTGAACTAATCAAAAGCTTCCTTCTGTGAAATCTATGCCAGATCACTAGCTGTTTTTGTTTCGTTCTGAATTCTGCGTCTGAAAAAATTCTCCGTCTGAATAATTTCTGCGTCTGAATCTCAGAACTTAGATTCTGTGGGTCTTTAATGAACTTATTTTTCCAGTTTGTAAAGTCTGAATAACTTCCTTCTGAGCTTCCAGAACATATATATATTCCTGGAATCAAAAAGTTCAAAATAAATATCAGATTTTACAATAATAACAGAAGGTTTTGTCAACTTCAAAATTAGTAGGAGTTTTCCTCAACAGTTATGAGCCAACGTCAGCCAAATAACACCCAAAGCTTGTCTATCCAACACATCTATCCAGCAATTCCCAGTCAACTTGCTTTATCGTCTCTGGCTTATCTCCAGATAGGGGCAAGTGCAGTTTCATTTGATACAAATAATCCTCAATTTACATCTTCTAGAAACTAAAATACTTCCTATCAAATCTGTTGTTTTTTACTTTTCCTTCTTCTGTCGCCATCGATTCGCTTCAACTCAGCCAAGCCTAACTCTGATACCAATTGACAGGATAAGAAAAATAAATTGGGCATCAGATATACGTGATTCGGTCGTAGTGATCTATGTCCATAGAGAAAGCAGCACGAAATTTCATTATAGATCAAGCTATACAACGGAGATTACAACCACATTCAAGTCACTCAAATATTCTAAGTATTTATCAAGCCCCAATTACACTCAATAATTCACGTAGTGTTTAGCCCCATAATTCTTCACGAAATAATCTCTCAATTTCACAAAGGAATTATACACAAATCTTACCATAAGATTTACTCGACTACAACATACTCGGATATCTTTAGTGTGTAATTCACAAGTAGAAGCTTCTCTTTGATGATCTTCACCTATAACATCTCATTCTTATTTATAGGCAAGAATTAGATCCAAATTAGGAAACCTCTTTTTAGAAAATCTTCTCCAATTAGGAAATCATTCAATTAGGAAACCTATTCAAAATAGGATACCTACTTGAATTAGTAAACTTTCCTTTCTGGGTTTAAAATCGAGACATAATTTAACACGTGGAATGCTCCACATTGAACTCAGCAGACAAACAGAGAGACTAAGAGCAGAAGATAAGTGGTTCCATTGCTCTAGTCAATTGGACTCCGGAATTCTCTCCCGGGTTGTTTGATAAGGAACGAAAGAACAAAGAAACACAATCATAGAACGTGAAAGAAGAAAGAGACGTCGTATCCTGCTTGGTTATTTGAACAGGCGAAGAAACACAGGGAACCAAAGGCAGAGAAGAGATCACGTCGGTCGCATTTTGGGGAGATAAGCTTTCGGAACAAGCATTTAGCAGTCCACAATCATTAATCAGGAGGACAATAGATGCCAAGATGGTGTGTCAGTTGAAACGGACGGCCAAAGCTAAGCTTATCAGACCAAAGAAACACTGAAAAACCATTTTGCCAGTCTTTAATTCCATTATCCTGGTGACAATCGACCTCTAACTATATAAATTGACAGGGAAGCTGCCCAGAAACTACAGATGATAAACAGGCGTCATCATCCACGATGCAACCACTCTAGAATCCTTCATTATGAACAAATGCCTTCAACTTCAAGCTTCAAGAAATGGAGTTATTAACAAAAGGATAACGACTTATACCTGTGAGTTTGGATCCAAACAAAAGAACCTGGTTTCTTCTTTGGTTAATGTCTAGCTAATTTTGGAATAATTTACCTGTGGCAGTCGACTACCCTCCTTCAAGGTCAACCCCACATCTTTGCAATTCCTGAAGAACACACAAATTCATGATATTGTCCTTCTCCTTGCCATTAATCCTATCTAATACTGCTCTGGGTACAAGACAGCCCCCATCACCGGTCTCTTTCATGGCAGTACATTTGTTTACCCACGCGTTTGCCAGTCAAAAGTTTGGGCCGCCTCTTCTTCATATAATTCGTGTCTTCCTTAAGCACATGAATATTATGCACACCTCTGTTGCTCATCCCGCTGCTCTCCGATCATCTCACAGGTAAATTTGCTTGATTTTTTCATTTGTCTTGTTTGGTCCCAGTTTAGTCCCAGTCTATTCGATGTGAAGAGACGAACAAAACAAAATTCATTATAATTTGAGGTGCATATACCATGCATTAGTCCATGAGAAATTTTGTGCCTCTGCTATAAGAACCATGCGTGGCTTGATGAAGTTGTGACCAGGCTTTTGAATCTAATCTTAATGGCGGCTACTGTCAATAATGGCGCCACCCTTGAACTCAGCGTAGAGAAACAAGAAGCTATTCTGGTTCCCCCCGCTGAGGAGACTGAGAAGGGCCTCTACTACCTCTCAAACCTCGACCAGAACATTGCGGTGATTGTCCGCACCATCTACTGCTTCAAGTCCGATTCAAAAGGCAACGAGGAAGCTTTTGATGTCATCAAGAATGGTCTCTCCGAGGTTCTTGTTCACTACTGTCCGCTTTCGGGGAGGCTGACTATCAGCCCCGAAGGGAAGCTCATAGTGAATTGCACGGGGGAGGGTGCTGTTTTGGTTGAGGCCGAAGCTAACTGTGCCATTGAGGAGATTGGAGACATTACCAAACTTGATCCAGTGACTCTTGGAAAGCTGGTTTACGACATTCCTGGTGCCAGTAACATCCTCGAGATACCTCCCGTAGTGGCTCAGGTTGGAGAATAACTTCTTTAGTGGATGTCAATCATCTTATCATTCTTTCGTCAAAAAGTTGTAAGTTGAATCTTCAGAGGTGAAATAAAATATATGGATGTTCGTCCATTATTCATGTGTCTGGCATTTTTTACCTAGGTGAAGCTCAGTTAGTTGATGTTTTTTCGCTGCATCTTAGCTACTTTTGTGTTGTTCCCTCCCCTCGGATTGGAGAGTTAAATCCGCCATTGGAACTCACATGGACTCTACTCATTGTTGTGCAGGTGACAAGATTCAACTGTGGAGGGTTTGTTTTGGGGCTATGCGTGAACCACTGTATGTTTGATGGGATTGCTGCCATGGAATTTGTGAATTCCTGGGGTGAAACTGCCAGGGGATTGACTCTAAAAGTCCCTCCTTTCCTGGACAGAACCATACTCAAAGCCCGAAATCCTCCTAAGGTAGAGTTTACACATCACGAATTTGACCAGATTGAAGATGTCTCAAACACTGGCAAGCTATACGTAGATGAGGCCATGCACTACAGATCATTCTGTTTCGACCCTGAAAAGCTCGAACAACTCAAGAAGAAAGCCATGGAAGATGGAGCCCTGGATAGATGCACGACTTTTGAAGCCTTGTCGGCATTTGTGTGGAGAGCCCGGACGAAAGCATTAAAAATGAAGCGTGACCAACAAACGAAGCTCCTCTTTGCAGTTGATGGACGGTCTCGCTTTAAGCCTCCGCTGCCTGAGGGTTACTTTGGTAATGGTATAGTGTTAACAAACTCTCTGTGCAGTGCCGGCGATCTCCTGGAGAGGCCCCTGTCTTTTGCAGTGAGGAAGGTCCACTATGCAAATGAAATGGTCACGGACAGCTACATGAGGTCAGCAATAGACTACTTTGAAACAACAAGAGCAAGACCATCCCTGGCAGCAACACTTCTCATCACAAATTGGTCTAGGCTGTCCTTCCACACCACTGACTTTGGATGGGGAGAGCCTGTTCTGTCTGGCCCAGTGGCTTTGCCTGAGAAGGAAGTCATTCTTTTCCTATCTCATGGTAAAGAAAGGAAAAGCATAAATGTGCTGCTTGGGTTGCCAGAGTCAGCCATGCACATCTTCGAACAGCTGATGAACTTCTGAAAGTGATTTTTCCTTTCTTATCCTGCCCTGCTGAATAATTTGTGTTAAATTATGTCATTTGTTGTGTAGAGAAAGATTATGGTTTTAGGCTCGACATGGTATCCCTGTGCCGGTGCTTAGTAGTCTGCACCGACTAAGTTAAAGGTGAAGATGAAGCTACTCTGTAAAAGGAAGCGCAACTACATGCCTCTTGTAGCCCATCCTAGTATTTTCATTCTTAATTATCACCGCAAGTCCTTGTATTTCAATAAATCGAGGCTGGCAAAGTCCATGCCGCAGCTCTTAATCGATGGAGTTCTGTATCATAAATTGAACTCTGATGCAATATAGCTAGCCATGATAAAACTCAAGTCGCCAAGACTTTGCCACCATAATTTGTGCTCTTGTTTTCACAGGCAGATATTATGCACGTCATCCAGCAAAATTTGAAGGACCTTGCTTGCTTGGGTCATTCTTCACTCTCATCCTGACTAGACATGTTATTATGACCAATTGGTAAAGACCGGCTTATTCTAACTTTTAAGGCAACTCTTTGCATGACTGAATGGGCAATAAGAAGGAACTTTTTTACCAAGAAACACGAAGCCTTACTCGGAATGGAGTCCTTTTCTACGTGAACTACTGTCAAAATCTGAATCTATGACCATTTTAATGCATGAAACTGTGCGCCGAAGGTGATGTAGATGATTTCTTTTTGTCAATATCACACTCTCAAAGTCCTTGGATGAATTAATGGGATTCAATCAATTTATGGTTGGAGCACATAACAACCACTTATCTCATCCTCTCGCAGTAGTTACGTGGTCGCCTAGTCAATATTTAAATGTTAATGACAATGTGATGTCTACTACATGGACTGTGAACCGTTACGTAATATCCGATGCTAGATTTTGTAGTATTTTCTTTCATAATATCTTGACATGACATGAGCGTGAAAGCGATTGAAAAATCAATTTTGATAGATCTTGACGTGACATGAGCGTGAAAGGGATTCAAGAATTAGTTTTGGTAGATTTTGTAGATGAAACAAAGAATGGCTTCGAATAGAAAAATGAGTAGCTGGGCACGTTTCAATTGTGGGTGGTTCCGTTGGCGGGGCCCGTGTCGGTATGGGAGAGGACCACGTGTCAATCATTGATACCTACGCCTTTGGCAACATAAAAAAACAGACCCACTTCATTTATTCCATCGATGTCGCACCGAACCCATCGCCTCGAGCATTGGTAGTGGTACGAAACTGCCCTTTTCACGTGCCCCAGAAGTCGCGACACCATCAAACCTTAGGCGTCCGTGTTGACGATGATGGTCAATGGAGTTACAAAACAATAAAATTAAAATAAAAGAAAAAATAAAAAGTACTCCTTCTCAAGCTATATCTTATATTTTCGATCAAAAAAATAAAAATAAAAGTATATGTTATACGGTGACATTCCGTTCACTTCCCTCTCCCTTAGGTTTCCTCTGTTCTCCCGAAGCCGCCGTGCAGCCCTCCTTGTGTAGCGACAACCCTCACCCTGTCCCTCTCCGTCTCACTATCTCTTTATCTCCTCATCTCCAAGATTTCTTCGTTGATTTCGCACGACACGCCGACATTTTTCACGGAAGTGGAGAATTCCATTCTATGAGCTCAAAAGTTCGAAGCGTGAGCGCCTCGGAAGAATCTGCTTTTTCGTACCTGCTCAGGCTCCGGTGCTTGCTCTATATAATCGAGCGCTCCACAAGTCTCTAAAGCTTCACTATTGTTGTCTTTAGTAGTCGGCTTATCTAAAAGTAATTTTGTGATCAACTAAGATTTCTTTTACAGATCTTCTCTCCTGATCTAGAGCTAGATTTAGATTTGGGTGCCCTTCTATTCCGATCTAGAAGTAAATTGTGTAGGCCACAAAAATGGCACACCCAGGATCATCATAATCAGAAACCGAAACACGGTAATGGAGAAATTGTCGATTCGCGTACCTGGTTTGGAATCCATCGAACTTGACGCGGAATTTGCAACGGTTTCCGAACACGAACTCAAGATCTTCTCCCCTATACCCTTCGTTAGAACACTGGCCTAATGAGATTACCACTCACGAGAAGAAAGTTCTCTCTAAATCCGTATGTGAGTCAAATTGTGCATCATCCGGTTAGGGGAGAGACTTGAGCGCTATTTATAGAGTCTTCGACCACGGGCCCTCTCATTACGGGCCGGGCCGTACTCGGCCCACACCAGCCAGCCCCATATTAGACTGATTAAGAACCCATATATCTTACCTTTATTAGACCAAACTAATTCAGTTAATTTCAACTAATGAAGCCCACATTAGGAAATTCTTACATTCTCCCACTTGGGCGATATTAATTGAAATAGAACTGTGTGCGTACCCTTATATTGGCCTAGAGATTATTCTTAATAGTCAATCCGATCCCATAAAGTCTCGAACACCGAATCATGGCGGTAACTGCATGTATTCACGCAGAGCCTTCCATGGTCACGAGTGCTTTCAACTTTACTGATATGGATTCAATATGATAGTGTGACAAATGGACAATACCTCAAAATGAGTGATACTTCATGTGTTATCCATTTGGTTAGTCCATATTCTCTCTCCTTAAGTGTCACAAAACCTAGTGTGTCACCAGAGAATATCCTTCATGGTTCTAACGAACCTGCATATGTCTTACCTTGATAGTTAACTATACTTTATGTGTAACAAGACATATCATTAAGGCTAATATCAAGAATGCCCCATAGCCTGTACTCAAGGTTTATACAATGCCTCGAGATTTTCATCAAATATATGTACTCAACTTGATAAATCTACATTCATAAATACCTCATTGAATGCAAAAGAGTTGATACATATTCAAATATTACAAAATGCTACAAATTAGATACAAACTTCATAAGAGCAACATAAAACTAAACAGCTCCCACTACATGATACTCCTAAGCCCATGTTAATGACATGTCGATCAAATACACAAGAGCGAAGGCCTTTAGTTAGCGGATCTGCAATCATATCATCTGTTGAAATGTGCTCTACTGCAATGTTACCATTCTGAACTTTTTCCTTTATAGTCAGGTACTTGACCTCCATATGTTTAGACCCCTTGAGACCTCTGTTGTTGTTAACAAACAACACTGCAGAGTTATTGTCACAATATAGTTGTATGGGCCTATCCACAAAATCAAATACGGTCAACTCCTTAATGAGGTTCCGGAGCCAAATTGCTTGAGTAGCGGCCGAAAAGCATGCTACAAACTCCGCTTGCATGGTAGAGGATGTCATTGATTTCTGTTTCTCACTTTTCCATGATACTGCACCTCCCGCTAACTTAAAAATGTAACCCGTTATCGACTTCTTTTCATCTTGACAGCCAGCAAAGTCTGAATCCGAATACCCAACTAGCTGTAGGTCCTGAACATGTTTGTAAATCAGCATATAGTCTTTTGTCCTCTTTAAATACCTTAAAACCTTCTTAGCAGTAACCCAATGATCGTGTCCTGGATTTGACTTATATCTGCCTAGAAATCCTATTGCAAAAGCAATATCCGGTCTAGTACATACTTGAGCATACATAATACTCCCAAGTGCACTAGCATAAGGTACATTCTTCATTTGGGCTTTCTCAAAATCTAAATGAGGACATTGTGACAGACTCAACTTATCACCCTTACTGACAGGAGCAATTCCTGGCTTGCATTGCTCCATGTTGAATCTTTCTAAGACACGATCAACATATGCCCTCTGAGATAAACCCAATAGTCGGCGAGAATGATTCCTATGAATCTCAATGCCAAGGACAAAAGACGCCTCACCAAGGTCCTTCATATCAAAGTTCTTTGACAACATCCGTTTTGTCTCATGCAGTAAACCAAGGTCACTGCTTGCAAGTAGAATATCATCAACATAGAGTATAAGGAAAATGAATTTCCTCCCACTGACCTTGCAGTATATACACTGATCTACTTTGTTCTCAACAAAACCAAATGAAGCGACAACACTATGAAACTTCAAGTACCATTGTCTAGAAGCTTGCTTAAGATCATAAATAGACTTTTTTAGTCTACATACAAGTGTACCTGAATCATTTGCCGCAAAGCCTTCGGGTTGCACCATATAGACTTCTTCATTAAGGTCTCCATTGATAAAGGCAGTTTTAACATCCATCTGGTATAACTCCATATCGAAATGAGCTACCAATGCTATGATCACTCTGAAAGAATCTTTAGAAGAGACTGGAGAAAAAGTTGCTTCATAGTCTACTCCTTCTCTCTGAGTGAAACCCTTGGCTACCAGTCTGGCTTTAAACTTCTCAATCTTTCCTTTAGAGTCCTTTTTAGTCTTATACACCCATTTGCAGCCAATGGGTCTATGACCTTCAGGTAATTCAACAAGTTCCCAAACTCCATTATACTTCATAGACTGCATTTCATCTCTCATTGCATCCAACCACAGTTCCGACTGAGGACAAGAAACAGCTTCCGCATAAGTCACTGGATCAGCCACAGAATCGATATCGTAATCTTGCTCTCCTATAAAGACTAAGTAGTCTGGTGGTATAGCTGATCGTCTCTCCCTAATGGATCTCTTTACTGGAGCAACAACAGCCTCATTCTGCACCTGAGAGCCTTGAGGAACTTCATTAGGAGCTATCTCAATAACAGGATCCTGAGTCTCAACAGGTTCAGTCTGTGGTATGGAAGTCTCCATAATTATCTGTATGGGAGAAGATAAAGATACAACATTACCCACCGTATTATTATCCTCAATAGTCTGTGAGCAGCTACTTTCTTCGGCCACATCAAATTCCAGAAACTTGGCTGTCTGTGATTCCACAATTCTTGTGCCTCCATTGGGATTATAGAACCGATATCCCTTCGAATGATCCGGGTAAGATACAAAGTAACACCGAGTGGTTCTGAAGTCCAACTTACTTAATGTTGGATTATATAACTTCACTTCTGCAAGACATCCCCAAACCTTAAGATGGTTTAAGCTAGGCTTACGTCCAGTCCATAACTCAAAAGGAGTCAATGGAACAGCTTTAGTAGGTACACGATTCAGAATGTACAAAGCTATTTTCAAAGCTTCACCCCACAGAAAACTAGGTAAATTTATCCTACTAATCATACTCCTTACCATTTCCATAAGGGTGCGATTGCGCCTTTCGGCTACACCATTTTGCTCAGGACTCCCAGATATAGTGAACTGAGCCACTATCCCAGAATCCTCTAAGTATTTGGCATATGGCCCCTTAAGCTTTCCGGCATCGCCATGCTTGCCATAATACTCTCCACCTCGGTCAGATCTAACAACCTTTATGACTTTTCCCAACTGTTTCTCGACTTCAGTCCGAAAAATTTTGAACTTGTCAAGAGACTCAGACTTTTCTTTAATCAAGTACAGATAACCATATCGAGAATAGTCATCAATAAATGTGATGAAATAAAAATTTCTACACAAGGTTACCGTATAGGGTCTACTTATATCAGTGTGAATGACCTCCAACAAGTCAGAACTTCGGACTGCAGTTTTCTTCCTTATTTTGGTCATTTTACCTCTACAACAGTCTACGCATGTCTCTAAGTCATCTTTAAGAGCAGGCAGGATGTTAGTCTTTATCAGCCTTTCTACTCTATCCTTAGAAATATGACTAAGCCGTTTATGTCACAATGCATAAGACTGTCCCTTAGGTAGTGGTCTCTTAGAAATAACATTTTCAGCCGTATAAGCGACGTATATGTCATTGGGAGACAAATACAATCTGTACAATCCGTTGGACATATAACAGCACCCAACCTTATTTGAATTAAGAAACAAAGAAATAACATTGTTCTTGATTTCGAAAGAGTAGCCATACATATCTAAACACGATATGGAAATTAAGTTCCGTCTAAAAGAAGGTACATAGAAAGTGTCTTTCAACATTAATCTAAAACCAGAGTCTAGAATCAAGATTACATCTCCTACGAACACAACATCAGCTTTCTTGTTGTTTCTCACAGTGAGTCTTGACTCATCCTGATTTGGCTTTCTCCGGTTTATGAATCCCTATATGGTAAACGTAACATGATTAGTTGCACCGCTATCGAGCCACCAAGAACTGGATGGTTCTTCTGATAGGTTGGATTCACAAACAAGTGCCAAAAAATCATTACCTGTAGGCTCACGTTTGGACAACCAAGTTTTAAACTTTCCACAGTCCTTCTTTATGTGACCTTTCTTCTTACAAAAGAAGCAGTGGTCACCATCCCTTTTGAAGGATGTTTTCTTTGGACCCATATTGTCCGATTGACCGGTAGTGTCATAAGCACCTTTATGAGTACGATTTCTGGACTTCTTATTCTTCCTTTTGTGGGAACTAGAAACATATAAGGCTATATGCCCTTTTTCTTTCTTAAGTTTCTTTTCCTCTACTACCACCCTTGCTATCAGGTCATTCACTAACCAAGTCTCATCTTAGGAATTGTAATTTGTCTTTATTATCCCAAAATCAGGTGGAAGGGTATTCAGGGCTTGATGCACAATACAAGCATCAGGAATGGAAACATTAAGAGCTTGAAGCTTCGTCTTTAGGTCCACCATCCTAAGGACATAATCTCTAACCCTAGCAGTACCATCATACTTCATATTGAAGAGCTTTTGAAGAAGTGTACTAACCTCAGCATTAGATGAAATGCGATTTCTGGCCTCTAAGGCTGCCATCATTTCCTTAGCAGTACAGTCAGCTGGCAAACCACTTTTTAAGTGTTCTTGAATGGATTTCTTCATTGTCAATAAGCAAATCCTATTGCTCTTTTCCCAGGCAGCATAATCGATTTTCTCAGCTTTAGTACTGGTGGTCGTGATATCTGCCGGCTTATCCTTTGTAAGAGTAATGTAAACATCCGCCAGCTCCATTCCAAATAGAATATCATCTTTCCATTTCTTAAAGTTCAACCCAGTAAGGACCTCAATAGAAATGGAATTGCCGTTTACAGAAAAGGTGACTGGAAAACAAACAATACAATCAGCATCATGTGAGTACTTATCCAAAGAGTTACATACATCATCACATAATCACCTTTGGGCAGAAAATATGACATGCAGTTGTACACTCTCCACATGACAGCGGCCATGAGAACTTATTCTAATCTTTCGTGAAATTACCACCTTTGGGTGTATGAACCACTAAGATTAGTCATTTCTCAAGCATATGCTATACATGTACCCCTCCATGAACTAATACAAGATTACCTCCTTTGAGAGTATAATCACGTAATAGACCAGGAGACATCCCACCACAATATTAGACCGATATTTCTCAAACCCAGTCAAGTGTACCACTTTGGTGGTCACTACTCAACTAAATCCTTGAAAATCTCTCATACCAGAGATATGAACTTTATGTATCACATTCACTATATACATGTAATGCTAGACGTAAGGACATGGGCGTATGTCTCTGAAATTACATGTCATTCTAATTATATTGTTCCATTCATTGATAGACAATGAATTACGCTCTACACAGTCCTTATGTGGTGATATACATTTGAGCTACTATATGTATTTCCGAAACCATAGAGAAATACGCAAAAATACGTGTATATAGGGTTCTATACATATTTTCACATCTTTAAAAGCTTCAAACATGCAAAATAAATACACCACAATGTAGAGCATCTCGATACGAGCGCGTCGGTACCAAGATCGTCCAAAACGGACGTCGGACGCGCCCGCACGCGCCGCCAGAAGGCGCGGCGCGTGCGCGCGTGTTCAGCCGGTCAAACCGGTCTGAACAGCCGGTCCGACCGGTTGATCGGTCCAACTGATCAACAGTCAACGGACCAGTCCGACCGGTTTGATCGGTCGGGTCAACGGGTCTGGTCGGGTCAACGGTCGGGTCGAGTTAGGATCCAGGTCGGGTCAACGACCGGCGTCGGGTCGGGTCAACGACCGGGTCAGGATCCGGGTCAACCGAATCCGCGCCTCGCTGACATCATGCTGACGTCAGCCTACAGTTACCGGCGAACAAATGCGGCAGTTTGGCACGGCCGCGCGTGGCCGTCACACGCCGCCGCGCCTAGGGCGCGTGTAGGCGCGTGACGGCGCGTCCAGCCTCCTCCGGCGACGATCCGCCCACCGTTCTTCTCGTCTCGACGAGTAGATTCCAAATATGTAATAAAATTTAACTTTCATCCGATAAAAAATTTCGAAATTGGGCAAAAACCTCTCGGACAAAACGAAAACGGTCCTAATCCACATGTTTTAGTTCTAATCTATAGCAGGCTCTGATACCAAATGTAGGCCACGAAAATGGCACACCCAGGATCACCATAATCAGAAACCGAAACACGGTAATGGAGAAATTGTTGATTCGTGTACCTAGTTTGAAATCCATCGGACTTGACGCGGAATTTGCGACGGTTTCCGAACACGAACTCAAGATCTTCTCCCCTATACCCTTCGTTAGAACACTGGCCTAATGAGATTGCCACTCACGAGAAGAAAGTTCTCTCTAAATCCGTATGTGAGTCAAATTGTGCATCATCCGGTTAGGAGAGGGACTTGAGCGCTATTTATAGAGTTTTCGACCACGGGCCCTCTCATTACGGGCCGGGCCGTACTCGGCCCACACCAGCCAGCCCCATATTAGACTGATTAAGAACCCATATATCTTACCTTTATTAGACCAAACTAATTCAGTTAATTTCAATTAATAAAGCTTACATTAGGAAATTCTTACAAATTGGGGATTTGCAATGCGTTTTCTATGCTCTTTTAACCTGTTGGTATTGTTGTCGTCTTTATACGATGATGGTGTTGGGGACACCGGTCATGATATTGTTACAAAATGGGTTAGATATTACAAATTTAATACGTCGGGTCAGATATTGTTTGTTTGAAAATAGCTTAAAGCGGCGGTTCATAATTTCAACGCTCAATGAGATGTGGGTCTAAAAGAATACCTATTTACAATCCATTTAAACCCAAAAAGGTTATTAAGTAAAGGAAAATAAATAAATCAATCAAAATAAAAGAAGAAACAGAGAATTCGAGGGGCACCACTAGCAACGTTGCCCCTCTGCCGTCGAGATGTGGCCTGCAATGGTCAGTTTCGTTGGCGGCGACGCTAGCAACAACGAAACGATGGTCTCGCTGATGACAGTCCCGCAAGCATGTAATAGTCTTCATCTGTCCCTCCGCGTCTGGCCCACCTCGAGAGTTGCTTGCCACCATCGCCACTACTTAATAGCCATGTCCCAGAGAAGTTGATCGCGGCTTTCTCTTCAGTCTTCAATTCGCACGTATCATCGCCCAGGCTCCTTCGCCAGGGAAAAGAACAGCCCTTCACGGTTTCGGAGGTCGTTAAGGAGAAGAAGCTCAAGGTTGTTCCTTTCTTCGCATTTGGTAAAATGCTCAAGCCTCACGAGAACGTGGTTTTAATTTTTTAAATTTTGTTCTGTTTTCGTAACAGGTCAGTTTTCAGGACAAGAAAGGATTTTCATTTAATTTTTTGCAAATGTGTTCGATTTTTTTCTTATTTACTTTTAGGTCTGTCGGGTCATTTTCTGTGCTTTTTGGATGGATTATGTGGGTAGGTTAGGATTGGATATGGACCATCCAAGTTATCTAGCCAATAAAATTGGTCAATGTGAGATAAATGATTGCATATGGGTTGAACTCATTCGTGACCTACCAAAACCCAATCCGACCCAATCCGACCCAATCATTTGCCACTCCTACTACACGATTATGCTACCTCAACATACACCGAGTAAAACATCTTACGCCATATGCGGATCATCGCCACGCAATAGTCCCCTGGGAACGCTGAGACGGCGTTATCCTCACCCCACTTTCTAAGCTAATTCCCATTTCTTTTTTGAAACCGGCCAGCACAACAGCGCACTAAAGGACAATCTTATCATATGAAACTATAATGCAGCCCGCGAGTTTTACTTTTGAGTAATTACTCATGATTATTCCAAGCATGCACGTCTCGCGAGAGGACACAGTGAGTAAAATAGACATTTCGAGAATTTACGTTGGAAACCCGTCAATCAAATTCACACGCGTATTTAGAAGGTAAAATGATATCAATAGTCTATGAATTTTGGCCTAATATGTTATTTGATCTCCAAACTTTTTAATTTTTTCAACATGGTTCATGAACTTTAGCTTAATATGCAACGTTATCCATGAACTTTCAATTTGTTTTAGATGGTCTTTCTAGTCTCTAATGTTGGAGTTGGTGAATACTTCGGGGACCCTTATTATTCATACCGGGCACGCCCACATGAGTTTAAGGAAACTGAAGTATGATTCGACGACATGTGACTCCTGCGCACGGAATGCGAGGGTTCGGGGGCAGCGCCCCCGACACGGGGGTCCCGCTAATCGGACAGCGGGTTTACTGGCCCGTTTGTTGTGGGATCAAAGGGATTTTGATAGACTTGGGCTTTGGGCTCATTTAAGTCCTATATATATTGTGCTCGTATAAGAAATCATTGTAACTAGTGATTGTGGTTGTAAACCCTAAAAAAAAAATCATAGTGGAATCCCTTTACAAGACGTAGCCCTATTCGGGAGTGAACCTGAGTAAACTCGTGCATCATTTAATTTTCTTCTATTCTCTGCGTGATCGTTCTGATTCGATTAGCGATACACCCCCATCATCTAGACAATATGAAAATGTTCAATTTTGTCCCTGAACTTGAACTAATGAAATGACAATATCGAACATTTTCATATAATTCAGGGATTAACTTTTAAACATGTACCAAAAGTTTATGGACCAAATTGAACAAATTAAATGTTCAACACCACATTATACAATGGGCTAAAGTTCATGGATCACATTAAATAAATTAAAATTTCGGGGAACACATTGCACATTGAGTCAAAATTTATGGATCATTTGTGCCATTTTTCCTATTTAGAAAGTATGTTTCATGTTCATACGGATCGGATCCAACGAAGGGCATGACGACCCTCTTCCCCTACAAAGCTCCGTACGTGGGTTGGTCTATTTCGTACAGCTGATCGTCCAAAGCGCGGGCGTTGACCATCCAAATTGCACACGAGCGGGAAATCTATGGCCCCTCCATCTTGTCGGCGTGATGAATATTAAACTGCGTCCTCAGTTGACGACGGGAATTTTCTTAAACGACTTTGAAATTCAACCTTATCTCCTTCATACAATGTGTATATATACGCATCATATGTGGAACCTCAGCCGTATCCTGCGCACAGATTTCCCCGGACATATATACAGACGTGAGTCTGATTCCAGCTTAGTTTGTTCCACCTGAGGTTCTATCTTCGTTCCATAAAAGACATGGGAGTTGCGATGGAGAAGTCAAATGTCGATATGATTAAGAAGAGCTGGAGGATCAACGTGGTGATGAAGAGGCTAGTCAGTAAATGGATGAAGATGGATAAGACGAGAGGGGCAGTGGCACCGGCTCCGGTTCCGGCGGGATGCTTCCCGGTGTACGTGGGGGAAGGGGACCAGAAAGAGAGGTTCGTGGTGAAGATGGAGTACGTGAACCACCCCTTGTTCAAGTCCTTGCTGGAGGATGCCGTGTCGGAGTATGGACTCCGCAGCCAAGGCCCTCTGTCGCTTCCCTGCCACCCTGATTTCTTCTTCAAAGTCCTTGCCGAGATGGAATACTCCCATCAGGATCATTGCTACTGCAGCGACACCAACGATGATACCGATGATTTATTTCCCAATACTAAAACTCCATGCAGTAACCATACGCCTAAGTACCGGTGGTTCCCGTTTCGGATAACTCCTAACAATAATCCTAATGTCGGGTGGTTTACGAGCAAGTCGGACGATGACGAGGAGAAGCAGTGCTGTAACACATCTCCGTACCGCCTCCTCACTCCACCCAACTCATTGCTCAAGCTGAACCCACATGGCCGTCCTTCCTAAGTAGCTATAGAAACTAGGAATTCAATTCATTCGTGTATTAAACCCTAATCACACGGGGTAGCATATCTGTACATCTTCATGAGATCGAGGAGGTAGAATTGTTTGCTATGCAAAGACTAAATTGCACTCGATTACGTTCAAGCTACATTTATCTGATATATGAATCCTTCATAGAATAAGCTCAAGCAAACCTTAGCCGAATGCTCTTTAGATTCATCAATCACCCATATCTGAATATAATTAAAACCGCACCCGTTTATCTCCATCCAGCTCCCGCCTCCAACTACCGTGGGATTGAGTTTTGGCCTTATGCACTATGCAAGTGCTTAAGTGTTAAAATATGTCTCAAGTTTGAGTACATTGAACGAACCTGATCCGAATTGATTTTATTTGTACAAGCTTGATGCAGGAAAGTTGAAAATATAAAATTGCAGATTACGGACATTATCTATGGTGCACCAGTTGTGATTTAAGGTAGTTTCCAGATTTAAGTTGGAGTTTGCGGCTAGAAACTGGAAAGTCCAACATGGACTTTGAGTTAGACATTTGGCTCGGTCAATGTGTCAGACAAAGAAAGAAAGTAACGAAAAGATTAAAAAAGAAGAGAAGGAGAAAGTTGGGTTGGTTGACCGAATCCCGGTTGGATTCTATTTCCTTCTCCAACTCGGTTAGTTATCTTTGATGACAATCCAAAGATTCATTAATCCCTAGCGGTGACTTATATATATACTCGAGGGTGCACGCCGTAGAGGACGCGAAGAGAAGTCTTGAAGTGCCGTGGTTGACATGAAGATATTCTAAGCGAGTGCTTGACATTGGATTTGTGATTTTGTTCGTGAAATTACACCAAGAGTTCAAGTATTTATAGCGATTAAATCTTGTGATAAGATTTATGTAAAATTCCTTCGCGAGATTGAGAGATTATTTCGTGAGGAATTGGGGGCTAAATACTGTATGCGTTATTGGATGTAATTGAGGTTTAGGAAACACTTAGAATGTTTGAGTGACTCAAGTGTGGTCGTAATCTCCGTTGTATCGCTTGATATATAGTGAAATTTCATGCTGCTCTCCCCGTAGATGTAGGTTACTATGACCGAACCACGTAAATCTGGTGTCCGATTAATTTTCTTGTTCTGTCAATTTTATTATTCGATCGCTTGACTTCCGCAACTTAAGAACTCACGCATGCATACACAGTGTACATGCAGGTAAATAGAACTTCGGACACCCTCAAATGCGAAATAAAGAGTTGAGTTTCTCCATCATCAAAATAACTATTTCTGGTTTTGTTGGATGATGTGTGTACGAAGCTGAGTTTATGTCAATGGCCATTCGATGAGAATGCACAGAAACATAATGCCCTCCGGAAACGTAATGAAGACTGATCGGAATAACTGTGTCACCGTGCGCGCGTAGAATCAAGATTGCAGGCTATATAGCAAGAAGATCAGCTGGCTCGAGTTGAATTGGATTTGATTAACGAGTGGTTAAGCAAGAGCCGTGATGGATTTCCATCTTTCTGGGTTACTGATATTGATTAACGTCCCTGGCCCGTTCACACCTTGACGTGGGAAAGACGGAAAGGAGACTCCGCCGCCGCCGTTGCAGCGTCGAACTTAGGCTCCTGCCTCCGCCTCCCACCACCCTCACGTCATAAAAATGACCATCCTCGTGACTCGTCTGCATATTTAACACTATATTCCCAATGGACGGGTTTCGATATTTAAGTGGAAAATGGGCTGATTCGGGTTTATTTTAATTTAGATGAGCTTTCTGTCTCACCGCGTATCATCATTTGGGATGACGTTCTTCTTAAGTTGTTTTCATTTATACATGCTTTCCATACACATTTTTATCACATGTGACGATTCCTGTTTATTTGACTTTTATCGAGAAAAGTGTAAAAAAAAAATCCTAAATCTATTTTTTTTGTTAAAGAAACATTTTATTCATTTATACGGATATATAATAGAGATACGCAATCCAACTGCAAACTAAGACAATAAAACAAATTTCAAATCAGAAGATCAATCATCAGTTTTGGGTCACACGCTTAAAGAGCAGATCTTTGACTTCTTCAAATCAAAATCGGCAGCCAATCATTGAATTTGTCTTCAGTAATGAGCACACACCAAGATCTCCATCTATTGCTACGGCTTTGCCTTTCGGCGGTATGCGCTAAGGTTTAGCGTCCCCAACACCATTACCGTATAGAGTAACAAGCTTGAATGCGCATAGATCTAACACCTGTGAGAGTGAAACCTTCACAAAATTCCTCTAATGTCCTTTGAAACTGGACTTGCGCGCCAATGAAACCTGAGAAGAGCGAAACCCTAAAATCATATAAGCAAAAAAACCCCCCAAATCTATACTAAATCAGAATAGAAACCTTTCCGAAATGAGAGAGAAACTTCTAGATCTAGACGCAGATGTGAAAAGCTCCTCAAAACATGAGGAAAGCAAGAAAAAGATAACAGAAAACCAAATCAGCCAAAGAAAAAGGAAAAGGGAGGGGAGGGAGAGATCTTGCTCAAACCATCCCCTCCATGGAGATTGAAGAAGAAAGTTATGTAAAGATTAAACATATTTCATTGGTGCCAGTTTAATATGAAACTATTTTTTGTGTCAATTTAGTCCTAAATCGATAAAGTGTTAATTCAGTTCTTCCAACTAATTTTGGTCGGATATTGATGACGTGGACGTCGGTCGGCTTACGTAGCACCATCGCCGTTGACGTGGACAATTTTAATAATATTAAAAAAAAAATTTGATTTTTTTCTTTTTTCTTTCTTCCTCCTTTTGCTAGAAAAGAAAGAAAAAAATATAAAAAATAATCAAAAATCAAAAGGATATTAAAATATTATTAAAAATGTCCACGTCAGCGTCGGCGGTGCCACATAGACTGGTCGATGTCGACGTTAGTAATATCTAGTCAAAATTAATCGGAACGATTGAATTGGCATTATATCAACCCATAGCAGGCAGTTTGACTTTTTTACAGGTAAGCTCTTGAGCATTGGAGTATAGTGTTGGTGATAGGCGGCCCAAACCTTTCCCAAGACTTATATATTTTTTGTTTTGCTTGGATGTTGAGTAAAGATATTATTCACTGACGTTTGTATAAAGAGATATATTTACATTTTTTTAATTGTGTAATTTCCAGATCTAGGCAACGTCAACCCTCACCTAGGGCCAATGACCATCGCTTGCCCTAGGCAAGGCCTCGCCGGCGCTCACCTAGGGCTGGCAAGGCTTGTCAAGATTTGGGTTGAGGGCACCCAGATCTGAGCGACACTTGGCTTTTACTTAGGGCCGATGAGGCCTTGCCCAGAGAGCTGGTGAGGGGCGACCACCCTTGCCAAGCTGGCCCCCTCCGTCGATGGGTGGTGGCGGCACAGCCTAATTTAACGGGCTTCAACAGAGCCTCATTTATCTCGTCTTTGACCAGGTGCGAGCATTGGTCTAGGACAACCAAGAAGTTCCTAGGGCCCACAGTATTATAAGATGGCCAGTAGAAATTACTGATATGTTGCCCCAATACAGTAAGGTCTCAGCTCCAATTTTTGTCATCAATTTTCAGCATAAATATCTTATTCTGTTGTTTTCTCTAAATCGTTGTTGCATAAAAGAATTTGGTACTTCTGTCTCCCCATTTTAGCCAACTAATCCGTGATCTCATGCCCCAATGCATCTCTTCTTGCCTCCATAGTTCCTCAATATGTTCAGTCTTTTAGTACTTGTTTAATTTAGTTCTTAAACTATATGAAAATATTCAATGGAGTCATTCCATTAATCAAGTTCAATAACTACATTAAACATTTTTATATAGTTCAGGACCACATTATATTTCGGGTTAAAGTTTAAGGATCACATTGAATAAATTAAAAATTCAAAAATCAAAGTTCATGAATTATTTATGTCATTTTCTCATTTCGCAACACAAGCTCATCGAAGTTTTTATTAATTTTGCCTATTTGTGTTAGCCTATACCCCTAACACAAGTTCTTCATAAGCCCAAAAGCCTTAGATACGCTATGGAAATGTTTACTTGTGAGAGAAACTTCCAATTACGACGGACTTTAATTTTCATTAACTATCTATCTAGCTTTTATAAGCATGATTTGTCAGCATAATGCTAAAGGTCTGTTTAGCAACGTTTCTGTTTCTTTGTTTTTCTATTATTTTGTTATTAAGAATAGAAAAAGAACAAAAATCTGTTTAGTAACGTCAGTTAGTTTTTTTGTTCCCCGGAACTAAAAAGTGGTCAGGGAATAGATTTGGAATAGAAATAAGAAGTAAAAAAAAAATCTATTTTTATGTTTTTGGAACAAAAAGAGAAACAATAAAGAAACTATATTAGCTTTCTTTCTTTCACAAGATATTCTCGTACTAAACTCTAAACCCTCAAACCCTAAACCCCAAAACCCTAAACCTTAATCCTTAAACCTTAAACCGCAAAACCTTAAACTTCAATATCCAAACCCTAAAACTCATAACACTAAAATTGAAAACCCGAAATCCTAAACTCTAAAACTCAAAATCCAAATCCCTAAAACCCTAAGCCTTCTAAACCCAAAAACCCAAATCCTAAAATCCCAAATCTAAAACCCAAAGCACTAAACCCTAAACCCCAAAACTTCAAACCCGAAACCTTGATACCTAAACCCTAAAATCTTAAATCCAAACCATAAATCCAAAAACGCTAAACCACAAAATCTTGAATCCTAAACCATAAACCCCAAACCCTAAACACTATACTATAACTCCCAAACCCCAATACCCAAAACCCTAAACCACTAAACCTTAAACCCTAAACCCAAACCCTTAAACCCCAAACCCGAAACACTAAACCCATAACTCCAAACCCGAAACTCTAAAACTGAAACCCCAAATCTTAAACCCTAAAATCCAAAACCCCAAACACCAAACCCCAAATCTCAAAACCGAAATCATTAAACCCTAAGCTCAAATCCTAAAATCTTATGCCCTAAATTGCAATTTCCTCGACCACCACCCTGTATTTGCTTTGTTTATAAGAAGTAATGTTTTTTATGATTATATTAAGGTCATCCAATTCTATATCATAATATATTCTTATTATATTTCTAGTCCAATTTTATTCAAACATAAATTGTTAAGTCTCCATTGATAATTTAATAATTAAATGAAAAAATTGGGAGTAGAAATTTTTAGTGCCCTATCAAACACATTTCTGTTCTTTTTCTACGCCGGAAATAAAAATTTTGTATAGTTACTAAACGCGTTTTTTTTTCAGAAACTTGTCTAGAAAATAGAAATAGAAAAAAGTATTTCTGAATAGAAATTATTTCTAGGAACAGAAACGTTACTCAATAAACCCTAAGGGTATATTTGAGCAGAGCTTGCCCTGATCGAGCTCAGGCTCGATTTGACTCTGATTCACATACTCAATACTAAAAAATTGAAATTGATTTGAACTCTGTCGAGTAGTAAATTGGAATAAAAAAATTTGACATATTTGACTTGATGTATCTCGATTATACTTAATTCATAAGGGAGCTCCGTGTTTAATATTCAATAAGATATTCGAGGAATGGATCAACCTATTCACCAGGAAAGCTTAAATAAAGAGAGAAAAATCATCCATGATGATCATATGAAAAGAGGACGGAGAGAGAGAGAGAGAGACGGAGACGGAGACGATGGAGATTGTATGGCAGACGCCGGCGAACCCACCGGAACGTCAAGATTACATATTTCAAAAGGGTATGATCGATTGACGACTGACCCACTAATTGAGATTGTGAACGAAGTGGAGTTCTGATTGTTGGAGCTTTACTTTTTGTGCCAGGGAGACGTCTCGTCAGGCCCTACTACTTCGAATTCATCTCTCATGTCCGTCCGTCTTCTCCCCCCTCTCTTTCTCACGCCTACTGTTTCCGGCATTCTTGGCTGAGCTGAACTTCTGCTGATTACCTGACAGGTCAAGAATCGATGGGCAGGCCAAACCATCGTCGATTTCTTCACCCAAGAATTCAAAGGCAGACCTTACGAGTACTATGTACTTCCTTAAATCTTCCTCTGTTTGATTTTGCGTTCAGGTGTTACATGCCACCGTTTCTTAGTCACGGTTGGGTTGTGTTTGTGTCTGTACGTGCCCACCGTCACGGTAAGGTGAGCGCTGTTCAATGCGGGCGCATTCAAGTTGATGGAGAGACCGTCCCTGTTTCTTACATTCTCAAACCCTCCCAGAAGATTAGCCACTTCTTACACAGGTTGCTTCCAATTCTATCGTCTTCTATTCTTCTTCATCAAGCGTTGAATCCTATCCGCCTTCATCTTCTCCCGCCTTATTTTCCTCCTTCCTTTTGCTGCTTTGAGTTCATTTGGCTAGCTGTTTGATTGATGCGACGATGTTTGTAGGCATGAACCTCCTGTAATGGCCTCTGCTGTCACTGTGCTTGTCGAAGAGCCCGACGTCGTGACTGTCTGCAAGCCCGCCTCTGTCCCGGTCAGTCGCCTGCTATTCACTGATGTTCTGTCCCTGCTAAATGCTGATGAGTGAGGATACAAGTCTCTGTGCTCCTCTGTGCGTCTGTCACGTTGAACTATTGCATTTTGCCCCTCCTTTGGCATAGATTTGGATGTGAAAGAGTGTTGTGTTGTACTTTATAACTCATCATGAGGTTTCAAGAACAATCTTAACTACTCTAATAGCTTTGAAATCCACTGCAACGAACAGCAATATTCTTTTGATGCAAATTGTGTCTGTTATAGGAGATCTGTTGCCTTCAATTTTTTGTCTCTTGTTTTACTTTTCAATCTGAAAGTCTTTGTATGCCATCTCGCCTACGGGAGATTGAATCACGGGTATGGACTCATCTCCTCTTCTTTAGCATTGCATTTAATGTGACTTCCTCCACTTATTTTTAGGTGCACCCATGTGGCCAGTATCGCAAGAATACTGTCGTTGGCATTCTTCAAGCTGAGCATGGATTGGCCCCTTTGTTTCGTATCCATGTAGAGCCCTTTGAAAGCATCTACATAATCATGCAAGGACATTGTTTTTAATGGGTTCTGATGTTCTTATATGATCAACTGCTTATTTACCTTTCTCTTAAATGACATTCTGGTTATCCAGCAATGTCGTATTTGTTGCATTTCCTCTAGAAACTCCGGCTCCACATCTTTTCTTTGACATGATAGCGGTTCATAGATTGGATCGCCTTGTCTCAGGGCTCCTTATCTTGGCCCGAAATGCCACAAAAGCTGATCTTTTCAGGCAACAGGTGAGAGTCACTTTGCATTTTTGACTACATTTAATTTGAGTGGTGACCCTTTATCTTTGTGGCATGTTAGTGTTGCATCTGTGAAAATGTGGGGAGAATTTCTTCATAAATAATGTGTATAGTCTTTGTTATGTATCTAAAGCTTGTTTTACTAGAAAATAGATTCCTAAGTCTTGTAGGAGAGAGCTTTTTCATGTGTGGATAATGTGTGTAGGCATCCTTATGTATCTAAAGCTTTTTTTACTAGAAAAATAGATACCTAAGGCTTGAGGTCTTTCAAATATTGTGTTCTGTGGTTTTTCTTTGTACTGATAACTTTTATATCTGCAAACAGTAATAATACACCGTTACTCCTTGATGCTTATATGGCTTTTGCCGCAATCTGAAATGCTTCCTGCCATAACTATTTGCAAAATTGGGATTCATTAGGGACTGCATAGATCATATTAATAGACAAAATGGTGTGATTGTCTGGGAACTTAATTATTGCAGATTGAAGGTGGAATGGTGCAGAAACAGTATATTGCAAAGGTGGTTGGGATATTTCCAGAGAAAGAGGTATACTTTCTTAAGTTGGTAAGGAATATAATAGTGCAAACAAGAAAAGTAAAGAGCTAGGCATATATAAGGCCTTTTAATTCCTGTTAAGATCTAGTCACACAAACATGCGGCACTTGGAGCGGGGCTAGATATTGCACATTAACAAGTATCCACGTTGCATCATTAATAGAATATGTCCAGTATGCGTGATTTTTGAACTCTGTTATATTCTTTTCCGTGCATGAATACATTGTCTTCTCATGCCAAAGAAAGACATTCATGATTCTGAAAAATTCTCCTACAACTTGGATTAATTAATTTCAAGAAATCTTAGTTTAATCCCACTAAAATGTTAGTCAGCTCACTATTCTTGAGTATAGTACATTACATTTTTTTTTGGTCAGATATAGTACATTACAGTTTGAGTTGCAAGTGAAAGCACATGCAATATTTCTCCACTGATACTGTAACATATGATTGTTTTTTTCCTCCAGCTGCTAGTTGATGTTAGCTTATATTATAATCCTCAGGAAGGAAGAAGCACAGTCGAGGTGAGTTTTGGTTGATTGTCAGTGTCTATCCTGAAAGAAACTAAAGATTGGTGTAGATTAGTATCTCATTGCTTCATTAAGTTGGAAAAGTCAGTCCCAATGTTGAATTTGGTTGGGCAGGTGGGTGACTCTTGTCGTGATACACCTTCAAAAGGAAAGACAGCTTCTACAAAATTTACAAGGATTAGCAGCAATGGGACTCACAGTATTGTCTTGTGTGAACCAGTTACCGGACGGACTCATCAAGTAAGGATGTCTAGAAGCTATGTGAAATGAGACAATGTTTGACATATGGAAAGAATAGGAAATCTCTTCAGTTTCTTAGCGAAGGCTGCACGCTTGCATGGATGCATGTTTTGCTATTCATAGTTTTTGCATCATATGATAGCTATTTGCTCAGCCTGGTCCTTTTTGGGCAGCTTTGGGTTATAATGAGCTTTTCCTCATTTCTAACATGTACAACTTCTTGTTTGCTTGTGTGGAGAATTTGGGACAAACAGATTAAGCATGTCATCGGAAGTAAGGATGTCTAGAAGCTATGTGAAATGAGACAATGTTTAACATATGGAAAGAATAGGAAATCTCTTCAGTTTCATATCGGAGGCTGTGCACTTGCGTGGATGCATGTTTTGCTATTCGTAGTTTTCACATCATATGATAGCTATTTGCTCAGCCTGATCCTTTTTGGGAAGCTTTGGACTATAATGAGTTTTTCCTCATTTCTAACATATACAACTTCTTGTTTGCTTGTTTATGTGGAGAATTTGGGACAAACAGATTAAGCATGTATTTACCTTTTTCTGATCTCAAGCTATAATATTTTTTTTTTTGAGCTATGTCTATATTATTAGGCTTATGTGCCATCCATCTTTGCATTATTTCGGCTGAACAGTTATAGATCTTCATTGGAATGATAGATATAAGGGGTTTTTTTAGGACTTCTTTTCTTTCCTCATCATTTGGTTTTAACTGTTCTTCAATGTTTAATGTTCTTCCCTCCCTGCTCTGTTCACCTTGCTGTGGTGTAGATACGAGTTCACTTGCAGTATACAGGACATCCAATCGCCAATGACATGCTTTACCTGTCTGAATATGTTGATAATCGCTCAGATGTAGGAATGAGTGCCGATAGAGCTGCTGGCAAGTCATTGATTCCAGAAACAAATGATACATATGTTAATGATTGTGAAGAGACTTGCTGCAAAAATTTCAGCATTGATCCCATGTGCACACATTGTCCAAATTTGGCTCCAATTGGGTATTGACAATTAGCTTCTTTTTTCTGGTCTAATTGCTGCTTTGTTCTCTGAACTTGTTGTGATTTTCTAGTTTGATTCTCAAACTAAATTTGTTTGAATTGGGCTCTTAAATTTTTTGAGCTTATTGATCTGGAGGACTGGCAGGTTTTCTTTAGCTGAATTGGAGCCATATTGCTAGAGATCATCCCCTGCGGTAGGCATTTTACAGTTCGTTAAAAAAATCAAAAATGAAAAATAAGGGGAGACAGAGAAATGTTTCTAATTTGATCTGCTAACTCCCCTGGTATCAGCATAAGTTAAAACATAAACTCAGAAAAAAATGACAAGTTTGGGGGCCAAAATGATGGTTCCTATTCATTTGATGGTACAAGGTAAGATTCTAGTTATAGATGGCTAAGCTTATACGTGAGAAGGTAACTTTTATTTCAACGAGGAAGTACTTTCCTTGACATTCTGAAGTGAATCCTCTGTTTAGGTGCTCTTGTCTTACTCTTGACTCCAAACATGCTATTGACTGTACATCCCTGCACGATGTGCCATGTGATAAAAATGGCAAGAGACATTGGAAAAGGGGTCTTATGAAGGTGCCTTTTGAATTTTCCCCCCTTGATCTTTGGGTTAACAGCCTTCAGGATTAGGTCGTCCTCTTTTCCATACCTCAGTGTTGTAAATGATCTATCTGATTCTATAGGGGATTTGCTTGTGTACCAAAGACAAAGATTTATGTCACATCTCTTAGTCCTTCCCATATTCTGACACTTTCTTGTTTCTCTCCCGTGATCAATTCTTGAATGTCAGATATGAGGAGCACGAAGTGGGGTTATGGCTACATTGCGTAAGATACTCTGGACCTGGATGGAAATATGAGTGCCCATATCCAGGTTGGGCATTTTTGAGCTAAAGGAGAAGCCTGTGAGATGGGGCTTCTTTTTATCGTTTCTCTTTTTGAAGGGTGATAAAGTGGTAATTCCACCATGGAAAAGGGTGTTTCTCTATTCAATTGATTCTGTGCATATTATGCATTTGCGATTGTTGAATGGGGAAACATGTGTTGATACTTCAATTGATGTGATTTAACCTTGATGTAGTGTATGTTTTCAGTGTTCTGAATGAAGGTCTCTCTGGTTGCAACGTGTTCCACCTTCATAAAAATATGTGAAAGGTGGAATTAAGGTCTAAGGGGCTTATTTCCAGATGCTTGCCGATATTCATTTATTTATAATCTACACTTACCTGTATCATTACCAAAGCCGGGCTTTATTATTGATGACTGCGAGTCTGTGGCAACAAATATATTATGATTTTTACAATATGTGATGCTTTTTCCCCCCTTATGAAGCAGCTGTGACTCTGGGCGCGAATTTGTGATCTAGAACTTTTATGCGATACACCTCTTTTGTTGTCTGTCCATCCAGCCGAGCTACTACTTTTGTCTCAAAACTGTGATCCTCACATATCTCTCCGCAGTATCAGAGGTTCTGTGGCTTCAAACTGACATTCTTTTAATTGCCCTTTGGATGTTTTGTCTTACTATACAAGTCTACTTCATGCCTTTCTTCTTGCTAGCGTCTGATACGGAGAATAATCTTGGCCCACTTAATTTACGGACGAAGATCGCATATTTTTTGTTGCTTTAGTGATCTCCAACATAGACCGAAAAAGTTGCAGAATATGTTTCTGAGTTAATGATCTTGTTGAATCTGAGCACTGATTGTTTATGAAGTAGGAAGAAAGAGTTCGTCACCTGCCCATCTTGCCGATGAGATTTTGGTGAAATGACAGCATTCGGCCATAACTGAGGTACTATCAAAACTCAAAGCGCAGGAGCACACCAAAAGTTGTCTTGGAATGGACTGATATGGTTTCTACTGTAGCCCCAGAGGAGAAGAACATCTTGTACGCCCTCGTGAGTGTAAAACATTGGGCACACTGCGGTATTAATGTAATTTTTTTGCTTGATATCAACTAATAAATTGACTTGTTAGCACAAATAGGTGATACATGCAGACCTGGATTCATTAAGGGGTAGCGAGAGAGGAGACAATAGACTAAACAACGCAAATATACTAGTATCGTAACATTAGGAATGGTGCTTGACTCGGGATATTGCACCGGTAAAGCTTTTGTCCATGAGCAGCAATTCATGCCTTGATTGCTTTGGAAGGCATCTCGACGATTTGGTCATCTTCGCCAACACTATCTTTGAGGACGTCCTTCAACTGTGCAGCTAACACCGGGTTCAGTTCTTGACACATGGCTGCGCTCAGCTTCACGACGTCAATGATCTCTTCCCGTAAGTCCTGCAGCTGCAAATTAGGCTCCACTACCACTTTCTTTGCGTTCTTCCTGTATATTGCGTAAAGCACCATCTGAACCGCTCCCAATACAAATCCCAACACGTTTGGCACCTGTGTCGTGTATGGATACATTAAGCAGATACAAAGCAAGACTTGTTGGAATGAGATAAGGATTTTGGGGTCTACAGGTTTCCTCTTACAGCAATGAAGTTGTCTTTGTGGAGAAAGCCATAGAAGAACCACATGATTGCACCAAGTGTGAGAAAGAATGATAGAGTTATTGGCATGAACTCCACGCTCTTGGTTTTTATGACTTTTCTCTGCCACCCGTGTAAGTTCGTTCTATTTCAGTAACCAATTTAGGGAATGACGTCAATAACAGTAGCAAGTGCAAAACAGAAGGATGAACGGAGCACAAGCGGTCATTCATTAAACTATGACAAAATTATTGCGTCTGAATTCAAACTGATAAATTGAGTCCGTCACCGTTCGCTAATTTTTTTTTTGTATAACACAGCTATGGCTCCACTAACAATTTCTACCCAGTGATGGAATTAGCGTATGAAAATGTATGTCAATGCGTGTGAACTGTCTATGAATGTACATTCTTACAAATTTCATCAGATTTAACTAATTTCTCACTCACAAGGATGCAAAGTGGAGCAGCAAATACGCCTAGAGAGAATGTCATGCAAATCCATCCAATAATCCGTGCGCGATTTACTCCTTTTGATAGGAAGAAAGTGGTAAAGAGTACCGCACTATACCCCAATACGTTCATGCTCAGGAAAAGCTTCAAGGTCATCATCTACAGAATTGCAGTTTATTCAGTTAAGCATAAAAGAATACCAACTCGTTCATTCGCTTAATTAACAAGAAGGCATACCCTATCATTCTTTGAGGCATAGATGAGGTAAGCAGCCACGTAAGCAGTCTCAATGACGCAGCCGATTCCATTGATGGTGATGAGGAGAGTATCGTTCTTAACCAGTCCGTAGTACAGCAGAAGCATCGCACTCAAAAGCGATACCACGTATGGAATTGACTGAAACCCTTGCGTCGATTTTCTCTTGTAAATTCCATAGAAAGTGGGCCTGCCACACATACCATCGAGTTAAGTAGCTTAGTATGACATGATATTATTTACTCTCTCAATTTTTGTATTTTAAGTGAACAAAGGCAGATGATATAACTTACAGAGGAGCAAGAAAGGTTATGAAGGAAACGATGTTGCCTGCAAAACAATTGAAAGAAGTCAAAAGTTATCTTCTTTCAGGGTAAGCTGTTGGACTCGTGCTCTGAGTTCTTGTTTCTCTGACCAAAGCAAAGGCAAACAATGCATTGGCGACTTGTTGTGACTTAGCTAGTATGGAGGCCCTCATTCCCTTAAGGCATTGTTATTCTACTCGCAAGTTCGAGACCAACAGTCCCTCGTCTAATTCGTGTACGATAGAAGTCAAGGAAGAAAACAGTAGCTTGTTAACCGGCTCGATAATCACTTAAAAGATTGAGAAGGAGCGCATGCAACCCTATTGAGTAGTGCACATTTTAAAAGTAGCTTGTGGAAAGACTGACGATGAACATCAAGAGGTAATAGGAGGAGGATGAGAGCGAGTACCCACCCAGAAGGCCAAAAGCAAAAGCCGTGGTGGGTACGTGGTGCATGGCCATCTCTCTGGAGGACACACGTACGAGATGCTTGCCTTTTGTGTTGATGCCTAATGAATTACTTCACACACACTTCCCTGATCACACTCCCCACTTTCTCTGGATGCCCTCTATCTCATAATGGGCGTAATCTCAAACGAGGCTTCTTGAGAATGGAGATGAGAGGCGGAGGAAGAAGGGCATATATAGACGAGAGTGCAAGTGCCGAATGCCGAATTCAGTCAACTTTCATGGGGAACAGTCGAGTAGTACGGTTCAGGGGTGAGCAAAGGAAGCAGCCCAGAACCGACAGTTCCATAGGGACCGGTCCGGTTCCCAGTTCCCGATTCCAGGCGGGAAATCACGCACCCGCCCACCCGGACTAAACTATATCTATAAATTCTAGCTCACTTTTAGTGAAAGTGAGTCTTTCTCGCCTACCTTTTGTCATTTATCCTATAGTCTCAAAATAAAACAAAAGCACAAAACCCCAGTCTCATCTCACTCTCACCATGAGAGTCTCATATAGCCACGCCTTCAACTCTGTTGCTGAGTCGCAAACTCGCAACCCAGTGAAATTTTCTACTTAAAGGTACTCATTGTTTTCGCTGTTGTTGGAGAATTTGATTTCCGACCTTGGGTGCTTCAAATTATACTGAAATTTAGTTAGGGATTTGTCAGTTTTTAGCTTGTCGTTGCCTTTTGCTCTTGCTCTAGCTGCAACTTTGGGTAATTATGCACTTATTTGAACCTTTGTTAGTAGATAATTTCAGGAAATATACTTGGCTGCCATGTTTGTAGTTTAGTTGTGAATATGTAGGAATTGGGGAACCTTTTTATAGACCACCGGACCGGACTGGCGGTCCAGTTTTCGGATGGATCCATGAAATCAACGGGCGGTTTCTAATTTCAATTTTTTGGAACTAATCCTTGGTGGGCAGTTTCAGATTCCAGGGTGGGAACTGCCCATCCAAAGCATGGTCACCCTTGATAAGGTACAAGGTTGAGAAAAAATGAATGAGACAATTCCTTTCCAGTTGTTCCCACTCACAGACAGATCCAATTTTCTTTTTGCCCTAAGTTAACACAATCCAAACAGCTCTCTCCACCCTAATTGTGCATTTGGCCGGATTAACCAAACTTAGATTGCACCCCCGGAAGAGCAAAAGCACCCCCTCTCTCTCCCTCCCTGCGGTAGCAAGTCCAAGTACATAGCGCAAATCCTCCCGCTCGGGTCCCACCTGCCCTCCTTTCTGATGTGTCGTCCACCAACTGGTCTTTGAGGCTTACAACTCATGTTTTAGTCCCGCGGATGACTTCCCAATTCCCTTCTCCTTCCTCTCCTTGGCATTGTCACTTTCTTTCCCCATCTTGCTATTAATGTCCTAGCCACCCCAAATTCTCTCTCTCTCTCTCTCTCTCTCTCTCACCAGATATCTTGAATCACTCCTTTTTTGTTCTGCTGTCAGCCAAATCTCATACATTACTCGAAACACAAGTGTAACCACATCATGTATTACACCCACAAACATATCCTAGATACATAGAAGTTACAACTACATATATTCTGTGCTAGCTATCGAATTCAATAGAATGCCGATGATGTGGCGAGATTGCATTTAAATAAGACAGGTCCATGCTAAAGTGGTAACCTACCTCTCGGTACCCAGATTTGAGTTCCACCTTGATTGGAAGAAGAGATCTCTTGCCAGGTATCTCGTTGATCTTTGAACTAGACTAAACAGAACAGGAAGGCATCTGTCCTTTTCTTCTCTTTGGGAGGAACAGGCATAGTGCAACCGCAAAAGAATACGCATTGCCTTTTGAGGTAATTATGTCATTCAAGTGAACCCTAGATATCTATTTACTAGTAGTGCCAGGAACTCTAAAAACCTTGTTAGCTGTTACAATGTTTATTCATTGATTTGGAAACATCGTTCTGAACACTTAAACAAGTGAGCTCTAGATGTTAGAACGAATGGCTCCTCAAATCATTTTGGAAAAAGTTTGGTAAATATTTAGCATTTCTCTTTGCCTGTACATGAAAAGTTATGCTGAGACCGAGTATAGTACTCTATTTAAATGTCCAATTAACTAAGTTTGAAGTCTATTAGGCGGAGGAATATAAGAAAATTTTATGAAATATAAGATATAACATGCGTAGTTCTTATGAGCTCGGGAAATTCTCTTACATGATATCGAAGCCGAGTCTTGGCATATTTTCATGCCAATGTTTGGCTCTGCATAGTTAGGAGCTATCTAACTACGACAATGTATATGATTAACTAAACTGAAAATCAAAATTGAACATGTATTTGCTTATTGACGATCGTTACTTAAGCATGGCCGGTGAGCCTATATGAAACTCAACTTCTAGTGGGCACTGGGCAAGAGCTAGGTAGTAACTAGATGTTAGGTTCGTCAAATGAGTGGGCTTGATCGGGTTTGAGTCAAGTCAAAAGTGGTATGGCTTAAATTGACCCATTTTATGAAATACAATTTTAGCAAGTCACATCCGACTCGACTTGACCTAACCCGGTTTTAATTTTTAACAATTTTTCTCCTTAAATTGTTGCCACTAAAGAATGGACGATTCCATGGACCACCTCCCCGAGTCGGCAAGGGAGCTCGGGTGCTCGAGTAAAATTAATAAATTTGAGAAAGATCTGCAAATAAAATTAGTAAATCTAAAAGCAATTTCTGAAGATTTTAACAAATAGAAAGTTGAACAAAGAAAAGAAAAAGGGGTCGTGGCCATCTTCCTTTGTTTTCGGTCAAAATAGTGAGGGGGCCTTCTTCCTTTCTTGAATGACGACAAACGGATCCCCATTTCACTCTTTTTTACTTAAATGGGTTTGCTTTAGACCCAATATAGCTTTCGACCAAAAAAACAGAAAGACCCAATTTAGCCGAAATACACTTGGGCTTTATTTTCTTAATTCTTTCAGACCTGTAATAAATAATTCAGCAAACTCATAACCGCCTGACCTATTGATAATGAGTTCAAAAGTGTGCCTACAACTCATATTGCCGCCTCTACTAGATGGAAGCAAATATTATCATATCAGTATCTCGTTTTCCTTGTGAAATCACAGTAATCTTGTTCTTCAATTTCATAGGCTCTTTCCGATCATTTCTATTCCAATGTGGATGTGACAGAGGCTGTAATAGCTACAACTATTGTTTGTTCATGGATTTATTTCGACTTTATGTACATGGCCTGCATAACAAAGGCTTTTGAGTTGGTTCCTTCAAGATGCCAGCAGATCCGAGAATCTGAAATTCGATTCTCACGCTTCGCTTTTATAAGTAGCAGCCATTATGCTTGAGGCTTTTATCATCCTATTGACCCACTCAAGCGGGAATACCCACTCAAGCGGGAATGTCGAATACAAAATTATAAGAATCTCCAACTCACCATCTTTAGCGCGAGCGAGTTTTTGTGATCTCTTCCACCCATTTATAGCGAGTTTGCTTGCATCATCAATCTCTCAACTATTTAAGTTTTTAGAACATGTGAAAGTACACATCACTAGTTGCGTACGACTAAGCAAATCATATCCAGCTGAGGTAATTTTGCTTTCTGCCGACTGATGAAAGTTAAGTACAATCGACCACCAAGCTTGATAGTTGATAGCCTAGGATGATCCATAAGGCCACAAGTTCGAGTTAAGTTGAAGCGAACCCTTTATCAGCTTATGCATTGAGCGTTCTTTACCTCGTCTTCACAGGTTTTCTGGCTTTTGTCACCGCGAGAGTTACCCCGAGAGTTATGGTAATGAACTCGGTAATGAACTCGTCAGCCTCAAATCTTATGATCCTGGTTGACTAGAAAGTTATAATTCTGACAAAATATCCTGTAGCAATTTGATCATATGACCGCTCCCCACCCTTTTAATTATGAAAAAGTACGTACTCGTACACGGATAACCACTAGGGGTGGCCATTGTCCTAATCGATTGGTTTCCCACACACTCTCAAGTCCGAACCCAGCTCAACTCAAGCTTGAATGTTTCATCTGAATCTTCAATTATCAAATCAAGTTGATTTATGGTTTTACATATCAAGTACCACATCTAATTGCACCTAAACTCATTAATATTCTGACGCCTCCACTACCATGAAGTTGACTTGAAAAGTTTTAGAAATATCACAGAATTGACTCATATCAAGCTCAATAAGACAGCCATGAATGCTCAGACAATATTTAAAGTAAATTACAAACGGAGCTTTCCAATCTTTTGAAACAGGTATCACCTCATTCCACAAGCAATGTATTTCCCGTTGCGAGAGGCTAGTCCATTTCATTAAGAAGCTTTCAAAGATGGCCACTCTATTAGTTCTACCTGGTATGATCTTCGACTATAAGCACCAACCGCGGGGGGGAAATGTCCATTTACATTATCTGATGATGGCTTGGAGGCATCATTATACACGAACACGAGATAATTAGCCACATGCCTGTAACTAGTCTTAAGGTGACTTTCAGATTACTAAACACCAGAACAGAACGGAATTTTCAAGGGACAAAGGGAAAGAGGGTTTTGCAGTAACAAGGGAAAATTCTATTGGAAAGCAGGAATAAAATACCAGGACGAAAGCACACAGGCGTACTTCAAAGGACGGGACTGCGAATGAGGTGCTGACAAAAAAAACAGACGCTTCTAAAATACAAGAGAATGGCTCATCAGAACTTCACAAGATAGCATTGCTCAATTCCAAAAATGCTGATACTCTCAATCAACAATTGCTAAAATAACAGAGTCGCTATGATATTGTGGATTATACTGCAATTTCCTCTTCCACATCCGTAATTTTACTGCATTGACTGAAAGCGTTTCATGATAATTATGCTCATATCCATGTAGCGCTGAGCACAGTTAGTGAGGCAAGTTGATTCGCTAGAACTGAACTTACTTCCAGGTGTCCCAGTGATGCATTTGTCCCAGCATGCACTAGTCAGCTTAGCCACCATCTCATTGACCATGGCCCTTTCCTTCTCTTGCTGCAAATGACCACACAAGATTTCTAAAGTAAGATTTATAAATCATAGAAGGGTCATGTTAACTATCACGGCACTTATTAGGCACACTTAATTAAGATAATTCAACATTTCAAAGCACCGATGACACATGACGTAAGAAGAGTCAATGCATTGACGACTACATGGTTTTACCCAGGTTAATAGAATGATAGGACCAACAACATTGCCTAGAGAAGATCACAACTTCGCTCTGGAGGAAGCTGATGTGATTACAATAATTAATACGCAAAAACGTAATAAAGCTTCGTGCAATGCATATATTTACATAACATATACAGCTGTGGAACTTCAAGGTAGCAGATACCCTTCACCGAAGGAGGAAAAAAAAATAGAGAAACGACCAGAAATGGCAGTTCACTAAATATGACAAACGGATAGAATGCAACAATTCTGTACCCAACAATAGCCAGAGCAGTTGTTCAACATGTCATGATTTGATCAGGTGGATTTGGATAAAGGTTGAAACTTTTCTAATCGAGGAAGATGGTAAAGTTGATTCTTTTTTTTTTGGTAAGGAATTTTGGTAAAGTTGATTCTTACCATCACTTGATTCCAATAATTCATTTTTCTTGTCAACGTTCTAAACCAAACCAAAGGTTACAGACACAACCATCCTGCTGCCGTTTAGGGAGACAGCTCAGTTTAAATCTCTTCACTAAACAAAGACCGACCTGTATATCTTGAATAAGTGATCACGCGTGAGAGATATAGGCCAAAGAGACACCATCACATCACAATTCAAGTTACCATTCACATTACAATTCAAGAACTTTGTCCTAAGACAATTGAGCTCAGACAAGGGAAATAGGAAGCAACTGGAATAACGGCACGAAACCCTCAACACTGGCAAGCGCAAACTCCATGGCCGGAAACAAAATAAACAAAAAGCACACGACTTTCCAGATTATATCCAGACGCACCGAAAAGGGTTCCTGATTTCTCCGACACTGTCAAATAATTAGGCAGCGATTCTGCTCGAACATCAGATTAAACAGCGCCAAGGAACAAAAGGGGAGAGACCCAGATAGAGTGAGAGAAAGGAAAAGGGCTTACAGAGATGAGTCGTTGCAATTCAGCAGAATTGAGAGCCGAGCCGTCCATGGAGTATTTGCTGTTGACCGGAACGAAAGGAGGGTGGAAATCGGTGAACGGAATGTCTCCGTGAAATCAAAACCCTAGAAAAGGAGGAAGAGTAGGACGAGGAGGAGGAGGAGGAAAGGGTTTAAGGAAGAGAGGGGGGAGGCAGCATCAGACTCTGGGAAGCCCAGAGATTGGGAGACGGGCCAAAAGCCCAAGCCTAGAATTTTGAGCAATCAAGGCCAAAATCTTTCAAGCCAGATTGAATATGGAGTCCTATTGCTTAGATGCCCTCGTGCCCTTCCGATAGTTGGTCAAAGCAGTTCTTTTTTTTGGTCAAAGCAGTTTCATACAACTTAAAAGTGAAAAACACTTCATTTTTGTTGTTTCGTACAACTTCATTTTTTTTGGTCAAAGCAGTTTCATACAACTTAAAAGTGAAAAACACAGATAGGTTCAATGTGTTGGGATGGAGTAGGACATCGTCAAAGCAACAACCTGGGACTGGAAATTGGGGGAAATTGTTGGTTGCCACATTGCCACCAAATATAGGTGTAAGGCAACCGATTGATAGCCTGGTTCTGGTGAAGATATGTGTACGTCTGAATGCACATCGTTGTTGCTATGAAATGGGCGTTGAGTTGATCCTTTAGACTGCTAAATTTAAACCAACCAAGAAAAACAAAAGGGGATGTTTCCCCCTCTGTCGGGTGTTGTCTATGCACGTTCTGCTTCCCCTTTCCAAAATTCCCAGGCCTACAATTCCTCATTTCTCGTCCTTCTACTGCTCCTTTCAAGAAGAAAAGACCTGAAATGGGATGTGGGAGTTCGAAAGTTGGGATTGATGACGGGGATCGTTTGGTGCCTTCGGGGATCCGTCCCCTGCTTCGACATCGGATGTGCAATAAAATTAGGATGAGGAAACGACGGAGTGAACACTGCTCCACCCTCTCCACAATGCAGCTCCTTCCCAAGGGTTGCTTAGAATCCTCAGAGGAAACTTCTTCCCCCGATTCTTCACATACCGACACTCATGATCATCATCATGCGGTAGAAGATAAGATGGTAGCTGAAGCCAATTACCACGACAATGTTGCAAACGTGAATGGCGTCAACATTTCAAGTACGACATTAACGAGCAGTGAAGAAGAAGACATGACAGAAGACAAGATGGTGGTGGAGGCAGTGACTGCAGCCATAGAGGAGGCCATCTTGGTGGAGGCGGAGGTGGAGCTGGAGGAGGATGATTACATCATTGAGGTACTGGAAGAAGAAAGAGGAAGTCTCATCGGCTATGCAGAGCTCGATGCCTATCCTGGCTCTCCAAGTTTTCGAATCTACTGTATCTCGTCGATATCGGAAGATGACATTGAGCAATGTAAGTTTGGTGGATAAAATGTACATCTTATATGCTATGCATTGCGAAACAAGGGACAACCAAGAACATCCATTTTAGCTAAATGCACGGTTCTTGGATTTTGAACAGTACAAATCATTATCGTAATTGAACCCTGCTGTTATCGTATTGTTCTCATAGGCATTAACTGTTTTTGCATGCATGCAGCTAAGGATGAAGAAACGGATAAGGACACAACATCTCGGAGCGGTGATGGTAATGCTAAGGAGACTTCAATCAACAGTATCAGCGAGGAGGTATATTATATGGAAAAAACTACCAGCTTGTCTCCCATACTAAACTGTACATACATACATGAGTGTCAAGCAGAACGATGATTGTATAACTCTTGGTAATGTGGACATGATCAGGGCAGAGGCACGGGTGGCAAGGGCAAGAGGAGGAACAAGATGAAGAAGGTTGTGGCAATAAGAGGCAGGAAAAGGGGGTCATCAGGGACGGGGAGGCAACAGAGGAAAGTGATTGGGAAGAAAGTGGGGTCGGGAGGGATGAGTGTGAAGCAGTTCTTGTCATTGAACATCAGATGCTGCTACATCCCGACTTGCGCCACGACACAAATTGATCATAGCACTCGTCTCCTTCCCAATAATCCCAACACAGCAACCCCACATCCTTCTTGATCTTCTTATACTTGTTCTCCGTTTTGTCAGACATTATTGTTTCCACAGGGAGGGAAACGCGTTGCACCTCCTGTAGAACCACTTACATTAACGTTTCCTGTTCAATATTTACCATATAGATGCATGATCTGCGTGCATATGTATAGGTACCAGGTAGACCCACCCACCACCAGAAAAAGAAAAAAGGCCACAGCCGGCAGTCAAGCTCATCCCAAGCCCAAGCATAATCTCTAGGGACAGCAGAATTCCCATTGGCGGAAGGCCTTTTCACCGGCGTCTTTGTACAGTCCTCCTTTCACTATATGCCAAGTATTTACCAGGAAAAGAAATGCCACAGCATGATTTTGTGATGTTTAGTAGTATATGGTTAACTGGGGGGGAACTTTAAGTCAGTGAGGTAGACTTAATTTCATTTGTGGATTGAAATATTACATTGATCAAACTATGACATATTAGCATTTGAATATATTAATGCTGTTGGTTTCGAATCCTTCCTCTTCTTATGTTCCTCTAAATTCATGGGATCAACTTACATATCAAATTTGTTATTCTATTCTTATTTTTCCACTTTCTTTTCGTTTCCTTTGTATTTCTTTTTCACCATTTTTCTTCTCTCTTTTTCCCTGCTCCGTTCCTCCTCCCTGTGGCGATAGCAAAGCCCCCTATACACCTACTCGTCACCACCAAGCCCCCATCGACATGCCTTCAACCCCTGCCGATGCCAACAACCTCATCTTGCCACCCTCGTCATGTTGCCCCTCTGCTGCATCTGTGCGTCTGTGTGGAGCTCCTGACATATTTGGAGGTTGCAAGTTCAAATCTGCCCACCTTGGCTCAACCATGGATCGAGAGATGGAAGAAGGTGGGACCATGTAGAAGGCCAATATATGCGGGATAGTCTCCTCTAATCTAAATTCTCTATTGGATTGCTGATATTTCATTTGGTGGATGAGCTCCCTAAACTTAGAGAAAACTCGACATGATTAGTTTGGAAGAAAGAAATTTTGCACCGGACAAAAATGATGTCATGTAATCCCGGGAAAATCCCATATTTTGAGGTAATAAATAGGATAGTTTCGGAGAAGTAATTGAAAAGGAGTCGACGACTGCATGAAGAAAATGCCAAAGTTTAATTACGTGAGATGGCCATAGAGGAGCCGTTCTCCTCATATAGTCGCCAACCTCAACAGAAGATGAAGTTGAAGAGCACTCACGTTCGGCCAATGGCAGAGTCATGGAAGTCAGCATGTCATTAATAGATTTCTTGTTCCCATTTTAGTCTGTTATTTCACAGACAGAACCCAAATCGAGAGTCAGTTTCATCTGATTGCTTTATAGAAATACGAAATCGCGTGGTTATAATACAGCTTTTTATCATAACCAAGATCAAAATTCAGATATCAAACTTTTTTCGTCTAATGCTATCACATGGGCACCTAAATAATGAGGAACAGACACTTTCAAGTATAGCTTCTACTCTAATTTCAAGAAATCGCGAGCTTGAAGTTATGCACAAACGCCATGAATTAGGCATAACCGGAGTCTTTGTCAGTGTAGTTAACATGTGATTTCCCAAGTTTCCCTTGCTTGATTTCAGCATGCCATCCTTATCCAGCTCTTTCACTTATAACGGTGGGATCGAGAGTCAAAAGGTGGTGAAAAAAGAGATGACTTTGCGTCCCTTCATTTCTGGGAAGATGCCTCCTCAACCCTTTTTGTCCTATAAATGAGCCTGCCAGGATTCCCCCTGGACCTCACCATCCAATTTCCATATTAACCAGCATGGCGATCCCAGAGATCAAAGTCAACGAGCAGAATTTAGCCGGGAAATCATCAAACGTGAGCTACGTTGCCCAGATTTGCTTGAGGATTTTCTCAATTGCAACTACACTGGCTGCAACTTCGGTGATGGTCACATGCCGGCAGTCTATCACAGTATTTGGCATCAGGATTGACGCCCGATACAGCTATTCTTCGGATTTCAAGTAACCACTCAATCGATCGTGCTAGCTAGTAGCATTTAGTGCAAGATAATACCTTCTCTCTTAAACTCCTAAACTGTTGAAGCTAACGACGATAGATCTATCAACAGGTTCTTTGCTTTTGCGATTGCGAGTGCTTTCTCTATGATGTCCCTGTTCCTTCTCATCGTCTTCACTCATCCTCGAGGCCCACGGAAACCTTCCAACTTCTTCTTCTTTTTCCTCCACGACTTGGTATGTTCTGTTTGGATCCACATTCGTCAAGCTCTTTCAACAAACCCTAGTTTATTACGTTTTTGCGGACAGGGCAAGAATTTTTACATTTGCCGAAAAAATTTCAATAACAGTGGATGATGTCACTAGTACTGGCGGGATGTGCGGCTGCGACGGCAGTAGGATATGTTGGGAAGTATGGAAACAGCCACACTAGTTGGATGCCGATATGCGACCACCTGGGGAAGCTCCGTAGCAAAGCCACAACTTCCATGGCATTCGCTTATGCATCGCTGTTCCTATTTATGTTGCTTGCCATCCTCACCACATGGAACATCCGGCAACACTCAAGCATAGCCCTTACTAGTTAAACATTCACTTGTTAGCCTGTGTTGTGCAAATTCAAATGCACTGCTTAGGGATAATAATAGTTGATGTCATCCGTCAAGTTTAATAAGCCAACTTTTTTAAAGCGCTTTCTTTCTTTGGTGTTAACCAACATAAATTAGATTGCCACTTTTTCCTCCATTTCCTCATGTTGCTGTTACATTGTGAGTCTTCACACGTTGTAATAGCGACACTACAAGAGATATAACCTTCTCACAGAAGTTGGATTCTTAAACAGCGGGGCACCCCGCCGTAATTCAGAAAGTTAAATTCAATCAGTCTTTCATGCCTCAAGACAACAAACAGGATGATGACTATTACCGGGGGCTGGTCAATTGCGAGCAGCAGCTCAGTCTAAATTGTGACTTAAAAGATAGAACAACCCTGCAATTCTCTATATCCAGGCCAGATCACCGAAGCCAAGCTCCCTCTGCAATTGAGAAAAGCAGAGAGTACTGCCAATGCGCACTAACTACCACAGGCAAGTCTTGTCTGACCATGAGATCTGGGAAGACCCTCCTCAAGCTCTTCGCTTTTACAAGTTCAACTTAAATGCAATAATGAGGGACAAAATACTTTCATTTATATCACATCGATATAGAAACCAACAGCCTTCAAAGAAAGCTTTGACATCTTACAATGAATTTTCTTTCGGTATTGTACAGTTTTCACAGCTCTTGATACTACAAAATTCGAATATCTTGCAGATACACAAGAATGGCACTTCATGTGGCGAATCATTATAAACAAAAGAAAGCTGAACTCGAAAGAACTATAAATCAACAACAAATGAAAAACTAATTGACAAATGGGTCATGAGAACTCATTACATTACTCATGAGAGATCTGAGTCTGTTCCCTGGTTGTGGTTGCCTGCTGATAGGGAAGAGGGATTGTCAATTTCTTTGCGAGAAGCTTCCCAAAGTTGCTGCTCTATGCCCAGTTTTCTAAGCTCCAACAGTCCCCGTTCAACTGTCTCGCAACAAGGAAAAAATTTAACTTTCACATTGCTGATGATTGCAACACCAGACTCGGAAAGTTCTTTTCTAAACTCTACAATTCGGTATATTTCCTAAGAATGCCTCTCATACACTATCCTTTTCATCTCCAGACTCGAAAAGTTCTTTCTTATGCTACCACGTAAGAAATCTCCTCAAGGATCACGCACGGGTCAATGTCCAAATGCTAATACATTTCAGTAGAATTCAAACCTAAATCCATCAATTATATGAAGAGACAAAACACTGTTGCAGTGCCTACTTTTTTTTCCCTTTTTTTCCTAGACAAGAAATGTGCATACTTTATCATAAGATATTGCCAGCCGAAGCATATCATGAGCTAACAAATGTACAGTATATTCCATAGTATATCAAGAAATGTACAGTAAGAGATTAGAAAATTGTTGCGCTATACTTCATGCTATTTGGACTTAACATAGTTAATTATTCCATACTACATAGGTGAATTTCTCCCCCATAAGTATTAAATATTTCAAATTTATATCGTTGAAAGCTATGATCTAGTAGATTAAAACTTTTGATGAGAACTAGTAAGTGCCAACACTATATATCACCTTAAAAACATGGTGCAATATCTCATCCATATCACCTCTGTATATTGCCATTTAGATTAAATTTAAATCTACCGCATGTGATCACATGCTGTCAAACAGCGAGACTGTGTTTAAGCACAACATTATTGTAAGTATGCTGATATTCAACGCAGTGTAACACCCAATGGAGGTCTTGCGATGACATTGGCAGGAAATACATTCACAAGAAAGGCCAATATCATCTGCGCTGAATCAGATATAGGTAATCACTTAAAAAACCGATCACATTAAGTGAACAAGATCCAATCACATGAATCTTCTCCATAACTATCAAAGAATCTTCAAATGAATTCAATGCTCACCCAAGTGTACTCGCATGTGGAGAGAGAGAGAGAGAGAACAATTTACCATCCACAGCATCATGTGAGGTTGGTGACTGCCCACTACGGCCGATCCAAAACTGAAGCCTTTCTTCTGCAATATCCTCCTCAACACAATGTGTCAATGCTCTTCTCCAAAAGTATGTAAGCCAAGCCTGCATGTCAATGTAAATTTGTAAGGCAGGATTTACTGAATTCTTGCTGATATTGCATTTACCTAAGTAGTACCAACACCAACACCAACACCGACACACGACACGCGACACGACTTGCCGACACATCATTTCTCAAAAAATGAGAATTCCAACACATTGGGACATGTTGTATATTACGTGTATATTTTTATATATACATGATAAATTATCATTTTTATTATTATTTCAATCAAATTAATTTGATTCAAATCCACAAATAAATAAACAATAAATAAAAGAGTCTCAGACGAGTGTTGGTGTCCAACACGTCCGACATGTTTCCGACATGACACGGAGGCCCCCGGAGAGTGTCCGTGCTTCCTAGGTATTTACAGCTTCTTGAGACGATATCTGCCTTTATTATTTCATGAACGAAGTTTGTTATAAATTATAATAGAACCTTCCCACTCCTTCCCACTATAACAAAGATCGAGAAAGGGAGGGGAAACAAAGGGATAAGCAGTAAATCAGAAAGCCAAAACAATGGTTAATCAAGTAGAAAGAAGGTAAAAGAAAATAGCGTACTTCTTTGAAAAGAACATCCTCCGCCTCTTCCTCGCTTAGTTCTGCAAAAGAGGATAGAAAATTACTCATCAAGCACTGACAAATTAACGTAGATCCATGCACATCTACAGATGCAGATTATCTGTTTTCCCTTTGCAAGGTTATCTAAAATCAATTTGACAAGGCGCACTGAGCCACAAAGCCACTAGGAAACAGCTCAGATGAATTAGGGTTATTGAACAGAAATGCTCCTATTAGTGCAAGAGTAGAGAGGCTTTTAATGATGTAGGACAAATGACAAGAGAGTATTTAAAATAAGGTCTTAAATGATAAATCCTCAAAACTTTCCAGTTCATCGTGTCTTATTTACACATCAAAAGAAAGAAAACCAAAAAGCTGACATGTGATCAGGATGTCTGTTGGAGCACATAAGGCACCTGCACTACATAATACATGATGGTAGTATTCTTCAAATTTCATCATCAGACAACATATGATAGTGAATGATGAATCGGCGAGTACTGAAAGAGGACAATATCCTCCTTACCATAAGCCTCAACAAACTTGGGATCAACATTCGATTTTGAATCTGAAAATCGCAAGATACCACATGTCATCCCACTAATCTGAGAAGAGAAGATTAACCAAAAAGGACCAAATAAAGTAGGAAGCTAAAAAATGCAAACAATTAATGAAGTACATAGAAGATTGCTCAGCCAACATACCAGAACGAACCAAATTGGGTCGTCTGTGCCGCGACAGTGCAAGAACGACTGCATCCTCAACCTGGAGACATCCATTCAAAATATACAAGCAATTATTAAAATTCCTCTAACTTAGATCAATAGACTCCACCACCACGAAAGTAACAGTCATCTACGTGGATCCGTTTTTGACAAAACTCTGTCCAAACAAGTTATGAAGCAGTAGATCATCCATGTCCATTGTAACAAGGAAAGTGTCGAGAAACTTAATAGGAGGAAACAAGAGAACTCTATGCAAATAAATAGAAAGTTAACAAAGCCATAATTTGAAAAACTAGAGGGTTACCTTTAAAGAAGCAAGTTCACGCAAAGCCATTTCAACAGAAAGCATGCTCTCAATATTCCCTTCTCCAGTTAGATCACTCAAATCTCGACCATGCTTACTCCTTTCTTGATCGCTGCCTCCTGTTCAATGGCATCAGAACAAAAAAATAACGACTAGGAAACAACTAAAACCTCCAGATAGACTAATTATAAAAAAATAAGACGAACTTTCATTCCAAGACTCCTTAGCCTTTTGTCCTGCAGAAATGACGACTTCAAATGGAAGAGGGGCAAAAGATGACCAATGCTCATGCTTTGATGGTGCTATATCAGCACAAACACCTGGGAAAGCATAAACCAAGAGAAAAAGGGCCCGAATGTAGTGTTGTTCATTCAAAAGAAGATGACAAAGAAGGATAACAGAATATCTAGATTAAAATCTTTTGAATTAAGTAGAACATATCAGTCTCTCATGCGAAACTAATTGACAGTAGCTTGTGCTCTAACGATGGCATTGGTACAAAGAACATTTTATTAAGGAGTTCTCATGGTATTGGCCATTATTCTTCCTCACTAACAAACGATCATATCAACAGTACGGAACCAGGCAGTAGTAATATATCAATAGTACGGAACCAGGACAGTAGCAATATTACTACAGCTGAGTATACCCTCTTACTCCATTATACTGTTAAATCAAGCCTCATATGAAGACAAACAAAAAACTTTAAGGTGCATATAGAGATTCTACTATAAGATCTCTGCCCACTTCCTTATTGAACATTGAACAATGACATAAACTCTCCCTGACAGATATCTTATCGCTCCTCAACCATATCAATATACCAGAACACTATTAACCATAATCAAGGGTGGCTTCATAAAAGGATATGGTTAAGCAGTAGAGTTGGAAAACAATTCAATGTATACATTTGAGCTGCCTGGTGATGTATTCACTTCACGCAACCAAGAAACTCATTCAGATTCTGGAATGCATGTGAAAATTCTTTTTGGAAGGAGAATTATGGAACTCTAAATGATTACCATGCTGCACTGCTAGACCCCAATATCGAGCTAGCCAACACCTTTTCAAAACAACTTCCTCCTGAGAGAAATAGACAATTGATCAGGTACAAACATTTGATCATTCATCTAACAGACTACTTTGCAGAACATACCATCTCTTCTTGAGTTAAAACCATCCTGTGAGTCATTGAACGTAAAGCCTTGGCCTCAGATTCTGCTTCTCGGAGTTGTTCGACAGATGCTACTGCGTCATCTTTTAAGCTCTACATAGATGAACATTTTAACACTAATTTCAATTTTAAAACCAATCAAAAACTTACAAAATAAAAACTTTATAACCATCAGAGCTCAGAGATTTTTGCCTCTATTTCTGAACGAAGGGATGCAATATCCTCATCTCTTCCATCCTTTGTCTGCTTTGCAGCCTTGAGTGCAGCCTGTAAAATTGTAGAGAGGCGGGATTGTGGTATAACATTGCACAACAGATCTGTCTGTCCCAGAACTGGAATATTCAACACTTACCTCTCTTTGTCGTAATGCTGCTTCTTTCCTACAATCAGATTAAAAAACAGTAAAAAAGAAGCTTATGCGTCTCAAAAACAACACAACCAAGAGAGCAAAATATACCTGCTCAACAGTTTAGCTTCAAGGGATACACCTTCACCCAAGGCAGCAACCTGAGAATGCAGATTTATTTCATTAACTATACATACTACTATACATCCTTGAAAAATATTTATCAGCGCATTCACCAAAGCAACCATAGGATGCTACAACAACAGATCTCTGCCCCAGTGAATGACCAGCTACTGTTCGAACCGATCACATGACAGAGTAGGAGAGAGCTACTTGATGCCTGCCAAAACTGCATAGCTGGTTTTTGTTCAAGATCTCCAAGCCATCTATCTGAAGTTTGACCTATCTAATTCTTACCAATTAATATATTGAACCTACAGAAAGGAAAAGAGCTTATTGCTATGTTCCTCTATTTCAGTCCTACTTGCCACCGTTTTGTGAGTAATAGTACTCACCACTTTAGACTCCACACCAGTCACATTTTACAAAGGCATTTAAATACACTTACGCATGTGCTGGGCCAATGTTTTCAAAACTGGACATGTCAAACAACCAGCCTAGTGTCCAGGTCACGTTTCAACGGTTTAGTCCAATTGTACAGCTGGGTCAATGCTAGCTCACATCACATGTTCAATTCATGTAATGACAATTATAGTTGTCATGACAAATCCCAAGTCCCATTCTGATTCCATGCAAGGTCATGGGTTTGACAATCATATTGCTTCAAGTTCTGATTTTTGCTTCAGACTGCTACTACTAGACCAAAAGGGCTGGAGCTTGACTGGTCCAGGTCCAGCCCCAATTATTTTGAGAAAAGTTTGCATAGTTAGCCCAAGCTTCAGGTTCACGGATTCAACCTTTGGTCAAAACAGTTCAGTCCGAAATTTTTTACCAAACTGGTTTTTATGACTGCACAGGGGACAGATTCAACTGGCAGAACCAGCCACTCCTGTCTGATTTTAAGAACGTCATTTTGGGAAGAGCCTCTCCTTCTACCTTCCCATTTCCCCCATAACAACGAATGAACAGATCAACCGTAACCAGGAAGAAGAAATGCTCTAGATGTTATCTAGATAGCTCTAGTCAATCCAAAAGGTTGTAGCCAAATATAGACACCAAGTCCAATCTCCCTATGTAGAGTTGAAGACAGTGTGTCACTCTACTAAACTCACATAAGGTTGGTTTGGACTTGCACTTAGTGGCAGCAGGATACGATGTAATGATCTCACCATGTAAACCACCAAATTACTATGAAACAAGAAAGAAGAATCATTGGCAACCTGTTTCTCAAGTTCCCTAGCTCTGGCCTCTGCTTCCTCACGTATCTCTTCAGCACGCCGTAGCTGCAAGCAGCAGAGAGCCTCAATATGAAAATAAAAAATATGAAATAGTGTGAAAAGGTTAATTTTATTTTGATTAAGAGAAAACCTTGTCCACTATCATTTCATTTTCTTCTTGTAATATATCGAGCTGTAAAAAGAAAGTAGTATGTATCAGCTTTAAGCAGATCATCTCATAACTTCTAAAATGCAGTTGATCCATAAAAAGACAGAAATCGATGGAGATGATGTACTTCATCTCGAAGAGCAGAAGCTTCATGCTGATCTCCCGTGTCCTTTAAGTTCTTTTGTCCCACATCAGAAGCAAACCTGCAATCATAGTCCAAAGCAAAAAACAAAAACAAAACTCATATAACCAAAACAATACAATCAATGGTAACATGCTTTTAGCTAACTGCAGAATAACTGGCTTTATCGACATGGCGACTTATTGAGGATCACATTTATGAAAAAATTTCTACAACATCAACAATGCCCTGGGAATATGTATGCAGAGCAGGAACTGGTTCAGAATTGACTCCCTCCTAATTTGACTTAGAGAGAGACATGCAGCTGAGAGAACTTTGTTTAATATGGCACGGGACAAGAGATATTTGCAGGGGAGAGAACTCTTTTGTATGCATGCATAGGGGGAGTGCAATAGGGAATGAATCCAAGTCCTATTGGGTTGTACCACCAAGCCAGACCCTAGTTCTTGAGGTGAAAGAACTGGCAATACATGGTCATAGATGACTTCTTTTGCAAATTAGCTTTCAATCGGAGATAGAAAATAATTGCTCATTTAAAACAACAAGATGAATTTCACCACCATAACTCCTTTTGAAATGGTAAAATTTAACAAGAAATGCATCATCCTCCAGAGATTTTGCAATCAAACGGATGAACCTCAAAACTGCTGTAACCACAATGTCGTAAAAGACACCAGAAATCACATTAAGAGGAAACAGTTATGCAGTAATTCATAGAGACTCTCGAACAGTTCATCTATAGTGGTAAGCAATACATAATGTTACTTCTTTATGGTTTCAGGACATCATCAGGTACCCTGACATCTCATTTTGAAGAAAGATCTAGACAGAGGACCTCTGGTTCCCGCGGTGAGGGTTGATGCTAAGATTATAAGCTACACACATTTGGCCATTGATGAATATAAGGAAATCCATTCTTCCTCGTGATGTCATCTCGTGCATTGTGGGTTGGACAGCAGATTCCAGCAAGGTATATCATGTAGAGGCAAACATCGTAGGTTTTGACTTCACGCACAAGATGGTCGAGGCAGCAATTCCTAGGATAACGATTTCTTATCACAATTGAGGGCGTGCAAGGTTACTACAGCAATGTTTTCAAGTACAAGAAGTCCGTGAATATAACATAGCATTCTTTTGGAACCTAAAGCCCCAATAGGACTAAACAACAAATGCAAATGGCAGATGAGGAGGAGCCTTTTGCATATAACTTCAACAAAGCGACAACGCAGCGCAGGACACGTTTAAACAGCACGATTAAGAGAAGCTACTGTGAGCTGGATTACCCTCAAGAGATCCGAGTCTGTAAGATACGAAGGAGTTGCTTTACCTTCTGCCCTCTCTGCTATTTCTGGTAGGGGGTTCGATAGGGGGAATGGAAACGGGAGTCCTGAGGGTCGGTTTGCTAGGCGGCACCAACGGAGTGGAACGAACAGACATGGACGGTCTTCCAGCTGAAGTGGACCTGACTGATGTGGCATGATCTACAAAGTTCCGACCTAACTAATAAGTAGGACAGAAAAAGAAAAATGTGATCAGCGCCTCCGAAGCTCGCCGAGCAATCGGAACGGAGAAGAGGCAGATCAGCTGACGCGAGGAAGCAGGGACTGGATGGATGCAGACGGGCGGAATCGGAGGGGAAATACATACCGCAGGTGAAGGAGATCTATTAGGCCTGGCGACGGAAATCGCAGGGAAGGAGGCGGCGTTGTTGTTGTTGTTGCTGGAGTAGGGAGCAGGAGGCGGGGGAGCTCTGAACCGAATGCCGAGGTCCTCGTCGTCGTCGTCGTCGTCGTCGTCGTCGCCGCCGCCGGAGACGGATTGAGAGGCCATGACCTGGGCGAGGCGCTGGGCAGCGGCCTTGGCGGCGACGTTCTGGGTGCGCTTGATGGTGGAGTGAGAATGGGGGAAGCGGGAGTGGGGATGCGCCGGAGACATGGCGGGGGAGGAGGAGCCGGTGCTGCTGGAGCCGCCGCTCCACTGCCGGGAGTAGACGGGGCTCTCCGTCCTCCGCCGATCCATCCGAGATGGGTGGGTGGGTGGGTTCCTTGCTGGTCTCCGGCAACTGGAGCGTGGAATTCGGTTAAAAAATGGGTGGCGGCGTTGACAAGGAGACGACGCCGTGTCGATTGCTTTTCCCTCTTCTTCTTCTAGGTGGAGTCAGACCCACGTCTGAACATCTCAATCCGATGATGGGGCGAGAAATGCCGTTGGATTGATATGTGATGGCATGATGAGGGCTACGCTTGGGTGCACCGAATCCTTTCTTCTTCTTTCCCTTGTTTTTTTTTTTCGATAAAGGATTATTATCAAAGAGAAAAGAAGATGTCACAATGATTATTTGGAGTAAAAACGATGAGGCTACGTTGGGTAGCTAAGGAGAAAATATGGTGTACCCCTAGTGATTCCACCGTGGAATCGTCACAACTCTGAAATGGCGACACTTGTGCGATGGACCCACCGTGTGTCAGGAAAGCTCCACGTTGGAATCACTCGTCGGCACAGGCCAGAGGAGAGAGCAGCGGGAGAGAAAAATTTTGAACAAAAGGTGTCCTCCTCTCTCTCCTCTTTGGCGCTCCTCCCAGATCTCCAATTCTCTCTGCACCTCACGCCGCGCTGCCTCCGACGACCAACGAGCGACGCCCTAGCCTCCGCCGACGCCTACACCGATGACGCCTCCGACGACCGAGGTCCGCCGCTGCCCACGAGCGACGTCCGTCGCCTCCCACGAGCGAGGTCCGCCTCCTCGCGCCGACGCCGACCCTTCCTCCGACGAGCGACGTCCGCCGCTGCCCACGAGCCATGTCCGTCGCCTCCCACGACCGAGGTCCGCCTCCTCGCGCCGACGCCGACGCTGCCTCCGACGAGCGACGTCTGATTGACCGCAACTCTCTCTTCTGCTTCTTTTCAAATGATGATTGCCCTCCTCACCCACCGCCACTGGCTCCACCATTGCTTCTGAACCCTTTCGCCACCGCTGCTACATCCCTCTCTCGTTCAGTTGCAGACAGAGACCGCGTGTATATGCACAACTCTCTATGCTCTGTCGAGGTTTCGCGTTCATTGTCCCGTTTGCTGCAGTTTCGGACAACGATCCGGAAGGAAGATGGGCGAGTCGTCTTGGCCTTCTGACGCGCAGGTAATCCCTCTGCAGTTCGTGAAAGCCGGTTAATGGGCATTGTCGAAAATATGTTCTCTTCTTCGATCAAAGCCGGCCCGCATTTCTTGCTGTGATGTTCTTTCAGCAATGCCCACATTTTCCGCTGCAATGGTCTCTTTTCTTCCTCTTCTTGAAGTAGAAGATGGGGTGTGCGCATTAGGTGTCTCCACCTCGTTTTTTTTTCTTTTTTGAATCTCCTCTGCAGTTCGTGAACGCCGATGAATCTACCCGCATTGTCGGAAATTGTTCTTTGGTTAAATCCAGTCCACATTTTTTGCTGTGATGTTCTCACGCTAATGCCATTTGAAGCTTGAGAATCAAAGGGTGATGCTTGGTCTCTTTTGTTCCTTTCCTTGAACTAGAAGATAGTCTGTGCGTGTTGGGCGTCCTTCTCTAGTCATTTTGTCTGATATTTTGTTGCTTTTGAGATGATTGATCGTGATGTGGGATGATCTAGCGGGGTAGCATCGTTGTTTTTTACTAATTGCCTTGAAAAGAGCAATGAAAGAGTCAAATGCCAGTGGGGTTTGCTTCGACTTCTTTGGTGCATCAGTGGGAAATTCGTGGATCTTCTCTGTGTTCAGTTGAACATCGTCTCTCTATTTGACCATCTTGAGAAGAGTGTAGTCAGTCTTGCGAATGTCAAAATTCTTGGGGGATTGTGCTCCATGTAATCTTATCTCATTGCAGTTGAACTATATTCGCAATGTTGTTTCTCGAATGGTTGGCCAAAGAACAGATGAAGTTCAGGTTGCAGGATCTCCTTATAGAATTTGCCCCCTGGGAGCTCATATAGATCACCAAGTCAGTTTTGTCTTATTTCTGTCATATTGTTGTCGAGGTAGTGTTTGTACAAGACCTTCCATTTGGGTATTGGTTTTCGATTTGCATCAACAGATATACAACATAGTCAAAATTTCCTGTCCTATTTTTTGGGTAACATCTGTATTTTCTATCTATTGTGAATATGAACAAGCCTGTTGCCTCTTATGTTCAATAAAATTTGGCGATGCAATATACTTATTATACTAATGAGGGTATACTTTGACATTGTTGATTGATGAAGAATGCAATCCTGCTAACGTTACCTTTAACTAGTCCATTGCTGAATGATAGAGAGAGATGGACATTAATTGGGAATATTGTTTACGAAATTAATATCGGTTACATTTCCTTTTCTCTTTCTTAGTTGTGCTGGCATGTCGGTTTTTCGAGAGAGTGAGGTGTCATTGTGGGTTATGGACCTTTGTTCACTTTGTTAAAGAGAATGGTATCACTAACAATTTTCTTTCTGTGAAGATACTCATCAGCTTACTGTAAATGTTGTATGGCCCAAAAAAATTGCTTTCAATTCGCAATTTTTGTTGCATTCTTGGTAGATAAAGCCCACTGTGTTTTGGCCTTTATAACATATGTGCTCTAGAAAGGCATTGTGGGAACAATCATGTGTTCTACTGCTTTCTGTTTGCATCCTTAAATTTCCTTCGCTTGTCTGGAGGCCTTCTTCCTATTCTAATATGGTTTACAAATGTCACGACTTCTTTTGGGTTTTTGTTGTAACCTTGCTTTTATTGTGTCTAAATATTTTATCACATAGGTTATCCATGAGAATCAGGTGGTGGTCGTTGTGGGAGAGACTGGTTCAGGAAAAATAACTCAACTAACACAGGTGTTCTTCATGATCAATGTCATTAATTTTTCTGAAAATCTGTTGTTAGTTATCTATGGGCAAAGGGAATAAATTATGACCTCATTATTTTTATATACTACTCATGACAGTATCTGCATGAAGATGGCTACACTGTGAATGGCATAGTTGGTTGTACCCAACCAAGGTGTGTTGCGGCGATGAGTGTCACAAAGACAGTTAGTGAAGAGATGGAAACTGACTTAGGCGAAAAAGTGGGGTATGCCATTCGTTTTGAGGATGTGATCGGGCCAAACACGGTAATTAAGGTGAGACTGTTTTCGATTGTCAAGAGCAAATTCTGTAGGATACTATTTTCTTAATGCTGACTTTTTTGAAGTAGTGTTGTTGCTTTTAGTATGGGACATATCTCAAATTTTGTCGATTCCCTAATAAATTATAATCTATGCCTTTTCGTTTTGGTTTTATGCTCCGTCTTGTATAATTGTTTTTTTGGTGGTCAGTACCGTGTTGCAGTACATGACAGATGGAGTGCTTTTCCATGAAACACTAAAAGATTCCGACCTTGAAAAGTACGAGTATGACATTGTCTTCTCTACTCTGAGCTATTGCTTGTTAAACTGGGTTGGAGTGGATTTGTATATGCATGGAGAATAACCTATGCAGACTTAGGTTCTTCAGGCAGAGCCTTTGTTGTTTTTGCTTGTTTGAGGGTTGTCGTGATGGATGAAGCACATGAGAGATCACTGAACACTGATGCTCTCCTTGGGATATTGAAAAAGGTGGTAGCTCGACGTTGTGATTTTAAGCTCATTGTAACATCTGCTACTCTGAATGCACAAAAATTTTCGAACTTCTTTGGCAGGTAATAATCACATTTGTCAGAAGCTTATGCAATGCGAATGTTGATGCAGGACTAAATTAATTTAAATTGTTTACAGCATACCTATTTTTCACATACCTGGAAGGATATTTCCTGTTAACATCCTCTAGAGTAAAACCCCATGTGAAGATTATGTTGAAGCTGCAGTGAAGCAGGCTATGGCTATCCATATTAGCAGTCCTCCGGGCGATATTCTCATTTTCATGACTGGCCAAGATGAAATTGAAGCAGCGTGCTATGCTCTAGCGGAGCGCATGGAACAGCTTGTATATTCCTCAAAGCAAGGTATTGGCAAGCTCTTGATTCTTCCCATATACTCCCAACTGTCGGCTGATTTGCAATCAAAGATATTCCAAATGGCTGAAGACAGGGCTCGCAAGTGCATCGTGGCCACTAACATTGCGGAGACTTCTTTGACAGTAGATGGAATATATTACGTCATGACACAGGCTATGCTAAGATGAAAGTCTACAATCCCAAAATGGGTATGGATGCACTCCAAGTGTTCCTCGTCAGCCGTGCTGCTGCAGACCAGTGTACTGGTCGTGTAGGCAGAACAGGATCGGGTTCACGTGATCGACTTTACACGGAGAGTGCATATTTGGATGAAATGCTCCCCAGTCCCGTGCCGGAAATCCAGAGGACCAACCTTGGGTACGTGGTCTTATTGCTCATGTCCCTTAAAGTTGAGAACCTGCTAGATTTTGCTTTCATGGATCCACCTCCATAGGATAACATTCTCAATTCTACGTACCAATTGTGGGTCTTAGGCGCACTTAACAATTTTGGAGGGTTAACGGAGTTTGGTTGGAAAATGGTGGAATTCCCATTGGATCCTCCTCTTGCAAAGATGCTCTTGATGGGCGATCAATTGGGTTGCCTAGATGAGGTTTTGACAATTGTCTCAATGCTCTCGGTGCTATTTGTATTTTTCCGGCCAAAAGATAGAGCGGAGGAGAGCGATGCTGAAAGGGAGAAGTTTTTTCGTTCCGGAATCTGACCACTTAACACTGCATAATGTCTATTAGCAGTGGAAAAGTAAACAGTATAGGGGATTGGTGTAATGGTCACTTTTTGCATGTTAAGGGCTTGTGGAAGGCTCGAGAAGTGAGATCTCAACTGCTAGATATTCTCAAGATGTTGCGAATCCCATTAACTTCAAGTTGGCCCAACACAGATGTCATTAGGAAGGCCATTTGTTCTGCATACTTCCACAATGTAGCGAGACTGAAGGGTGTTGATGAATACGTGAATTGTCGGACCAGGATGCCTTGCCATTTGCACCCGAGCAGCACTCTATGGCATGGGAGACACACTCGACTACGTGGTCTACCACGAGCCGATTCTGATAGCGAAAGAGTACATGCAATGTGCCACCGCTGTGGAGCCACAGCGGTTGGCCGAACTGGGTCCCATGTTTTTCTCCATTAAGGACTCCGATAAGTCTCTTCTGGAGCACAAGAAGGAGGAGGAAGAGATGACAACCATGGAGGAAGAAATGGAGAACCTGAGGAGATCGCAGGCGGATGCGGAGATAGAGATTAAGGCAAAACAGAGGGAGAAGAGGGCTAAGCAACAACAGCGATGTGCCTTATTCTATCACAAAGGCTTCGCTTGCAATACGCGAAGATGACATGAGAAATGTTAGGTATTTACTTGAGCATTCGAAGGATAAATTCAAGAATACTGATGTAAATGGATTGAGGCATAATGTGTACCATTTAAATGTCTTGCTACTTTTTGTTTGTCTATTATTTGTTATTTTATTTGGACTACTTGTCTAGAGAAAGTAGATGGTTCAAACATTGTGCTGTGCTGGCTCTAATGGACACAATCACATTATCTTTTTATGAACTTTCTTCTCTACATGGTAATTGGATGCGCAAGCGCCCTCCACAAGATCATTGGATATGTAATTGTCCGGGACGTGAGTTGCCATCGCGGTGTTAAGGACTGATAAATAATTAGAACGGCTAATAATTTTAGTAACTTTTTCCAAAACCTGTTTAAGCGCAAAGTTACTAGATAAGAAAATTGCTCCAGAACCTGAATGAACCACCCTTTTTGGACATGTTGTCCAAATGAACCTTTGTCAAAGATTATAGACCCTATCTTCAATTGTTACCCAAAACCCTATCTTGACCTGGAGTGGTTTCAAAGCTGTAGAAAAGTCCAGTCTGAACGGAGATATGAGACGTTGGAAGCAAAGAGTGAGAGAGAGAGAGAGAGAGAGAGAGAGAGAGAGAGAGAGAGAGAGAGGAAAACATAAGCATGAAACACATTGCACCCGAAACTAGAAAATTACACAAAGTGATGGAAGAAAGCACAGTGAATGGTTAAAAAGCACATCAAGTCCCTAGAAAGTTGAGAATCTAATGAGCTCGGAATCACAAGATATATTTTATTTTGCTCATTCACTTTTGACATCCTGTAAGCTCCATTGATTGCATAACTAGAGAATTATAAAGTATTCCAAGAACCAATCTGTTACAACCAAACTAATTGAAAAAAAGGATGAACAAAAAAGACAATGCATTTCGTTAGAGTTCATAAGGTAGTGAGGGCAGGTTGTGGTGGCGTTTGCTGCAAAGATAACGGCATGTTCACAGGATTAGCTTGAATCAACTCGCAGAGTAAATAAAAGATTAAGAAAAGTCAGCTGTTTAATTTATCTATATTAGGAGAGAAAAAACTAGGTTCAAGTACAAAGGTACGCAAGTTCTCTTTACCCTTGACGATCTTGGTGATGGCTATCCCATCATTCCTTCAGAGTTTACAATGTTTAGAGAACCACCAAGAGTGGGCTGTAGCTATGCATTTCTCTGCTGCAAAAGTTGTAATTGCTGCATCTGAACCTGTTGTTGCTCCCTACCCTTTGATTGCTATACATGAATTTCACAAACTGAACAGTCATATACTCAAAATTTCTGCATGTTCAGGGAATACCGTCTCATGGATGAGCGGAAAATGGTGCAGGAACTGTGGACCAAAGAAAAACCTCAATGTAAGCTACAGCAGCATCAGAATGCTTCACATTTGTCCTTGTAATGAAAATGTCCCAGAAGACAGACCACCACTCAAAGAGAAATAATCCTCCGGGTGCATCAATAGCTACACATTTAAAAAGCTAAGTAATTAGCACAAAGTAGACCATGATTTTGAGAGATCATATATCACCATCTTCACAGACTAAAATACACGAGTTAGACTTCAAAGAAAAACGAAATGCCTATTAGGATCAGTGGCAACTTTCCCTTCTGTCATAAAAGCTTTAGCAGAAGCATGCAATTTTCTCTTCAACATATATTCGTGTATGTATACATCAAGCCTGAAGAAAGAAAAGTGCAAGACCGAAACAGAATGCTCATTCACAAAGCGCTCCCTTATAGAAGAAAATTTAATGAACAAAGAAGATTACTTTGCCAAATATAAACTCTCTCCCTCTCCCCCCCCCCTCTCTCTCTCTCTCTCTCTCTCTCTCTCTCTCTCTCTCTCTTTCTCTCTCTAATTGTCCAGAAAACTCATGATTGAGTCAGCCCTGAGGAGGTATCCAATGCCCACTGCGATTAGCAACTATAAACAAAGAGTGACTTGTGATTGAATTGCATTTGACAGTGATTGCTGCAATAATGAGAGCTTAATGTTACTCATCTTAACTCTTTGCAACATCGTCCGGTCATTTGGTTTCACGGCATAAGTTAGCATTGTTTGGCTTAGCAGTCCACGTGCTAGAGTAAATTGAAATGGTTATAGGCAATATTTAAGCCTTCCTGCTGAGCAAGTAAGCCTAATACCTAATTAATGATACATCTTGAGAAGCGTTAGTAAGTTACCTATATCTTCAATATAGAGATGCCTCTCATGTGCTTGGATACATCTTTACCTTCAAAAAGCTTGAATTTCGGATCTTTTGTTTTTCTTTTAAGGAACTTCAATAAGAAGCAATGGGTTCTAAATCCTAAAGGAAAGAAGTATCAAAAGTTGAAACTTTACTTGAACCAATCTCAAGCTCAGTGCATGTGTCCATTCCCCACGACAATTTATTACCTTGTCTGCACATATATATAGCTCCACCAACAACTTATGCATTCATCTTATGCTAGGCCAATGTACTTTGTTGGCTCATCTAGTTCAAGACTTCAAGAGATTGTTTGGATATGAATGACAGTCTAAACATAAAATATTGAATTATAACACAAAAGGCAATGGAAGGGAAATGTAAGCAGAAAAGCCAGTGCTCCCAGGTTGCAGATTCCTTTTGATCTTCTTAGCCATTGTGGGTTCCATCTAGGATCTATCATGCTTTTCCCATGTTTCATTCCCTATTGTTCTTCAATTGATAGCTATGATATGAATGTAAGAATGCAGATTAATTTGCTCATGATTGAGATCAGTTGCAAGATCGACCTTCTCAGCTTGGGTCCACACTTAAAGATTAGTAAAGCACACAAATTACATGCTTAGCAGAGAAACCAATAAATCATACATCATACACGAAAGGAAATCTAATGTATCCTTCACTTTCCAAACATTGAAAAACTGATTGTTATCGTGATGCAACATAAAGTAACTCAAAATCCGACTAGTGTGCTGGCTAATACTCACAGCAATGAAAAGAAAACGCGATGCCCTGTGTGACCTCAAGTTTCACATCCCGCAAACTAAAGCTTAGCACTAGTCAGGTTATGATAGCTCAACTTGTCACTCGTTGTTCCCTCTCATATGTCACATGACTCTTCTTTCTCAACTCAAACAAGTGAATTTCCTAAAAGTTTTTGAAGCCAAAATCATACAAAACTCTTATGCTTTGTTTGGAAAGTGATAAAATGGGGAAGGAAAGAAATTTACAGGAGAAAATTTCAAATTTCCCTCAGTCTTAATGTCACGAAATTTCAAAATTTACTTTATTTCCACCCTAATTGTCCTCACCTCCTCTTTCTGTCCTTTCCGGAATGGAGTGTTAGTAGCCATGATTAACAGTATATTAAAGGATGCTCGACTCCATTCAGTCTACCATGACTAACTCACGATCTTTCACACGCTAACAAAATACTTCTTTTATTTGATGGGACAATATGCACCTTAGAGAGGCATTAAAATGACACTTTCAAATCATTTCAAATGCTCAGAAAACACAATTAACAAAGAAATGATGTTTTGAGACAAGCAACAGAGCTATTTTGTCATAGAAGTTGGAACTCCCACGCCCAAAACAGGTGATACACAAGTTGCAAGAGTGACCATAAAGTGAGAAGTATCAAAGAATGCTGCACTAACCAAACAAAGGAACTGATAATATTGAAAGTTAACCTCATCCTCGCATGACAAAGAAGAGGCAACTACATGGTCTTTCCCTAATCAAACTAGCCAACACGGAAAATTCATGATCGAGACACAAATTTCACTACAACAATGGCAACTAGATCCTTATAATAAGACTAGAGAATCATCACTGATGCTATATCATACAACGTGAACATAACAAGCGCAAACTCACCATTCTAATAATGCAAATAGAAATTTTCCCTGCTTTATCGAATCTAATTTAGAGTCTAATTATTTGAGTCATTTGCCAAGATCTACCGTAGAACAACAATTACACTTTCAAATTTGGCCATTCAGAATCCTGATCCCAAGTTGACATAGCTCAATGAGGGGACCCCAAAAAATGAAATTTTTATCCTAATTCAAGGAGCTCTAGGATCAGTCCCATGTTGCCAAACATAAGCAAGCTCATCCCAACTTGTACTAGCAAGAAGCCTTCGACAAGCATGCTCATGTCAACTAAATGTCGTGAATGAAAATATACCTGAGGAAAAAAGCATCACGATCTGAAATATACCTAGCTCGTGGGAGGCGACGGACGTCGCTCGTGGACAGCAGCGGACCACCTAGGTAGGCATCAACGCCTAGGCAAATCCAGGCTCAACCTCAAATCCACCTATTTTGTAATTTGTATATTGAAGCTCAACCTCAAATTGCAGGTAAACAAACACCCACCAAGCAAAACACTTCAACTCTACCTCAGGCAAAGGAACCCAACAAGAGCACAACCCAGAAAAACCATTCTTCTTCAGAGTTCTTAGGCAAACACAGAATAGAACAACCTCAACACACTTGCACCTCTAAACATAATGTAGCACTTCTGTATTAGACGCCAAACAAAAAAAACTTCATCTGCATGTAGGGATAGAAATAGCCCCAGAACCACAGTCAATATAAAACTAGGTGCATGAGAATTCATCTGCAGAATCAGAGACTAGCATGTTAATCAAGGAACCAAACAAGATGATCATCCTTTTTGCAGTTTCTTACAGCCAACATGCAAAACCAAAAGGTAAAATAAAATTGAAGTCTTCATAGGTGTTTGAGAGGACTTTTCAACCCTCGCTTCTAGCTTTTAAGAGGTGCTATATTTCCAAAAACTATAGCAATTAAAACAGATATAAGCTGATTTTCAATATCTGTCTATATGCATTTAACAGCTTCTAATCCTTCATTCTGAAAAAAAAAAAATTAATTGCTTGGCATTGTGTAGGACTAATTGCACAATGCCAAATCCTTACACATAGCATTTTCTAAAAGTGCAACACACTAAAAGATCACTCAATCACTTCTGTGGCCACCACTACAACCATGCACAAGACAGCAGAGCTCTAAAGCTACAACACCATGAAAAAATTGACAGCCATTCCACACCCACATAGCTTCTGTCCTCTCCTTTGAAACAGAGATCCAATAGAGCATCCTCTGGGGCAATTGAAGCACAACCAAACTATGCCCTCCTTAAAATAGTGATCGATAAAAGCCAAGAACCAAAAGAAAAATACAAAGGAGAAGAAATCCCTCCTCCAGATAACAAAATTAGAGTCAAGTTTCGATTTTTTTTTACCACTCCCTCGAAATACCTTTCCAATTTCTCAGGTGAACATAAAGCACCGCAAAAGCTCAAATAAGGAACATGCACTTAAGTTGTGGGTGCATGTGCAAATAATCGAAAATATAACCTAGCTATCCCTTCAAGCACAAGCTTTCTTCACATACCCTTCAAAAGTTTAAAGTGCTTTATGAAATGAAGCCGTGCTAATCCCTAAATTTTTCTTGGTCATGATAAAGCAACTGCATTCCTGAAAAGGTGGACTTCAAACTAGAGCTAACAACTTGTTAAATTGAACTCAAATGAATCTAATGGAGAGAGACTAAAGCCGCTTCTTTACACAAATTCTTTCTCCAAAATCAACACAAGACTTTATAGGAGTCATGTAGCATGTCTTGACCAATGCAACCGCATGAAGATAACCTTAACTGATCTCTCAAGTATTCATAGGTATAACTCAAAGGCTAAGGTCAAGGTTAATTTTTCTCCCCAAGCAGACATTCGTGACTCCACATTACCAGTCCGATTTGGAAAAAGAAATAAAGGATGATCAAGAGCAGCTACATGTTTATTTAGAGCTACAAACAAGCACATGTCTCCTTAGTTTCTTTCAGTATATAGCATATTGAATCTCCAATCTATAGAGCAATTATTTTGAAAGCTTACCAATCAAGGAAGTGTTTTCAGAATATTTTTGGAAAGAACCTTGACTGCCACAAGGCCAAAAGCTTTCTCGGTAGGATGTATGCGTCACTTGCTCCCATAGATAAAATAGCATCCCTTATCTTATGAGGCAGGGAAACATTAGTGAAGCACGGGAATCAAAAGTGCAAACAATGGAAATCTTGGCTAACACAACAAAAGAGGTTTATAGTCCCTAAGAAGAAAAGAACCTTTTTATTTGATAGATTGGCTTCGAGATTTATATCCTTGAAGAAAACAGGATCATGAGCTGATCCATATAAAGAACCATCATTTCCACGGATAAATCCTAGCGATCTTAACTGGTCCTCCAGGCATATTGTTGATGTGCCCACTTCTAAATCATCATCTGTAGAAACCATAATAAGTGATAGAGTACCAGCTACCATCGTAATTATGAATGCACTTGTTTTAAGCAGAATAGCTGGTCATAGACAAAGAATCTAACAATTCATCACCAAATTTCAGGGACCAAAACAGGAAGTCAAAAGAGACATAAGCAGAGAAAGAGCAAGAGAGATCAAGAGAAAGGGGGAAAAAACAACAAAAGCGAAGAATGTCATGCCTTATGGATCGTGAATACACTTGCTGATAAGACCTCAGCTCTCAGATTAGGCATTTGACTCTTTCATCGCTCTTTTCAAGGCAATTAGTAAAAACAACGATGCTACCCCGCTAGATCATCCCACATCACGATTAATCATCTCAAAAGCAACAAAATATCAGACAAAATGACCAGAGAAGGACGCCCAACACGCACAGACTATCTTCTAGTTCAAGGAAAGAAACAAAAGAGACCAGGCATCATCCTTTGATTCTCAAGCTTCAAATGGCATTGGCATGAGAACATCACAGCAAAAAATGTGGACTGGATTTAACCAAAGAACAATTTCCGACAATGCGGGTAGATTCATCGGCGTTCACGAACTGCAGAGGAGATTCAAAAAAGGAAAAAAAACGAGGTGGAGACACCTAATGCGCACACCCCATCTTCTACTTCAAGAAGAGGAAGAAAAGAGACCATTGCAGCGGAAAATGTTGGGCATTGCTGAAAGAACATCACAGCAAGAAATGCGGGCCGGCTTTGATCGAAGAAGAGAACATATTTTCGACAATGCCCATTAACCGGCTTTCACGAACTGCAGAGGGATTACCTGCGCGTCAGAAGGCCAAGACGACTCGCCCATCTTCCTTCCGGATCGTTGTCCGAAACTGCAGCAAACGGGACAATGAACGCGAAACCTCGGCAGAGCATAGAGAGTTGTGCATATACACGCGGTCTCTGTCTGCAACTGAACGAGAGAGGGATGTAGCAGCGGTGGCGAAAGGGTTCAGAAGCAATGGTGGAGCCGGTGGCGGTGGGTGAGGAGGGCAATCATCATTTGAAAAGAAGCAGAAGAGAGAGTTGCGATCAGTCGGACGTCGCTCGTCGGAGGCAGCGTCGGCGTCAGTGTCGGCGCCGGCGCGAGGAGGCGGACCTCGGTCGCGGGAGGCGACGGACGTCGCTCGTGGGCAGCGGCGGACGTCGCTCGTCGGAGGCAGCGTCGGCGCCGGCGCGAGGAGGCGGACCTCGGTCGCGGGAGGCGACGGACGTCGCTCGTGGGCAGCGGCGGACGTCGCTCGTCGGAGGCAGCGTCGGCGTCGGCGCGAGGAGGCGGACCTCGGTCGTGGGAGGCGACGGACATGGCTCGTGGGCAGCGGCGGACGTCGCTCGTCGGAGGAAGGGTCGGCGCGGCGCGAGGAGGCGGACCTCGCTTGTGGGAGGCGACGGACGTCGCTCGTGGGCAGCGGCGGACCTCGGTCGTCGGAGGCGTCATCGGTGTAGGCGTCGGCGGAGGCTAGGGCGTCGCTCGTTGGTCGTCGGAGGCAGCGCGGCGTGAGGTGCAGAGAGAATTGGAGATCTGGGAGGAGCGCCAAAGAGGAGAGAGCGGAGGACACCTTTTGTTCAAAATTTTTCTCTCCCGCTGCTCTCTCCTCTGGCCTGTGCCGACGAGTGATTCCAACGTGGAGCCTTCCTGACACACGGTGGGTCCATCGCACACGTGTCGCCATTTCAGAGTTGTGACGATTCCACGGTGGAATCACTAGGGGTACACAATATTTTCTCGTAGCTAAGACACAAATCGAGATATGATAAAATTTATCAAAAACTGTATTTGGTTCCTGTTTAAGATAAGATGAAGTCGAATATAAAGGGAACATAGCTTGGATAAAAATATTTCATGGGGAGATAGGATAAATGAAGGTAGGATTTTTTATATCCATGACATAAAATCTATTTCTCTTGAATAACAAATGTATTATATTAAAGGGTTAATATCACGAAAAACTCCAAATTGGTATACTTATAACAAATTTATCCGAAACTAATTTTTTCATCACTAAAAATCCCATATCGATACATTTGTGATAAATTTACCCCAAATTAATTTTTTAACCATAAAAAACCCCAAATTGATATATTTGTAACAAATTTACCCTCCGTTAGTTTCCGTTAAATTGTATTAATACCATGAAAAGTCACAACCTGATATACCTATGGCAAACGAAGGGTAAAATCTCAAATTAGTACATCTATCAATTGCCGCATGTCATCAAGCTCAGCAAGTAAATTTGTCACAAGTGTAACATTTTAGGGTTTTTGGTAGTCAAAATGCTAATTTGGGGTAATTTTTCATAAGCATGCCAATTTAAAAATTTTCGTGGTATTAACCCTAAATTAAAAAATTAAATATTTAAATATAAAATAATATTTAGATTTTAATATAAAAAGGGAATTCAAAATAATAATAAAAATAATGAACAATTTTTTTATTTTCATATTTTTATTTATATATTTGAATTTATATTCTATAATATATATTCTACACATGCGTATTTATTTAGTATCTATATCTATTACATATTTTAGGTAAATTAGTATAGTTTATTATTTGATAAAATTTTTATTGATGAGTGATGGAAGGGAATAAAAAAAAGAGAGGAAAAATAACTAGAGACAAGTAAATAAAAATAATGTAGAAGAATCCTCATTTTAAATGAACAAATTCAAATTTGAAACTAATCTTTCTAATTCACTCCGTTTCCTTCTTCTACATATCTCTAGTTTATGTTGAAGTTTCACAGCTCTTCCATGGTTCTTTGTTCAAAGCTTCACTAAAACAGCAAGAGATTTTAAGCTCTTCTTGCTCCGTGGTTCTCGAGTTCACATTAAAAGTCCACGAAAGTTGCAAAACAGCCGAAGCTCTTCTTATCGGTAATATATGTTGAGTTTTACATAAGTGACAAGAGAGTAAAAGTACAAAACATTTCGAAATCACAAAGGTGAATAATCATTTTCTCTATTTTACTAGATTCGACATACATTTCTTGTTATTGTTGAATGAATTGATTGATGGAGGTTAGCTGTAGTTGTATATTTGTGATTTCTTTAACGATGACTCATGAGAAATTCTTATCAATCTTCATTTTTAATTTGCAGGTTCATTTACATCAATACATTATTCATGCCAAATAATGGATATGATAAGATATAAAAATATTTGACTCTATTATTGCGATTCACAAAATAATGAATAAGATATAACAATATTCATGGATCTCGTATCTTATGCTATAGGACCACAGAATGTGGAGTTACACATTGCAAAAGGGGAAAAACACTGATAGAGTCTCCTTTAAGAATACCACTAGGATGGTATATAGTAAGAATACTCATCTTCTCATTGCAATAAAATACTTCGATACTTTGCCAGCAGCTAGACGTCATTATGTTGACTTTTAAATTTCTTTCTCCTAAAGAATTCCTTGCTATGATTCGGTAAATCTATCGATACAAAGGCAATGCATTTGGCCATCTTTCAATCATTTGAGAACAAAAAAAAGAAGTTTCGGGTTTTTGTGTGGTAATACCAGAATTTTTATGTAAACCTAAAGCTTTTCAGAAGTTAATTTAATTCGATTTAATTTCATTGTTAGAAGACATATGCAAATTAATCTCTATACGTACTCGCCTTACTATATATTTTTTTTATGAAGCTACCGAGGGGCGAAATACAGAGAAGACCCCGCAGAAGGGAAACCGTACTACATACGAGTCCATGGCCGTCAGTCGTGTGCAAAACCGTACTACATACGCAGCAACGTGATTTCACCATCATTTCCAATAAAGAAAGGTGGAGTGCCTTGTTGTCTCTCTCGTTCCAAAGACCCCGCAGAAGGGAAACCATCTTCAGCAGCGACCTCAACTGAGCAAAGAGTGGTGGCGGTGGTGGGACTGAAGCCGAAGGATGTCTAAAGAGCAGACGGAAGACCATCTTCATGGACCACAGGTCCAGGTATATACTCACTTCACATTCCTCTTCCTCTGATGCATATACCCGAGAAACTTAGGTGGTGGCGGCTTTGATCTTGCTCTGTCAGCCCGTGCGGGATTCGGAGGATAAAGAGGAAGACAAGGAGTTGGATCTGGGAACTTTGGAGGAGGCTGAGGCTCCGCTACACCTTACCGTCACTTCTCGGGTAACTCTTCTTCATCACTCCGCATTCCCAAGAAAGCTAAATCCAATTCCACCCAATGCCCAACCCCGTTATGTCCTTGCAGTTTTTGTATATGTTGGGCGATATTACGACGGGTCCGGCTCACAGGTTCAGCCAGTGGCTGGAATTGGTGCGCAAGCGCAGTGGCCGTTACCCATCTTCTGGCTTCCCCCATCGCCCCCACCGTATCCATGATACCGTGCCACAATCTGGGTATTCGTATTACCCCCTTTCTCTTATGTATCTCTCCATTAATGGACGAACAAGTGTTTCTTGCTAACATGTAGGGACGAATGTGAGTGCATTACCAGTGGGTATCAGTCTCAAACCGAGAGCGTCCGATGTGTTAAGTAACAAACTGCTAGATCATGCAGGACGGAAGCTTCGACTGTTGACTCAAATTCTAGTCTATCCCCCGAGCAGTTCTCAGAAATTAGTTTGTGGGAAAGACTAGGGAAAGCTGCAATGCTTAATATTGAGTCGAGCTCTTTCTCATGGGACATGTTGTCCTCTCTTCACCACACTGAACACAGCAGTAGCACTGAACATTCCGAGGATGAAATGAATAAAGCTCTCGAGGTACCGCCTTCCTCGTATTGAGAGATTTTCTGTTATAATGGATGTTGTCTTTGTTGCAATATCGGTACGGTGCGCATGACAGGATGATTACTAGTACCTGCCGACATTTAAACTAAATGCCTGAGTTACTTGATTTCCTGTTTGAAAGAGATGAGTCCCTGAGAATGGTTCTACCGTGCTATGAAAGTTGCTTCATTGCAACAATTCCTTATGAAGAATGCAACTTTCGGTGATTATAGATTTGTGTAATGTCTTCAGGGTGAGGTGGCAAACTTTACCGGGTATTTCTGTTTATAGTCTGGACGAACAATTTGATATGGGTTGTGGGTGAGCCCTGTGGGCAGACGGATATCTCATGCCTTTAATAGTGAGAAACGAGATGTTTGGAATAAATAAAGTTGGACAGTTTTCGCATGATCTGTGGTTAATTCGACAGTAAGGATCCATTATCAATTTCCAATTGACAGAAGTTTGGAGATTAGCTTAAGGATCATCCGCACTTCTTACTCTGAGTGGTTATTGTCTAAAGCACGTGATGAGCACAAGCTGTGCTACTCTTCATGAGTAGTGTTTTCAATGGTAGATATTTTACTTCGCTGTCTTCAGGGCTCTTTTAGCAATTTCCAAGACATAGTCATGTCTTCCTTGATAGACCTTTCACATTGGAGTGCCCTTTGTTAGGCATAGGCGAATTGCATCCATGGGATACATTAGTGAAACTACAGAGTTCCTCTGTCTGTTTCTTATATGTTGAGCTATGGATGCATTCATGCCTTCTTCCTGGCTTTGTTTCAACATAATCCTCTAGTCAATGCAGTTGATTATAAACAATGCAGAACTGGGAAATTTATTAATGTTTAGGAGAACCTTTTTGAGCCTTTTCACAGTGAATGGATCCTTCTTTTCTCTTTGTAAAAGTTAACCTGCTCCCTTGCTCTATTGTATGTTATTCTCAAAATTTAATACTTGTTGCGGCAGGTGACTGTCAATTCCGGGGGAGTTGTCTTCTTTGGGCTATTTAATCTGCCTAGTATTGGTGATGCATTTCCGAAGGAAGCTGTTGCTGTTATAAAGATATCATCGTCTAGGATGGCCACACAATCTGAACGCCTTGGCTATGAATTTGCAAAGTGGTTGGGCATCCAAACTCCACAGGTTGTTTTGTAGGATGAAACATATCCCCTAGACATTGAGTCCATCTCTTCCGATCTCTAGGCAGCTTTATCTTTTATAACCTCTGTTCTTGCTAGAATTTACCGTATCATAGTATTGCAGGCCAGAGTCGTTCATAATTCTAGCCCTGAATGGCTTCAAATAAAGGAAGCTGCAGAGAAAGCAAAAACGACAGCAATTTCAGAGGGAGACGAAATTGGTGAAGTGACATGTGCAGAACTCTTGGAAGCTCTTGAGCTCAGTCGATGCCTTCTTCTGATGAGGTGTGCCTTACACTGAATTTGAATCTTTAATCAGGTTCCTCCATACTGTACTATGGAATATTCTTTTATTGGCTTACCTCACATTATTGGATATTTTGGTAGATTGGGCATATGTTTTATCATATGAGTCTCAGTTGTTTTGGTTCTTCATTATCTTATCACACCAGATTATGGTCTCCATCATACCATGGCAGTTGCACAATGTGCTTCTTTGATCCTCCCCATGGCCACAAGAGAAAGCATGAGATAACATGAAATTTCTCCGGAATGCCTCCAGCATTAAATTTTTTCCCCTTAAATTGATGTAGATGGTTGTTTTGAACAGTTATGTGCACGGGTCTCCGTTATTGGAGAGTTCAGCTGCATTTGAGTCTCGGGAAGCTGCAGAAAAGACAGCAGCAGCTCTTGGCAGGGTCTTGATGCTGGACCTTGTCATCAGAAATGAAGACAGACTTCCTTGTCGTCAGCTACGGTGGCGTGGAAATCCTGCCAATCTATTATGTGCTGACAAGATGGCTTCGACAGGGGCAGATGCATTGGAGGAGGCTTTTGATTCTGCGGTCCGGAGGTATAGACCAAGGGTCCTTAGAGCTCTTCAGAATGAAAGGAGGGCAACATCTGTTGACAGTAGATTGAGTGCTCATAATTCTGCTCTCATATCACAGACTTCCGACCTTTCTGACATCACTGAATCACCAAAATCTGGCAATATGAGCCAAAAGAGTGGGATGTCAAATGAGTCAACATCATCTGCTTTTCACATTGTGGCAATTGACTCTGGTGTGCCGCGTCGACCTCCACATGGAAAACGGGCAAATGACCAAGCAAATTATCCCAAGTTGGTTGAGCTGCTTCTCAATAGTTGTGAGTACGCTTCAAACATGTTGCATGAAATAAGCGGCGGCAGGTTAGGGTCACCTCCTTTGCAGGATGGTGAAAATATGGACGAGATGTGTCTGGCTGAGGTTGCCTCTGTTGTCCATGAATTTCGCAATGGATTTCGTGCTGCTCTGAGGGACCTGCAAGGCTTCCATATTTTTTTACTTGCTCTTCACCAAAAACTGGATTCCTTATCACGATCGTTTTTTAACATAATTAACAAGACATCTTTGGGGGATTCTGACAAAGATGACCTGGTGGTCCCTGAGTCACCCTCAGGAGCTGCTGGTGTTCCTAGCTCTTCGTCTAATAAGGAACGGGGTACTTCTCACCATACAGATTTAAGTGATTCAGAGTTGCAGAGAACCGCACTGAGGTCATCTTCAGGAAATAAAGAAAGCTGGGATTCTAGTTCTCCTCTTTCGCGAGAAAATTGGCATGGAAAATTTTGCAAAGGGAGCGGAGAGCCCTTTCGTAGCCTGCGCCTGACGGCAAAATTACGTGACTTTCATAAGTATGCTAAGGTTGGTTTGCATTTAACCTTGTCGTTGAACTTGGCCAAGCACAATGGTGACAGTTCTTTAGCTTCTGCTGAAATGTTCAATTTCTCAATGGGATAAAATTGATCTTAATTCATGAATACCATCGGCCAGTAATGTTTAGTAGGTCCACACTCCGTGGCTAAATGGATTGATCTTCTCTTATTACCACCTCTACTATTGCAAAACATTGAGCTCACAAGTCACAGTCTTTCAGGTTGATGCCGAATCAAGTAAGGATTTGGAGAAGTGGAATGAGATGCTTAAGAATGATGCTGTAAAACTCTGTCAGGAAAACAATTTCAACACAGGATTTTTTGAGGGGAATGATAATAATAGTGTTGTTGATGCTTATGAATTGAAGGTACAACGAACAATCACCTTATTCCTCCTCAGAGATGTACTTCAATTCCAATCAATTTCCTGATGCATATATTCTTTCTAATACACTCAGTTGTGCTCATAGGTTAGACTGGAACACATTCTTGAAAGGATAGCATTAATTTCTGAAGCAGCAAATACGGAGAGGCCATCTTCAATTACAAGTAGCTTGTTTATTGGTGGGGCTTTGGCAGCAAGATCAATTTTTACACTGCAACATTTAGACATCACCCACGTTTTATGTTTGTGTTCCAATGAAATTGGACAATCAGATTCTCAGTATCCCGATCTGTTTAAGTACAAGAACTTCTCTGTGAGTACATAAATTGTTTACTTGAAGTCTGAGTGGACATTTCATCTCTGGGTCACTACTCCACTGTGATATTATCACTTATCATCAAATTGCTTAATTTCCTCCTGGCAAGTGGTTATCATAGCCTGAGAAGTTTACTTCATGCACTGTATCAAGTTATCTCATAAACTTTTTGCTTAATTTTTCATACTCTCTGTTCCTTTTACAAGAAAAAATGACAGAAGTCTAAAGCGTTCTTTTCTGTTAAGCTTTCTTTTTTCTGGCAATATTTGCCTGTGGTTCAACTGCAGGATGATGAATGTTGTTCCTACACACGATCACAAGCACCGAGGACAAGCACTTTTCATCATGATGCTTGCTTTTGTATGCATGCCTTTGGATTTCTCATGAGTTTTGGATTTCTTGTCCACATAGTGCCTTCTCATGACACACTGCTTACCCTACTTCAACAGATAAGTGATGATGAAGAGACCAATATCAGCAGTATTTTTGCTGAAGCGTGCGATTTCATTGATCATGTAGAGCAGATAGGTGGGAAGGTGCTTGTTCATTGCTTTGAAGGCAGAAGCAGAAGTGCCACAATGGTGATTGCTTACTTGATGCTCAGGAAGTAAGTGGCGTCTTTTAACACAGTGGAATAGGGGAACATGAAACTATTGTCTTTGTCAAGTGTAGTCATATCAGGATCTGACTCAGGAATGAATTAAAGAATATCCGTATCTTAAATGTAGGTGATTGTAGTCTAGAAATCTTAAGTTTTTAACACAAACATTAGTTTACATGGTGTGAAATAGACATTTATTTGAAACTGGAAACCAGTCGAGTCACAATCTTTTTCTTTTTCAGTGCAATTTACACTTCTTTCAACGCTACTTTACTGGTAACTGAGTGCTTAACTAACAGACTAGTTAACTATAACAATTCTCGTTCGGTTTACAAGTCTAGGGTCATATGTGAGGTCTATAACTTTAGGAATATACAAATTAACATGTTTATTAAAGACAAACGTAAATCTCTACTGTGAATATATTTTCACCTTTGCACAATGTGGTACAGGTCTTTTAGAATCCCAACAATAGCGAATGATCAAGCTTTCAGCTTTTGTTTCTATGCTTTTGTTCATTGTCTTAAAGGGGAATGCTCATGCAAATTCTCTCGTTATGTAGAAATTTCACTCTGTTAGAAGCATGGAATATCCTTAAACGAGCTCATCGGCGAGCACAACCGAATGATGGGTTTGCTAGAATCCTTCTGGATCTTGACAGGAAGTTGCATGGGAAGGTCTCTATGGAATGGCAACAAAGAAAACCGGTCATGAAAGTTTGCTCCATCTGTGGGAAGAATGCCGGCCTCAGCAGCAGCTCCCTCAAACTGCATTTGCAAAAGTCTCACAAGAAGCTATCGTCTGGGAGTGTGGATAGTGCAATGACAATGGAAATACAAAAAGCGCTGACAGCACTTAAAATAAGTCGAAGTGGAAGTGTCAGCCCCACAAGCAGACGATCTCGTGCAGTAATGGATGAGTAGTAAAAGCACGCTCCTACATGCTCACCAAGACTATGCCCACTCCTTTTGCTTATCTCAAAGGTCTCTCACTACTTTAATTAAAATCATGAAAGTATCATTTTTGAAATAGATGCTTGCATCTCTTTTTATTTTTTTATATTTTTTATGTACCTGCCAAATGGTTATATTGTGGTACTCTTGAAGCGATGCATTGGCAATTGAAGCATGCTTCTGGAACCGTCATTGGGCCGGTGCCTTATCCTTTGCGTATTGTATCTATAGATGTTTATTTTTATCATGTATATATCTACATTATTCTTCATTATAATTTTCCAAATTTACTATGGAAGGCTTATACCAAAGATCTACTGTAGGTATGCTTCATGCAAACGGAACCCTACACAACCTCTGTAGGGTTAACTCCAGATTAATGGTGAGATAAGGTTTAACGCCGTTTATTTGGGACGATTTAGAGAGTTCTGCCTTGATATGCTCGGAGCAGGGCTCGTTAGCGAAGACTTGACTAGATTGTCCCCTAACCTTTTCTTGGGCTTTACTTACCCTTATTTTGTGTTGTTCTAACACGCCGTGGAACATCATCAGTTGGATGGGAAAATTGTTCAAAAAAGTCATAAACCTATTGCACTTTTGCCAATTCAGTCCTAAATCTTTATACTTCTTGCCAATTGAGTCCATCCTGTTGCGGGATTGGATCTCCTATTATAGGAAAAGAGATATTGTCAATATTGTATTTTTTTTATCTTACTACCTATTTAGGAGTGTTTTCCTATCTCAGGTTGCTTGTTACCTTTGTTGTAGCAACCTAATTCTGTATAAAAAGAAAGAATAATGGCAAAGCAAAACTCACGACAAAAAGGAGAGAAACACCGTGAGAGATTTGTCCGAGAACGTAAGCTTATTGCTGAACCTCGTTAATTCTTGTGTGTTATTTCTTTTGTGATTGTCTAAAATTTAACATGGTGTCAGAGCGAGTTACATTCTACTGATTTTTTGGTGGCTTGCTCGTGTTATTGCTGCACACTGCTTCAACACGGATTGTTGCAATTTCCCGTTGGTTGTTGTTTTTTATTTGCTTTGAGTCATGGGTGATAAAGAGCAAGCTATTGCGGAGTCATCAAAGACTGTTGTGCAGGAGGCACACAGTCAGCGACTCACATCCTTGTTGCTGAATGGGAGGAACTTTCTATCGTGGTCCCGAGCCGTCATGATTGCCCTTGGTGGACGATCTCGATTGGGTCACATCACTAGTCGAACAAAAATTCCCCAAGAGTCCGATCCCTCTTTTGAGGAATGGCAAGCCAATGATCACAATGTCATGACATGGCTTTTCAATTCTATGGAATCTCAAATATATGAGATCTTTGCCTATTCTGATACTGCTCAAGCTCTGTGGGAATCTCTCGATGAGATGTATGGCCAAGCTAATAATTCTTCTCGAATTTTTGAATTGCAGCAAGGTTTGGCTTATTCCAAGCAAGGTGCGAATCAATCCTTTACTGAACATCTGGGTCACATGAAAAAACAATGGGATGAACTCCACCAATATCGACCTGCCACCCAAAAAATTGCTGATTATATCAAAAGAGAAGAGCAAGACAAAATTTTTCAGTTATTGGCAAGTCTTAAGCCTGAGTTTGAAGATACCAGGAAACAAATTTTATCAAGTCCCGTGCTTCCCTCCTTCAATTCGGTGTGCTCTACAGTACAAAATGAGGAGACCCGCGAGCGGGTCATGAATTTGGCTCCACCTCCACTCATGGCCATGGGGGAATTCTTGGCCCACAATGCTACAATTACCACTAGTGCCGCACCAAAAAATCAGCAAGGTGAGTCTAGTGCTTTGGTGTCCAGTGTGCATTTTGCCAAGGGAAAATCCAAGAAATCAGTTCGCTTTCATTGTGATCACTGTAATCGTGATGGGCACTCTAAAGACCATTGTTGGGTTCTTTATCCACACTTTCGTCTCGCCAAAGACAGAGGTCCGAATGCTCAGATTGCAGTGCATAGTAATGGGGTAGAATTTCAGACCCAATTGGAATCTCTTGCACTTCAAGTCTAGCAATTACTTCAGACCCATGGTCAGGGAGAAGCTTCTTTTATCACCTCGAACACTACAAATCTTGCTAAGGCTTCGGGTAATGTGTATGCTAATTCTGCTCTTTCTCATACTCAGTTTATAGTTGATTCTGGGGCCACAGACCACATGTGTCATTCTCCCTATGTATTATCTAATATTACTTCAAGTAGCTTACATCCTGCTATTACTATTGCTAATGGTGGGCAAGTTCCTACTACGGGGAGTGGACAGCTCCAATTTTTTTCAAAACAGTCTAAGGCTTTATTGGTCCCTACATTATCATCTAATTTGATGTCAGTCAGTAAGTGTGCTAAACAGTGGAATTGCAATGTTATTTTTACTCTGCAAAAGGTGCTCTTCCATGATTGCACTACCAAGAGGATGACTGGTGAAGGCACACTGAAGAATGGGTTGTACATGTTGGAGTCTGACCCTGCAGTTTCAATGGCAAGTAAGGCTGTTGCCGACACGTCTCGCTTATGGCATTGGCGCATGGGTCATCCCTCTGATCACGTAATCCGTATTCTTAACTTGTCACTCAGTCATGATTCTAGCACTTGTGATCCCTGTCACTTTGCTAAGCAGCATAGACTGCCTTTTTCTCTTAGCACAAATAAATGTACTGAATTGTTTGGTTTAGTACATTTTGATGTTTGGAGTTCTATTATTTCTAAGGAAGGTTTTCACTATTTTGTCACATTTATTGATGATAAATCTCGAGCTACTTGGCTTTATATTCTTAAGTCAAAGACTGAAGTTCTTCGTGTCTTTCAAGAATTTTGCAGTATGGTAAAAAATTAGTTTAATGCTACTGTGAAAGTTCTCCATACAGACAATGGCACTGAATATACTAATCAACAGTTTCAAAATTTTTTACACAACTTGGGCATCCTTCATCAGACCTTCTGTGTTGGTACTCCTCAACAGAATGGCATTGCTAAACGAAAAAATCGCCATATTCTTAAAGTAACTCGGGTTTTATTATTCTCCGGTCACTTGCCAAAAACCAATTGGGCCGATGCTGTTCTCACAGCTTGTTACTTAATTAATCGACTCCCTAGTCGGGTTTTGGCCTGCATGACCCCTATGGCAGTGTTACATGGTCAGAAATTCGACCTTTCTCATTTGAGGATATTTGGGTGCATCTGCTATGTTCATTCTCAAACCGGTGGTAGACTTGATCCTCGTGCTAGGAAATGTGTGTTTGTTGGGTATTTCTCCGTCAAGAAACGCTGCCGGTGTTACGACCCAAGTACCCGCCGAGTATATATCTCTCGTGATGTGTTTTTTGATGAAGCTCACATGTTCTTCTCTGATAGGAACCAAACTCAGGGGGAGTACACTGATGACTATAGAGAATTCTCTCTTGCAGGTTCTGCAAGCTCATGCCCAAAAGTGGTTCATGACCACTCACGTGATTCTGATATCACCGCTAACAGTAATGCCTTCCCAGCTGCTAATCCAGAAGTTGTTCCTAAGGGTATAATGAATGAAAATGCAGCAGAAGAGGTGCCAACAGCTATTTCACTTCGAAGGTCATCACGTGTTACTTGACCTTCAACACGTCTTCGGGATTTCTCCACTTATTACACTGTTCATCATCCTATCCAAAAATTTATTGGGTATGACAAAATTTCTCATAACCACTTTAGTTTTTTATCTGCTATTGAGGAGCAATAGGAACCTATTAGCTACTTGAAAGCAAAGGATAAAGGTGTATGGATTGACGCCATGAAAGATGAACTTCAAGCCTTGGATCGTAATCACACTTGGGAGTTAGTACAATTGCCAAAGGAGAAAAACACTATTGGATGTCGATGGATGTACAGAATTAAGTATAATAGTGATGGTTCTATTGAGAGATATAAAGCTCGCTTTATTGCCAAAGGATACACTCAGACATATGGGATAAACTACAAAGAGACCTTCGCACCAGTGGTAAAAATGGACACGGTAAGAGTGTTGTTGTTTGTAGCTGTTAATTGTGGATGGTCTTTGTTTCAAATGGATGTGAAAAATGCCTTCCTTCATGGAGATTTAGAAGAAGTGTATATGGATCTTCCTCCAGGACATCCCTTGCAAATAAGGATGGAGTTGTGTGTAGATTAAAGAAAGCATTATATGGACTTAAATAGTCGGCTAGAGCCTAGTACGGTAAGCTCAGATCGGCACTCATCAAGTTCGGCTTCAATAGAAGTGCTGCAGACTCGTCGATGTTTAGTAAAGCCGACAATCAAGGTATTGTTGTCATTCTAGTTTGTATCGATGACATTGTTATTACCGGTAATAACTCATCTGGAATTGAAACACTCAAACTTCATTTGAGCAAGGAATTTGATATTAAAGATCTTGGCAAGTTGAAGTATTTCTTGGGTATTGAAGTGGCAAGTTCTCACAGAGGAATATTCTTATCGCAAAGAAAACATGTTCTTGACTTGCTAAAGGAAACTGGCAAGCTTGGAGTCAAAACGTCCAATATACCTATGGATTATAGCAGTAAGTTTGTTTCTAATAATACACTATTACAGGATATTGGGCAATTTCAGCGATTGGTAGGACGGCTAATTTACTTAACCATTGCTAGGCCTGATATTGCTTATTCTGTCAGTTATGTGAGTTAGTTCATGCAGAATCCGACACAAGGGCATATGGAATTGATAAACCACCTGCTTCGGTACTTAAAAGCTTCACCAGGAAGAGGAATATTGATGAAGAATAATGGTCACACAGAGATTGTTGGTTATACTGATGCAGACCGGGTTGGAAATCCTGTGGATAGGAAATCTACTACAGGTTTTTGCACATTTGTGGGTGGAAATATTGTTACTTGGAAAAGCAAAAAGCAAAATGTTGTTGCTCATTCTAGTGCAGAGGCCGAGTACAGGGCCATGGCTACCACAACATCCGAAATTGTATGGCTACGATTATTGCTTCAGGAATTGGGATGTGAGACTACGACTAAAGCTACAAAGTTGTTTTGTGACAACCAAGCAGCAACACACATTGCCTGTAATCCTGTTTTTCAAGAGAGGACTAAACATATAGAGGTGGATTGTCACTTCGTAAGGGAGAAGGTTCAAGATAAGACAATTGAGACTCCTTACATTCGTAGTGAAGATCAGCTTGCCGATATTTTCACCAAAGCTCTTCCCAAAGGAGCATTCGAAGATACGGTGAACAAGTTGACCTTTGACGATGTCTTCGCTCTAACTTGAGGGAGAGTGTTGCAGGATTGGATCTCCTATTCTAGGAAAAGAGATATTGTCAATATTGTATTTTTTTTATCTTGCTACCTATTTAGGAGTGTTTTCCTATTTCAGGTTGCTTGTTACCTTTGTTGTAGCAACCTAATTCTGTATAAAAAGAAAGAATAATGGCAAAGCAAAACTCACGACAAAAAGAAGAGAAACACCGTGAGAGAATTGTCCGAGGACGTAAGCTTATTGTTGAACCTCGTTAATTCTTGGGTGTTATTTCTTTTGTGATTGTCTAAAATTCAATACATCCGACCAATTTTGGTTAGATAGTGCCGATGTGGACGTTGTCCGGCTTATGTGGTAGTAACGTGGACAATTTTAATATTTTTTGAACTTTATATTTTCTATTTTTTTTATCCCTCTCCTCCTTCCTCCTCAAGCCGGTTGTCGGCCATCGGCAACCGCCCAGAGGGGCTCGCCAGCCTTGGCAAGGATCGCCCTCGCCAGCCACTAGTGAGGGCGAGCCTCGCCATGGCTGGGAAAGGTCGGCCCTACCTGATTAGGCGAGGTCGATCTTGCCATGGTTTTGTTATTGGTTGAAAGTTTTAAATCTTCTTTAGGCAACTAGTTCTACAATTTGATTAGGCAATGCCTCTAAGATAGATATCATAATCCAGTTAACTCGTTTGCTTTTAACAGAATTTTAGCTTGCTTCTAAGCAACACGCCCTAATGTTTGACCCTTGACGGAGAACTGCAACAGGACTTATGACAGCTTCATGTGGGCAGCGGGATGGGGTAATTGACCCTCAGTCATGAGAGGTTGCATAAATGGAAATGCATCCGAGTTTTTGAATGGCTCATGCAATGCCATGCCTGCGAATGGGAATGGCGTGCACTGTTAATGCATTCTGTGGCGGTCACGCAGAGAAAAGTATGGTTGTCTACACTTATCATTGTTTAAAGCCAAAGCTTTGTTGGCTGATTATGAGGGTTAATTAAGCACATTCCAAGGCAATTTCTAACAAGCCATTCGAAAAATTTAAAATTTTTGTAGTCAATATGCAATAAACAACTACAGAGTACCTCATTCAAGAAAAGAAAACCGACTGAGTTCACGAACAAAAAACTACATAGCTAAGGTGACTATTAAAATTTCAGGAAAATTACTAAAAACCCTAAACCCATTTGAAAAATTTAAAATTTTTGTAGTCAAGATGCAATAAACAACTAAAGAGTACCTCATTCAAGAAAAGAGAACTGTCCGAGTTCACGAACAAAAAACTACATAGCTTGGGTGACTACTAAAATTTCAGGAAAATTACTAAAAACCATAAACCATAAACCATAAACCCTAAAAACCCTAAAATCCTAAACCCTAAACTCAAAATGTTAATTTTTGTTAAATTGGATTAATATCATGAAAAATCACAAATTAGTTCACTTGTGACAAATGAAGTGTAAAACTCGAAATTGGTACATTCGTCAATGACTAAATTTAGTAATTTGATAGTAAAATTTAATGGAGGGTAAATTGATTATATATATGCCGATTTGAGATTTTTTGCGATTAAAAAATTAATTTAAAATAAATTTTTCGTAATTATATCAATTTGATAATTTTCGTGGTATTAACTTATACCGTGAGTGACGGGAATTATATGCTCAGCAAAATAGAAAGTACAGATAAAAAGGTATGCAGTCGACCCCATCTCTCTGCAAAGGCCAATGTCCCAGATTGATGTGATGGAACGAGTAAAAGAAAGCTAATGTCAGACTAGAGGTTGTCACAATATCCCCGATTAGGGAGTACTTTATTTTGCTAGAACGATCAGGATTCAGGGAGTACTTGCTTGCGAGTAATGAGCATTACACACTCAGCAAAAGAAAAAAAAAGATCAGAAAGAAATGCAGTGTACCAAATATCTCTCTGCAGAGGTAGGGGAACTGCCTAAAATATGTGATGGAACGAGTAGAAGGATTATATATGCTCAGTAAAAGTAAAAAAAATCGATGAAAAGAAAAGCGGCACCCATCTCTGTATGGAGAGAGACGAGAGAGACGAGCGAGTAGAAGGAAGCAGTCTCAGGCATGCAGATGTCACAATATCCTAGTGGAAAAAGGAAAATCCGAAAAAATTTATTCTGTCTATTTCAAAATGACCACCAAAGCAAAGACCCGCCGAATAACAAACACTGTTCTCTCTCCTCGCTCTGCTATTAACACGTGGGCGAGCTTCAGTAGAGTCGACCAAGCAAGCTTTGCTTCCGGAGCATTCGTTATTTCTCTGAGTTCAAAGTTCGCTCCTTTGGCCTAGAACGGTGTTGCCGGGATTTTGGAGTCGAAAACATTGTGGTTCACTGGGAAAACGGTCATGGCATTTCGGCTTGTATTTGTGTTTGTGGTCTCTCTGCTTTGCGTCAGCTCTGGCTTGACAGATGGTGCCCGTCCAAGTTTGAAGGCGTTACCAATTTCGTCTCCGTCTTCGGTTTCTTCCTCCTCTTCGTCGTCACTTTGTTGGCGTTTTCCGTGCTGCCATGTGGTTACAACTGGAGTTTGAATTTTTTTCTTCTATCCCGCTTGGGTTCTGCCTCGTTTGTATTTTCACCCCTACCCGATCGGAGAATCGAGACGGAGGAGTGCGAAAATGGAGAGCGAGAAGAAGATGCCGGAACGTGGGCCATGAACGTGACAAGCTCCGTCGGCATCATCATGGCCAACAAGCAGCTCAGGTCGGCTGGTGGTTATGCTTTCGGCTTCGGTTAGACCTCTTGAGTTTCCATTTGCGTGAATGCTCGCACTTCTCTACTGGAATGGATTCATTGATGGATCTGAGTCGGAATTTGAATACTCTAGCCATTATTCTTCTTAAATTTAAACGACCTTCTTATTTTGAGCCGTTTAAATCTGTAACATGCTGACGCTTGATGGGTTCATGATTTGGTGGACTGTGAAGATGGCGACTCTTAACTTTGTTTCTTAAGTCTTTCTTCAGTCTCTCCTTGCTCTGCCATTAACATGTCGGTGATCTTCACATAGTTCTGACCAAGCAAGCTTTGCGTATGAAGCATTTGTTCACACCCGCTTCCAAAGCTCGCTCCTTTCGCCTAGAATGATGTTATTTGCCGCGAATTTTGGAGTTTAAATAGTTGTGGCTCACTGGGGAAAGGGTCCTGACATTTCGGCTTGTATTTGTGTTCGTGGTCTCTCTGGTTTGCATCAGCTATGGTTTGGTGGACTGTGATGATGGTGAGTCTTAACTTTGTTTTTTCAGTCTTTCTTCAGGCTTTCCTTGCTCTGCTATTAACATGTTGGTGAGCTTCACGTAGTTTTAACCAAGCAAACTCTGCACATGAAGCATTTATTCGCACCCGATTCCAAAGCTCGCTCCTTTGGCCTAGAATAGTGTTATTTGCCACGAAATTTGGAGTTTAAATAATTGTGGTTCACTGGGAAAAGGGTCATGACATTTCGGCTTGTATTTGTGTTCGTGGTCTCTCTAGTTTGCGTTAGCTCTGATTTGGTGGACTGGATGCCGGTAAGTCTTAACTTTGGTTTTTTTTTCCCTGTTGTTCTGTTTGGTTCCTCACAATATAAAATTGGAGGACCAAGTTTGCATTCTCGATATGTAATATCAACTTGAGTGGTTATTTTTATTTTATTTTATGAGCAATGAATGCATTATACTTTTCTTGTGTATCTTTAATGGGCTTGCTGCATTAAACGTTCGCGACACTCGCGTTTCTTATGCTGATGGATTCTGTTTGCTGGACAAATTACTAATATTTGCTAGCGCTTACAGTAAACTTTTTTGCATGTGAGTAAATGCACAGGGGACTTCTTGTAACACTCTGCAGAATGTTATCACTTTCACTAAACCTTGATTCACGCTAGTAAGTGACTTTGACACTAAATGGCATAGACCGCAATGTCAAAGAAATTTCTACAGGTTAAACGGTTACTTGATTGAGTGGAACGTGCTCCCGCCCCCCCTCATTTTGTTTTTAGTTTGCCGAAGGCACTGTTTGTTGTAGTGCTCATTGTTTTGTCAGGGGGTCAGTTGTCAGACATGCCGAGAAATTGTAATGGTTATATGTGCTTTACCTTTTAGCAATTTTCTTTTGCAGTCAAAATCCCTTGATTCACTAATGGTATTGTAATGGAGGTCTCCTCAATCAAAAGGAGGAAGCATGCTTGCGCCACGATGGGTCACCGAAAGTCAGCTACTCGATCTTTTCCTCTTTATTGATATGTATTTCTCTTGTTGGTTCCCTAACGAAGGCTTTTGGGTGGTGGAATACCGATGTGTTAGATAGATGATTTATGACTCATGGGTGGGAGTAGTATCGGGATTGCTTGAGATAGATGATGTATTCTTTGGAGTGGGAAATGGTCATTTGTTGGTTTTTATTCGGTTCTTTTTCAAAGTATTTGGCATTCCAGTTGCAAGAGTTGAAATAAGTCTTTAACTTTTGTGCAGTTTTTGGTCTTAATCTCATAACGAAAAGCTCCGTGGTTGTGAATCCTGGAGTTGTACTAGCATTGGCTCTTAAAATTTGTGAAGTGTTTCTAAAGTCATATATGATTATTGTGCTTGACAGAGTTATCGGGCAGCAGCAGATTATGTATTCCACGAAATCTATTAATTGTATTGTGCCAGCTTGGACGTTTTCTCAAATCCAAAAAATGAAAAGTGTTTTGGACCCACATTTAGTGCAACGGTTGGCATTATTTAGCATTGATTTCTCATCATTACAAAAGGTACGGCGTTTGCTAGAGCCGATAGTGATTTAACTTTCCTGGTCAATCTGTTGGATGAGATTGTAGATATTAGAGTAGATTTTTTTGTGGATTCAAAGCTGTTATGATATATAAAAATTGGTAATCCTTGTTATTTGATATTTTCCATATCTCCGCTTATTCTAATGCAGTTCATAATGGTATGTTTGTTTATTCAGTTACGTGTATTTAATTCACAATGTGTTAGAAGTGCATGGAATCTTTTGGCTACCCAAAACCATCTAAAGAAGCCTAACTGAAAGGGTTGGATTACCAAGAAAGCTATCAAATAGAGTAACAATGAGAAGCATAAGATCAATAAAGAAATTAATTGCTTTTTGCAAGTATTTCCTTAGGGTTTAGGGTATAGGATTTGGAGGGTTTGGGATTGGGGCTTGGGGTTTGGGTTTTTGGGGTTGGGGTTAGCGGTGTCATTTGCATGAGCTTCTACGGATGAGAAAACTCTAATTTCAATTGTAAGTACTCAAACAGAAAAGAAATTATAGTGATGGAGACATGAGAAATTATATAATATGCAATACTGCAAAAGAAATGGGGGGATATAGAATGGCTATGCTCACATTTTCCATTGGAAGATATGGCATCCCCGATTGCGGAGCTGTCCCTTGGGGCTCATCCATTTGTGGTGCCAAAACCACTTTGGTTATATGAGCTTCCAACTTTAATTGCATAAGTTTTAAGCTCCCAAATTATCTAATACACGCAAGAAGTGACGAACTTAAGAAATGCCATTTAAAGTAGAAAATGATCACCACAAGCAATTCCATCCCACTAATTTAGATGACAATAAAGGTCAAGATAAATGTAATAAATATATTAAAAATTTGATTTAATATACCAAATAATCTCATAGTTTCTCAAACTCTATAGTCAGCCATAGTTTAGGATGAGGCAACTGTTTTCCCATAGGCACAAAAAATAAGGCTGTCCATGACAATCATTCTGCGCCCGGGAATATATTATGATTAGAAATGATTCTTTTTGATTCTGCACCCGAGAACTGATTCTGAGCATTTAAAGGCGTTTGGTAAGGGCCAAAAATTTCTATTCGTGAAATAGTAAAAGAACAGAAATGCGTTTGGTAACGGCATAAAATTTCTTTTTATTAATAATATTTTAATAACATTAACAAATATTTTAATATTTCTTTCTTTTCTTTTTTTCTTCTCCTCCTTGTCCATGGCCGCCAAAAAATTTTCTTATAAATAATTCTGTTAATAATTTTTTAAAAATATTTAACCAAAAAATATTTTCTTCTTTTTTTCTCCATGGTCTGGTCGCTGGCCATGGCCGGTAAAATAATTTTTTTGTAAATAATTTTTTTATTAAAAATATTTTAATAAAATTATTTTAATTGAAATTAATTTTTTATTTTTTTCGCCATTGCCTGGTCTCTGGCCATGGTCGGTAAAATTTTTTTTATTAATAATATATTTTTTATTTTTTTCACCATGGCCTAGTCGTTAGCCGTGGCCCGTAAAATTTTTTTTATTAATAATAATTTTTTTTATTTTTTTCGCCATGGCTTGGTCAATAGCAATGGCAGGTCAAATTTTTTCTTAAAATTTTTTTTTTGTTAAAATATTTTAATCTCGCTAGATATGTTGAGGGTGGCCCTTGCGCCGGACATTAGAAGCTATAATAAAAATAAAAAAAAAGAAGAAAAAAAATTGATTTTCATTTTTGTTCGCAGAATCAAGAAGCTACTTTTTTTTATTCTTGATTCTGCTCCAACACTGATTCTTCAAATTTGTGCCCAGAATCAAAAAATTAAATAAACGGATTTCTATTCTCAAACTGATTATGGGAACAAAAGAACAGAATCAAATACTATTTGGTAAGTTGCCATGCGTAGCCTAAAGGTCAAGGTGGGATTCCGGATAAGGATATGGGGTTTTGAGTTCAGGGTTTAAGGGTTGGGGGTTTCAGGTTTACGGCTCATGGTTCGAGGTGTTCGGGGTTTTGTGTTCGGCTTTGAGGTTTAGGGTTTAGGGGTCTAGGGTCTAGGGTCGTAGGGTCGTAGGGTATAGCGTCTAGGGTGTAGGGTCTAGGGTCTTGGGGTTTTAGGATTTTAGGGTCTCGGGTTTCGGGGTTTCGGGGTCTCGGGGTTTAGGGTTTAGGGTTTAGGGTTTAGGGTTTAGGGTTTAGGGTTTAGGGTTTTAGGGTTGAGGGTTGAGGGTTTAGGGTTGAGGGTTGGGGTTTGGGGGTCGGGGGTTTGGGGTTCGGGGGTTCGGGGTTCGGGGGTTCGGGGGTTCCGGGGTTCCGGGGTTCCGGGGTTCCGGGCTCCGGGC
>CM062254.1:0-5000 GCA_031216405.1 Syzygium malaccense | reverse complement strand
TTAGGGTTTAGGGTTTAGGGTTTAGGGTTTAGGGTTTAGGGTTTAGGGTTTAGGGTTTAGGGTTTAGGGTTTAGGGTTTAGGGTTTAGGGTTTAGGGTTTAGGGTTTAGGGTTTAGGGTTTAGGGTTTAGGGTTTAGGGTTTAGGGTTTAGGGTTTAGGGTTTAGGGTTTAGGGTTTAGGGTTTAGGGTTTAGGGTTTAGGGTTTAGGGTTTAGGGTTTAGGGTTTAGGGTTTAGGGTTTAGGGTTTAGGGTTTAGGGTTTAGGGTTTAGGGTTTAGGGTTTAGGGTTTAGGGTTTAGGGTTTAGGGTTTAGGGTTTAGGGTTTAGGGTTTAGGGTTTAGGGTTTAGGGTTTAGGGTTTAGGGTTTAGGGTTTAGGGTTTAGGGTTTAGGGTTTAGGGTTTAGGGTTTAGGGTTTAGGGTTTAGGGTTTAGGGTTTAGGGTTTAGGGTTTAGGGTTTAGGGTTTAGGGTTTAGGGTTTAGGGTTTAGGGTTTAGGGTTTAGGGTTTAGGGTTTAGGGTTTAGGGTTTAGGGTTTAGGGTTTAGGGTTTAGGGTTTAGGGTTTAGGGTTTAGGGTTTAGGGTTTAGGGTTTAGGGTTTAGGGTTTAGGGTTTAGGGTTTAGGGTTTAGGGTTTAGGGTTTAGGGTTTAGGGTTTAGGGTTTAGGGTTTAGGGTTTAGGGTTTAGGGTTTAGGGTTTAGGGTTTAGGGTTTAGGGTTTAGGGTTTAGGGTTTAGGGTTTAGGGTTTAGGGTTTAGGGTTTAGGGTTTAGGGTTTAGGGTTTAGGGTTTAGGGTTTAGGGTTTAGGGTTTAGGGTTTAGGGTTTAGGGTTTAGGGTTTAGGGTTTAGGGTTTAGGGTTTAGGGTTTAGGGTTTAGGGTTTAGGGTTTAGGGTTTAGGGTTTAGGGTTTAGGGTTTAGGGTTTAGGGTTTAGGGTTTAGGGTTTAGGGTTTAGGGTTTAGGGTTTAGGGTTTAGGGTTTAGGGTTTAGGGTTTAGGGTTTAGGGTTTAGGGTTTAGGGTTTAGGGTTTAGGGTTTAGGGTTTAGGGTTTAGGGTTTAGGGTTTAGGGTTTAGGGTTTAGGGTTTAGGGTTTAGGGTTTAGGGTTTAGGGTTTAGGGTTTAGGGTTTAGGGTTTAGGGTTTAGGGTTTAGGGTTTAGGGTTTAGGGTTTAGGGTTTAGGGTTTAGGGTTTAGGGTTTAGGGTTTAGGGTTTAGGGTTTAGGGTTTAGGGTTTAGGGTTTAGGGTTTAGGGTTTAGGGTTTAGGGTTTAGGGTTTAGGGTTTAGGGTTTAGGGTTTAGGGTTTAGGGTTTAGGGTTTAGGGTTTAGGGTTTAGGGTTTAGGGTTTAGGGTTTAGGGTTTAGGGTTTAGGGTTTAGGGTTTAGGGTTTAGGGTTTAGGGTTTAGGGTTTAGGGTTTAGGGTTTAGGGTTTAGGGTTTAGGGTTTAGGGTTTAGGGTTTAGGGTTTAGGGTTTAGGGTTTAGGGTTTAGGGTTTAGGGTTTAGGGTTTAGGGTTTAGGGTTTAGGGTTTTAGGGTTTAGGGTTTAGGGTTTAGGGTTTAGGGTTTAGGGTTTAGGGTTTAGGGTTTTAGGGTTTAGGGTTTAGGGTTTAGGGTTTAGGGTTTAGGGTTTAGGGTTTAGGGTTTAGGGTTTAGGGTTTAGGGTTTAGGGTTTTAGGGTTTAGGGTTTAGGGTTTAGGGTTTAGGGTTTAGGGTTTAGGGTTTAGGGTTTAGGGTTTAGGGTTTAGGGTTTAGGGTTTAGGGTTTAGGGTTTAGGGTTTAGGGTTTAGGGTTTAGGGTTTAGGGTTTAGGGTTTAGGGTTTAGGGTTTAGGGTTTAGGGTTTAGGGTTTAGGGTTTAGGGTTTAGGGTTTAGGGTTTAGGGTTTAGGGTTTAGGGTTTAGGGTTTAGGGTTTAGGGTTTAGGGTTTAGGGTTTAGGGTTTAGGGTTTAGGGTTTAGGGTTTAGGGTTTAGGGTTTAGGGTTTAGGGTTTAGGGTTTAGGGTTTAGGGTTTAGGGTTTAGGGTTTAGGGTTTAGGGTTTAGGGTTTAGGGTTTAGGGTTTAGGGTTTAGGGTTTAGGGTTTAGGGTTTAGGGTTTAGGGTTTAGGGTTTAGGGTTTAGGGTTTAGGGTTTAGGGTTTAGGGTTTAGGGTTTAGGGTTTAGGGTTTAGGGTTTAGGGTTTAGGGTTTAGGGTTTAGGGTTTAGGGTTTAGGGTTTAGGGTTTAGGGTTTAGGGTTTAGGGTTTAGGGTTTAGGGTTTAGGGTTTAGGGTTTAGGGTTTAGGGTTTAGGGTTTAGGGTTTAGGGTTTAGGGTTTAGGGTTTAGGGTTTAGGGTTTAGGGTTTAGGGTTTAGGGTTTAGGGTTTAGGGTTTAGGGTTTAGGGTTTAGGGTTTAGGGTTTAGGGTTTAGGGTTTAGGGTTTAGGGTTTAGGGTTTAGGGTTTAGGGTTTAGGGTTTAGGGTTTAGGGTTTAGGGTTTAGGGTTTAGGGTTTAGGGTTTAGGGTTTAGGGTTTAGGGTTTAGGGTTTAGGGTTTAGGGTTTAGGGTTTAGGGTTTAGGGTTTAGGGTTTAGGGTTTAGGGTTTAGGGTTTAGGGTTTAGGGTTTAGGGTTTAGGGTTTAGGGTTTAGGGTTTAGGGTTTAGGGTTTAGGGTTTAGGGTTTAGGGTTTAGGGTTTAGGGTTTAGGGTTTAGGGTTTAGGGTTTAGGGTTTAGGGTTTAGGGTTTAGGGTTTAGGGTTTAGGGTTTAGGGTTTAGGGTTTTAGGGTTTAGGGTTTAGGGTTTAGGGTTTAGGGTTTAGGGTTTAGGGTTTAGGGTTTAGGGTTTAGGGTTTAGGGTTTAGGGTTTAGGGTTTAGGGTTTAGGGTTTAGGGTTTAGGGTTTAGGGTTTAGGGTTTAGGGTTTAGGGTTTAGGGTTTAGGGTTTAGGGTTTAGGGTTTAGGGTTTAGGGTTTAGGGTTTAGGGTTTAGGGTTTAGGGTTTAGGGTTTAGGGTTTAGGGTTTAGGGTTTAGGGTTTAGGGTTTAGGGTTTAGGGTTTAGGGTTTAGGGTTTAGGGTTTAGGGTTTAGGGTTTAGGGTTTAGGGTTTAGGGTTTAGGGTTTAGGGTTTAGGGTTTAGGGTTTAGGGTTTAGGGTTTAGGGTTTAGGGTTTAGGGTTTAGGGTTTAGGGTTTAGGGTTTAGGGTTTAGGGTTTAGGGTTTAGGGTTTAGGGTTTAGGGTTTAGGGTTTAGGGTTTAGGGTTTAGGGTTTAGGGTTTAGGGTTTAGGGTTTAGGGTTTAGGGTTTAGGGTTTAGGGTTTAGGGTTTAGGGTTTAGGGTTTAGGGTTTAGGGTTTAGGGTTTAGGGTTTAGGGTTTAGGGTTTAGGGTTTAGGGTTTAGGGTTTAGGGTTTAGGGTTTAGGGTTTAGGGTTTAGGGTTTAGGGTTTAGGGTTTAGGGTTTAGGGTTTAGGGTTTAGGGTTTAGGGTTTAGGGTTTAGGGTTTAGGGTTTAGGGTTTAGGGTTTAGGGTTTAGGGTTTAGGGTTTAGGGTTTAGGGTTTAGGGTTTAGGGTTTAGGGTTTAGGGTTTAGGGTTTAGGGTTTAGGGTTTAGGGTTTAGGGTTTAGGGTTTAGGGTTTAGGGTTTAGGGTTTAGGGTTTAGGGTTTAGGGTTTAGGGTTTAGGGTTTAGGGTTTAGGGTTTAGGGTTTAGGGTTTAGGGTTTAGGGTTTAGGGTTTAGGGTTTAGGGTTTAGGGTTTAGGGTTTAGGGTTTAGGGTTTTAGGGTTTAGGGTTTAGGGTTTAGGGTTTAGGGTTTTAGGGTTTAGGGTTTAGGGTTTAGGGTTTAGGGTTTAGGGTTTAGGGTTTAGGGTTTAGGGTTTAGGGTTTAGGGTTTAGGGTTTAGGGTTTAGGGTTTTAGGGTTTAGGGTTTAGGGTTTTAGGGTTTAGGGTTTAGGGTTTAGGGTTTAGGGTTTAGGGTTTAGGGTTTAGGGTTTAGGGTTTAGGGTTTAGGGTTTAGGGTTTAGGGTTTAGGGTTTAGGGTTTAGGGTTTAGGGTTTAGGGTTTAGGGTTTAGGGTTTAGGGTTTAGGGTTTAGGGTTTAGGGTTTAGGGTTTAGGGTTTAGGGTTTAGGGTTTAGGGTTTAGGGTTTAGGGTTTAGGGTTTAGGGTTTAGGGTTTAGGGTTTAGGGTTTAGGGTTTAGGGTTTAGGGTTTAGGGTTTAGGGTTTAGGGTTTAGGGTTTAGGGTTTAGGGTTTAGGGTTTAGGGTTTAGGGTTTAGGGTTTAGGGTTTAGGGTTTAGGGTTTAGGGTTTAGGGTTTAGGGTTTAGGGTTTAGGGTTTAGGGTTTAGGGTTTAGGGTTTAGGGTTTAGGGTTTAGGGTTTAGGGTTTAGGGTTTAGGGTTTAGGGTTTAGGGTTTAGGGTTTAGGGTTTAGGGTTTAGGGTTTAGGGTTTAGGGTTTAGGGTTTAGGGTTTAGGGTTTAGGGTTTAGGGTTTAGGGTTTAGGGTTTAGGGTTTAGGGTTTAGGGTTTAGGGTTTAGGGTTTAGGGTTTAGGGTTTAGGGTTTAGGGTTTAGGGTTTAGGGTTTAGGGTTTAGGGTTTAGGGTTTAGGGTTTAGGGTTTAGGGTTTAGGGTTTAGGGTTTAGGGTTTAGGGTTTAGGGTTTAGGGTTTAGGGTTTAGGGTTTAGGGTTTAGGGTTTAGGGTTTAGGGTTTAGGGTTTAGGGTTTAGGGTTTAGGGTTTAGGGTTTAGGGTTTAGGGTTTAGGGTTTAGGGTTTAGGGTTTAGGGTTTAGGGTTTAGGGTTTAGGGTTTAGGGTTTAGGGTTTAGGGTTTAGGGTTTAGGGTTTAGGGTTTAGGGTTTAGGGTTTAGGGTTTAGGGTTTAGGGTTTAGGGTTTAGGGTTTAGGGTTTAGGGTTTAGGGTTTAGGGTTTAGGGTTTAGGGTTTAGGGTTTAGGGTTTAGGGTTTAGGGTTTAGGGTTTAGGGTTTAGGGTTTAGGGTTTAGGGTTTAGGGTTTAGGGTTTAGGGTTTAGGGTTTAGGGTTTAGGGTTTAGGGTT
>CM062253.1:31190232-31191675 GCA_031216405.1 Syzygium malaccense | reverse complement strand
CCCTAAACCCTAAACCCTAAACCCTAAACCCTAAACCCTAAACCCTAAACCCTAAACCCTAAACCCTAAACCCTAAACCCTAAACCCTAAACCCTAAACCCTAAACCCTAAACCCTAAACCCTAAACCCTAAACCCTAAACCCTAAACCCTAAACCCTAAACCCTAAACCCTAAACCCTAAACCCTAAACCCTAAACCCTAAACCCTAAACCCTAAACCCTAAACCCTAAACCCTAAACCCTAAACCCTAAACCCTAAACCCTAAACCCTAAACCCTAAACCCTAAACCCTAAACCCTAAACCCTAAACCCTAAACCCTAAACCCTAAACCCTAAACCCTAAACCCTAAACCCTAAACCCTAAACCCTAAACCCTAAACCCTAAACCCTAAACCCTAAACCCTAAACCCTAAACCCTAAACCCTAAACCCTAAACCCTAAACCCTAAACCCTAAACCCTAAACCCTAAACCCTAAACCCTAAACCCTAAACCCTAAACCCTAAACCCTAAACCCTAAACCCTAAACCCTAAACCCTAAACCCTAAACCCTAAACCCTAAACCCTAAACCCTAAACCCTAAACCCTAAACCCTAAACCCTAAACCCTAAACCCTAAACCCTAAACCCTAAACCCTAAACCCTAAACCCTAAACCCTAAACCCTAAACCCTAAACCCTAAACCCTAAACCCTAAACCCTAAACCCTAAACCCTAAACCCTAAACCCTAAACCCTAAACCCTAAACCCTAAACCCTAAACCCTAAACCCTAAACCCTAAACCCTAAACCCTAAACCCTAAACCCTAAACCCTAAACCCTAAACCCTAAACCCTAAACCCTAAACCCTAAACCCTAAACCCTAAACCCTAAACCCTAAACCCTAAACCCTAAACCCTAAACCCTAAACCCTAAACCCTAAACCCTAAACCCTAAACCCTAAACCCTAAACCCTAAACCCTAAACCCTAAACCCTAAACCCTAAACCCTAAACCCTAAACCCTAAACCCTAAACCCCAAACCCTAAACCCTAAACCCTAAACCCTAAACCCTAAACCCTAAACCCTAAACCCTAAACCCTAAACCCTAAACCCTAAACCCTAAACCCTAAACCCTAAACCCTAAACCCTAAACCCTAAACCCTAAACCCTAAACCCTAAACCCTAAACCCTAAACCCTAAACCCTAAACCCTAAACCCTAAACCCTAAACCCTAAACCCTAAACCCTAAACCCTAAACCCTAAACCCTAAACCCTAAACCCTAAACCCTAAACCCTAAACCCTAAACCCTAAACCCTAAACCCTAAACCCTAAACCCTAAACCCTAAACCCTAAACCCTAAACCCTAAACCCTAAACCCTAAACCCTAAACCCTAAACCCTAAACCCTAAACCCTAAACCCTAAACCCTAAACCCTAAACCCTAAACCCTAAACCCTAAACCCTAAAC
>CM062253.1:31030232-31185232 GCA_031216405.1 Syzygium malaccense | reverse complement strand
TAAACCCTAAACCCTAAACCCTAAACCCTAAACCCTAAACCCTAAACCCTAAACCCTAAACCCTAAACCCTAAACCCTAAACCCTAAACCCTAAACCCTAAACCCTAAACCCTAAACCCTAAACCCTAAACCCTAAACCCTAAACCCTAAACCCTAAACCCTAAACCCTAAACCCTAAACCCTAAACCCTAAACCCTAAACCCTAAACCCTAAACCCTAAACCCTAAACCCTAAACCCTAAACCCTAAACCCTAAACCCTAAACCCTAAACCCTAAACCCTAAACCCTAAACCCTAAACCCTAAACCCTAAACCCTAAACCCTAAACCCTAAACCCTAAACCCTAAACCCTAAACCCTAAACCCTAAACCCTAAACCCTAAACCCTAAACCCTAAACCCTAAACCCTAAACCCTAAACCCTAAACCCTAAACCCTAAACCCTAAACCCTAAACCCTAAACCCTAAACCCTAAACCCTAAACCCTAAACCCTAAACCCTAAACCCTAAACCCTAAACCCTAAACCCTAAACCCTAAACCCTAAACCCTAAACCCTAAACCCTAAACCCTAAACCCTAAACCCTAAACCCTAAACCCTAAACCCTAAACCCTAAACCCTAAACCCTAAACCCTAAACCCTAAACCCTAAACCCTAAACCCTAAACCCTAAACCCTAAACCCTAAACCCTAAACCCTAAACCCTAAACCCTAAACCCTAAACCCTAAACCCTAAACCCTAAACCCTAAACCCTAAACCCTAAACCCTAAACCCTAAACCCTAAACCCTAAACCCTAAACCCTAAACCCTAAACCCTAAACCCTAAACCCTAAACCCTAAACCCTAAACCCTAAACCCTAAACCCTAAACCCTAAACCCTAAACCCTAAACCCTAAACCCTAAACCCTAAACCCTAAACCCTAAACCCTAAACCCTAAACCCTAAACCCTAAACCCTAAACCCTAAACCCTAAACCCTAAACCCTAAACCCTAAACCCTAAACCCTAAACCCTAAACCCTAAACCCTAAACCCTAAACCCTAAACCCTAAACCCTAAACCCTAAACCCTAAACCCTAAACCCTAAACCCTAAACCCTAAACCCTAAACCCTAAACCCTAAACCCTAAACCCTAAACCCTAAACCCTAAACCCTAAACCCTAAACCCTAAACCCTAAACCCTAAACCCTAAACCCTAAACCCTAAACCCTAAACCCTAAACCCTAAACCCTAAACCCTAAACCCTAAACCCTAAACCCTAAACCCTAAACCCTAAACCCTAAACCCTAAACCCTAAACCCTAAACCCTAAACCCTAAACCCTAAACCCTAAACCCTAAACCCTAAACCCTAAACCCTAAACCCTAAACCCTAAACCCTAAACCCTAAACCCTAAACCCTAAACCCTAAACCCTAAACCCTAAACCCTAAACCCTAAACCCTAAACCCTAAACCCTAAACCCTAAACCCTAAACCCTAAACCCTAAACCCTAAACCCTAAACCCTAAACCCTAAACCCTAAACCCTAAACCCTAAACCCTAAACCCTAAACCCTAAACCCTAAACCCTAAACCCTAAACCCTAAACCCTAAACCCTAAACCCTAAACCCTAAACCCTAAACCCTAAACCCTAAACCCTAAACCCTAAACCCTAAACCCTAAACCCTAAACCCTAAACCCTAAACCCTAAACCCTAAACCCTAAACCCTAAACCCTAAACCCTAAACCCTAAACCCTAAACCCTAAACCCTAAACCCTAAACCCTAAACCCTAAACCCTAAACCCTAAACCCTAAACCCTAAACCCTAAACCCTAAACCCTAAACCCTAAACCCTAAACCCTAAACCCTAAACCCTAAACCCTAAACCCTAAACCCTAAACCCTAAACCCTAAACCCTAAACCCTAAACCCTAAACCCTAAACCCTAAACCCTAAACCCTAAACCCTAAACCCTAAACCCTAAACCCTAAACCCTAAACCCTAAACCCTAAACCCTAAACCCCAAACCCTAAACCCTAAACCCTAAACCCTAAACCCTAAACCCTAAACCCTAAACCCTAAACCCTAAACCCTAAACCCTAAACCCTAAACCCTAAACCCTAAACCCTAAACCCTAAACCCTAAACCCTAAACCCTAAACCCTAAACCCTAAACCCTAAACCCTAAACCCTAAACCCTAAACCCTAAACCCTAAACCCTAAACCCTAAACCCTAAACCCTAAACCCTAAACCCTAAACCCTAAACCCTAAACCCTAAACCCTAAACCCTAAACCCTAAACCCTAAACCCTAAACCCTAAACCCTAAACCCTAAACCCTAAACCCTAAACCCTAAACCCTAAACCCTAAACCCTAAACCCTAAACCCTAAACCCTAAACCCTAAACCCTAAACCCTAAACCCTAAACCCTAAACCCTAAACCCTAAACCCTAAACCCTAAACCCTAAACCCTAAACCCTAAACCCTAAACCCTAAACCCTAAACCCTAAACCCTAAACCCTAAACCCTAAACCCTAAACCCTAAACCCTAAACCCTAAACCCTAAACCCTAAACCCTAAACCCTAAACCCTAAACCCTAAACCCTAAACCCTAAACCCTAAACCCTAAACCCTAAACCCTAAACCCTAAACCCTAAACCCTAAACCCTAAACCCTAAACCCTAAACCCTAAACCCTAAACCCTAAACCCTAAACCCTAAACCCTAAACCCTAAACCCTAAACCCTAAACCCTAAACCCTAAACCCTAAACCCTAAACCCTAAACCCTAAACCCTAAACCCTAAACCCTAAACCCTAAACCCTAAACCCTAAACCCTAAACCCTAAACCCTAAACCCTAAACCCTAAACCCTAAACCCTAAACCCTAAACCCTAAACCCTAAACCCTAAACCCTAAACCCTAAACCCTAAACCCTAAACCCTAAACCCTAAACCCTAAACCCTAAACCCTAAACCCTAAACCCTAAACCCTAAACCCTAAACCCTAAACCCTAAACCCTAAACCCTAAACCCTAAACCCTAAACCCTAAACCCTAAACCCTAAACCCTAAACCCTAAACCCTAAACCCTAAACCCTAAACCCTAAACCCTAAACCCTAAACCCTAAACCCTAAACCCTAAACCCTAAACCCTAAACCCTAAACCCTAAACCCTAAACCCTAAACCCTAAACCCTAAACCCTAAACCCTAAACCCTAAACCCTAAACCCTAAACCCTAAACCCTAAACCCTAAACCCTAAACCCTAAACCCTAAACCCTAAACCCTAAACCCTAAACCCTAAACCCTAAACCCTAAACCCTAAACCCTAAACCCTAAACCCTAAACCCTAAACCCTAAACCCTAAACCCTAAACCCTAAACCCTAAACCCTAAACCCTAAACCCTAAACCCTAAACCCTAAACCCTAAACCCTAAACCCTAAACCCTAAACCCTAAACCCTAAACCCTAAACCCTAAACCCTAAACCCTAAACCCTAAACCCTAAACCCTAAACCCTAAACCCTAAACCCTAAACCCTAAACCCTAAACCCTAAACCCTAAACCCTAAACCCTAAACCCTAAACCCTAAACCCTAAACCCTAAACCCTAAACCCTAAACCCTAAACCCTAAACCCTAAACCCTAAACCCTAAACCCTAAACCCTAAACCCTAAACCCTAAACCCTAAACCCTAAACCCTAAACCCTAAACCCTAAACCCTAAACCCTAAACCCTAAACCCTAAACCCTAAACCCTAAACCCTAAACCCTAAACCCTAAACCCTAAACCCTAAACCCTAAACCCTAAACCCTAAACCCTAAACCCTAAACCCTAAACCCTAAACCCTAAACCCTAAACCCTAAACCCTAAACCCTAAACCCTAAACCCTAAACCCTAAACCCTAAACCCTAAACCCTAAACCCTAAACCCTAAACCCTAAACCCTAAACCCTAAACCCTAAACCCTAAACCCTAAACCCTAAACCCTAAACCCTAAACCCTAAACCCTAAACCCTAAACCCTAAACCCTAAACCCTAAACCCTAAACCCTAAACCCTAAACCCTAAACCCTAAACCCTAAACCCTAAACCCTAAACCCTAAACCCTAAACCCTAAACCCTAAACCCTAAACCCTAAACCCTAAACCCTAAACCCTAAACCCTAAACCCTAAACCCTAAACCCTAAACCCTAAACCCTAAACCCTAAACCCTAAACCCTAAACCCTAAACCCTAAAACCCTAAACCCTAAACCCTAAACCCTAAACCCTAAACCCTAAACCCTAAACCCTAAACCCTAAACCCTAAACCCTAAACCCTAAACCCTAAACCCTAAACCCTAAACCCTAAACCCTAAACCCTAAACCCTAAACCCTAAACCCTAAACCCTAAACCCTAAACCCTAAACCCTAAACCCTAAACCCTAAACCCTAAACCCTAAACCCTAAACCCTAAACCCTAAACCCTAAACCCTAAACCCTAAACCCTAAACCCTAAACCCTAAACCCTAAACCCTAAACCCTAAACCCTAAACCCTAAACCCTAAACCCTAAACCCTAAACCCTAAACCCTAAACCCTAAACCCTAAACCCTAAACCCTAAACCCTAAACCCTAAACCCTAAACCCTAAACCCTAAACCCTAAACCCTAAACCCTAAACCCTAAACCCTAAACCCTAAACCCTAAACCCTAAACCCTAAACCCTAAACCCTAAACCCTAAACCCTAAACCCTAAACCCTAAACCCTAAACCCTAAACCCTAAACCCTAAACCCTAAACCCTAAACCCTAAACCCTAAACCCTAAACCCTAAACCCTAAACCCTAAACCCTAAACCCTAAACCCTAAACCCTAAACCCTAAACCCTAAACCCTAAACCCTAAACCCTAAACCCTAAACCCTAAACCCTAAACCCTAAACCCTAAACCCTAAACCCTAAACCCTAAACCCTAAACCCTAAACCCTAAACCCTAAACCCTAAACCCTAAACCCTAAAACCCTAAACCCTAAACCCTAAACCCTAAACCCTAAACCCTAAACCCTAAACCCTAAACCCTAAACCCTAAACCCTAAACCCTAAACCCTAAACCCTAAACCCTAAACCCTAAACCCTAAACCCTAAACCCTAAACCCTAAACCCTAAACCCTAAACCCTAAACCCTAAACCCTAAACCCTAAACCCTAAACCCTAAACCCTAAACCCTAAACCCTAAACCCTAAACCCTAAACCCTAAACCCTAAACCCTAAACCCTAAACCCTAAACCCTAAACCCTAAACCCTAAACCCTAAACCCTAAACCCTAAACCCTAAACCCTAAACCCTAAACCCTAAACCCTAAACCCTAAACCCTAAACCCTAAACCCTAAACCCTAAACCCTAAACCCTAAACCCTAAACCCTAAACCCTAAACCCTAAACCCTAAACCCTAAACCCTAAACCCTAAACCCTAAACCCTAAACCCTAAACCCTAAACCCTAAACCCTAAACCCTAAACCCTAAACCCTAAACCCTAAACCCTAAACCCTAAACCCTAAACCCTAAACCCTAAACCCTAAACCCTAAACCCTAAACCCTAAACCCTAAACCCTAAACCCTAAACCCTAAACCCTAAACCCTAAACCCTAAACCCTAAACCCTAAACCCTAAACCCTAAACCCTAAACCCTAAACCCTAAACCCTAAACCCTAAACCCTAAACCCTAAACCCTAAACCCTAAACCCTAAACCCTAAACCCTAAACCCTAAACCCTAAACCCTAAACCCTAAACCCTAAACCCTAAACCCTAAACCCTAAACCCTAAACCCTAAACCCTAAACCCTAAACCCTAAACCCTAAACCCTAAACCCTAAACCCTAAACCCTAAACCCTAAACCCTAAACCCTAAACCCTAAACCCTAAACCCTAAACCCTAAACCCTAAACCCTAAACCCTAAACCCTAAACCCTAAACCCTAAACCCTAAACCCTAAACCCTAAACCCTAAACCCTAAACCCTAAACCCTAAACCCTAAACCCTAAACCCTAAACCCTAAACCCTAAACCCTAAACCCTAAACCCTAAACCCTAAACCCTAAACCCTAAACCCTAAACCCTAAACCCTAAACCCTAAACCCTAAACCCTAAACCCTAAACCCTAAACCCTAAACCCTAAACCCTAAACCCTAAACCCTAAACCCTAAACCCTAAACCCTAAACCCTAAACCCTAAACCCTAAACCCTAAACCCTAAACCCTAAACCCTAAACCCTAAACCCTAAACCCTAAACCCTAAACCCTAAACCCTAAACCCTAAACCCTAAACCCTAAACCCTAAACCCTAAACCCTAAACCCTAAACCCTAAACCCTAAACCCTAAACCCTAAACCCTAAACCCTAAACCCTAAACCCTAAACCCTAAACCCTAAACCCTAAACCCTAAACCCTAAACCCTAAACCCTAAACCCTAAACCCTAAACCCTAAACCCTAAACCCTAAACCCTAAACCCTAAACCCTAAACCCTAAACCCTAAACCCTAAACCCTAAACCCTAAACCCTAAACCCTAAACCCTAAACCCTAAACCCTAAACCCTAAACCCTAAACCCTAAACCCTAAACCCTAAACCCTAAACCCTAAACCCTAAACCCTAAACCCTAAACCCTAAACCCTAAACCCTAAACCCTAAACCCTAAACCCTAAACCCTAAACCCTAAACCCTAAACCCTAAACCCTAAACCCTAAACCCTAAACCCTAAACCCTAAACCCTAAACCCTAAACCCTAAACCCTAAACCCTAAACCCTAAACCCTAAACCCTAAACCCTAAACCCTAAACCCTAAACCCTAAACCCTAAACCCTAAACCCTAAACCCTAAACCCTAAACCCTAAACCCTAAACCCTAAACCCTAAACCCTAAACCCTAAACCCTAAACCCTAAACCCTAAACCCTAAACCCTAAACCCTAAACCCTAAACCCTAAACCCTAAACCCTAAACCCTAAACCCTAAACCCTAAACCCTAAACCCTAAACCCTAAACCCTAAACCCTAAACCCTAAACCCTAAACCCTAAACCCTAAACCCTAAACCCTAAACCCTAAACCCTAAACCCTAAACCCTAAACCCTAAACCCTAAACCCTAAACCCTAAACCCTAAACCCTAAACCCTAAACCCCAAACCCTAAACCCTAAACCCTAAACCCTAAACCCTAAACCCTAAACCCTAAACCCTAAACCCTAAACCCTAAACCCTAAACCCTAAACCCTAAACCCTAAACCCTAAACCCTAAACCCTAAACCCTAAACCCTAAACCCTAAACCCTAAACCCTAAACCCTAAACCCTAAACCCTAAACCCTAAACCCTAAACCCTAAACCCTAAACCCTAAACCCTAAACCCTAAACCCTAAACCCTAAACCCTAAACCCTAAACCCTAAACCCTAAACCCTAAACCCTAAACCCTAAACCCTAAACCCTAAACCCTAAACCCTAAACCCTAAACCCTAAACCCTAAACCCTAAACCCTAAACCCTAAACCCTAAACCCTAAACCCTAAACCCTAAACCCTAAACCCTAAACCCTAAACCCTAAACCCTAAACCCTAAACCCTAAACCCTAAACCCTAAACCCTAAACCCTAAACCCTAAACCCTAAACCCTAAACCCTAAACCCTAAACCCTAAACCCTAAACCCTAAACCCTAAACCCTAAACCCTAAACCCTAAACCCTAAACCCTAAACCCTAAACCCTAAACCCTAAACCCTAAACCCTAAACCCTAAACCCTAAACCCTAAACCCTAAACCCTAAACCCTAAACCCTAAACCCTAAACCCTAAACCCTAAACCCTAAACCCTAAACCCTAAACCCTAAACCCTAAACCCTAAACCCTAAACCCTAAACCCTAAACCCTAAACCCTAAACCCTAAACCCTAAACCCTAAACCCTAAACCCTAAACCCTAAACCCTAAACCCTAAACCCTAAACCCTAAACCCTAAACCCTAAACCCTAAACCCTAAACCCTAAACCCTAAACCCTAAACCCTAAACCCTAAACCCTAAACCCTAAACCCTAAACCCTAAACCCTAAACCCTAAACCCTAAACCCTAAACCCTAAACCCTAAACCCTAAACCCTAAACCCTAAACCCTAAACCCTAAACCCTAAACCCTAAACCCTAAACCCTAAACCCTAAACCCTAAACCCTAAACCCTAAACCCTAAACCCTAAACCCTAAACCCTAAACCCTAAACCCTAAACCCTAAACCCTAAACCCTAAACCCTAAACCCTAAACCCTAAACCCTAAACCCTAAACCCTAAACCCTAAACCCTAAACCCTAAACCCTAAACCCTAAACCCTAAACCCTAAACCCTAAACCCTAAACCCTAAACCCTAAACCCTAAACCCTAAACCCTAAACCCTAAACCCTAAACCCTAAACCCTAAACCCTAAACCCTAAACCCTAAACCCTAAACCCTAAACCCTAAACCCTAAACCCTAAACCCTAAACCCTAAACCCTAAACCCTAAACCCTAAACCCTAAACCCTAAACCCTAAACCCTAAACCCTAAACCCTAAACCCTAAACCCTAAACCCTAAACCCTAAACCCTAAACCCTAAACCCTAAACCCTAAACCCTAAACCCTAAACCCTAAACCCTAAACCCTAAACCCTAAACCCTAAACCCTAAACCCTAAACCCTAAACCCTAAACCCTAAACCCTAAACCCTAAACCCTAAACCCTAAACCCTAAACCCTAAACCCTAAACCCTAAACCCTAAACCCTAAACCCTAAACCCTAAACCCTAAACCCTAAACCCTAAACCCTAAACCCTAAACCCTAAACCCTAAACCCTAAACCCTAAACCCTAAACCCTAAACCCTAAACCCTAAACCCTAAACCCTAAACCCTAAACCCTAAACCCTAAACCCTAAACCCTAAACCCTAAACCCTAAACCCTAAACCCTAAACCCTAAACCCTAAACCCTAAACCCTAAACCCTAAACCCTAAACCCTAAACCCTAAACCCTAAACCCTAAACCCTAAACCCTAAACCCTAAACCCTAAACCCTAAACCCTAAACCCTAAACCCTAAACCCTAAACCCTAAACCCTAAACCCTAAACCCTAAACCCTAAACCCTAAACCCTAAACCCTAAACCCTAAACCCTAAACCCTAAACCCTAAACCCTAAACCCTAAACCCTAAACCCTAAACCCTAAACCCTAAACCCTAAACCCTAAACCCTAAACCCTAAACCCTAAACCCTAAACCCTAAACCCTAAACCCTAAACCCTAAACCCTAAACCCTAAACCCTAAACCCTAAACCCTAAACCCTAAACCCTAAACCCTAAACCCTAAACCCTAAACCCTAAACCCTAAACCCTAAAACCCTAAACCCTAAACCCTAAACCCTAAACCCTAAACCCTAAACCCTAAACCCTAAACCCTAAACCCTAAACCCTAAACCCTAAACCCTAAACCCTAAACCCTAAACCCTAAACCCTAAACCCTAAACCCTAAACCCTAAACCCTAAACCCTAAACCCTAAACCCTAAACCCTAAACCCTAAACCCTAAACCCTAAACCCTAAACCCTAAACCCTAAACCCTAAACCCTAAACCCTAAACCCTAAACCCTAAACCCTAAACCCTAAACCCTAAACCCTAAACCCTAAACCCTAAACCCTAAACCCTAAACCCTAAACCCTAAACCCTAAACCCTAAACCCTAAACCCTAAACCCTAAACCCTAAACCCTAAACCCTAAACCCTAAACCCTAAACCCTAAACCCTAAACCCTAAACCCTAAACCCTAAACCCTAAAACCCTAAACCCTAAACCCTAAACCCTAAACCCTAAACCCTAAACCCTAAACCCTAAACCCTAAACCCTAAACCCTAAACCCTAAACCCTAAACCCTAAACCCTAAACCCTAAACCCTAAACCCTAAACCCTAAACCCTAAACCCTAAACCCTAAACCCTAAACCCTAAACCCTAAACCCTAAACCCTAAACCCTAAACCCTAAACCCTAAACCCTAAACCCTAAACCCTAAACCCTAAACCCTAAACCCTAAACCCTAAACCCTAAACCCTAAACCCTAAACCCTAAACCCTAAACCCTAAACCCTAAACCCTAAACCCTAAACCCTAAACCCTAAACCCTAAACCCTAAACCCTAAACCCTAAACCCTAAACCCTAAACCCTAAACCCTAAACCCTAAACCCTAAACCCTAAACCCTAAACCCTAAACCCTAAACCCTAAACCCTAAACCCTAAACCCTAAACCCTAAACCCTAAACCCTAAACCCTAAACCCTAAACCCTAAACCCTAAACCCTAAACCCTAAACCCTAAACCCTAAACCCTAAACCCTAAACCCTAAACCCTAAACCCTAAACCCTAAACCCTAAACCCTAAACCCTAAACCCTAAACCCTAAACCCTAAACCCTAAACCCTAAACCCTAAACCCTAAACCCTAAACCCTAAACCCTAAACCCTAAACCCTAAACCCTAAACCCTAAACCCTAAACCCTAAACCCTAAACCCTAAACCCTAAACCCTAAACCCTAAACCCTAAACCCTAAACCCTAAACCCTAAACCCTAAACCCTAAACCCTAAACCCTAAACCCTAAACCCTAAACCCTAAACCCTAAACCCTAAACCCTAAACCCTAAACCCTAAACCCTAAACCCTAAACCCTAAACCCTAAACCCTAAACCCTAAACCCTAAACCCTAAACCCTAAACCCTAAACCCTAAACCCTAAACCCTAAACCCTAAACCCTAAACCCTAAACCCTAAACCCTAAACCCTAAACCCTAAACCCTAAACCCTAAACCCTAAACCCTAAACCCTAAACCCTAAACCCTAAACCCTAAACCCTAAACCCTAAACCCTAAACCCTAAACCCTAAACCCTAAACCCTAAACCCTAAACCCTAAACCCTAAACCCTAAACCCTAAACCCTAAACCCTAAACCCTAAACCCTAAACCCTAAACCCTAAACCCTAAACCCTAAACCCTAAACCCTAAACCCTAAACCCTAAACCCTAAACCCTAAACCCTAAACCCTAAACCCTAAACCCTAAACCCTAAACCCTAAACCCTAAACCCTAAACCCTAAACCCTAAACCCTAAACCCTAAACCCTAAACCCTAAACCCTAAACCCTAAACCCTAAACCCTAAACCCTAAACCCTAAACCCTAAACCCTAAACCCTAAACCCTAAACCCTAAACCCTAAACCCTAAACCCTAAACCCTAAACCCTAAACCCTAAACCCTAAACCCTAAACCCTAAACCCTAAACCCTAAACCCTAAACCCTAAACCCTAAACCCTAAACCCTAAACCCTAAACCCTAAACCCTAAACCCTAAACCCTAAACCCTAAACCCTAAACCCTAAAACCCTAAACCCTAAACCCTAAACCCTAAACCCTAAACCCTAAACCCTAAACCCTAAACCCTAAACCCTAAACCCTAAACCCTAAACCCTAAACCCTAAACCCTAAACCCTAAACCCTAAACCCTAAACCCTAAACCCTAAACCCTAAACCCTAAACCCTAAACCCTAAACCCTAAACCCTAAACCCTAAACCCTAAACCCTAAACCCTAAACCCTAAACCCTAAACCCTAAACCCTAAACCCTAAACCCTAAACCCTAAACCCGAACCCCGAAACCCCGAACCCCGAACCCCGAACCCCGAACCCCGAACCCCGAACCCCGAACCCCGAAACCCCAAACCCCGAAACCCGAACCCCGAACCCCGAAACCCCGAACCCCGAAACCCCGAACCCCGAACCCCGAACCCCGAAACCCCGAAACCCCAAACCCCAAACCCCAAACCCCAAAACCCCAAACCCCAAACCCCAAACCCCAAACCCCAAACCCAAAACCCCAAACCCCAAAACCCCAAAACCCCAAACCCCAAACCCCAAACCCCCAAACCCCAAACCCCAAACCCCAAACCCTAAACCCTAAAACCTAAACCCTCAAACCTAAACCCCCAAACCCCAAACCCTAAACCCCAAACCCTAAAACCCCAAACCCTAAAACCCTAAACCCTAAAACCCTAAACCCTAGACCCTACACCTAGACCCTAGACCCTAGACCTAGACCCTAGACCCTAGACCCTAGACCCTAGACCCTAGACCCTAGACCCTAAAACCTAAACCCTAAACCCAAGCCCCAAGCCCCAAGCCTCAAGCCCCAAGCCCCAAAACCCCCAAAACCCCAAACCCCGAACCCCCAAACCCCGAACCCCCAAACCCCAAACCCCAAACCCCAAACCCCCAAACCCCAAACCCCAAACCCCAACCCCCAAACCACAAAAGGAGGAAAACGTTTTTTTTTCATCTCCAAGAAGCGTTCTCGAGCAATTTTTACCAGGAAACAACCTTTGAATCCCACACAAATCGGCTTAGAAACCTGTATTCTTAGGCGCGTCACACATGTTTGTTAAAATGCTCCAATGAAGCTCTTTGAGCCTAGGACCCCAAATCTGATCTTGCACTTTTTGGTCGTTTCTGTGCAAACCGAGACCTTCTTGTTGCAAAATATGGCTGTGTAAAGCTCCACACATCACGTTTGAGCCATATATCACTTTGAATCTCAACCTAAAGCTTACGTTGAATCACGCCTACAACATGTTTGGTAAAATGCCCAAATGGAGGCTAAGACTTTATCACCAAAAGCTCTTCTTTGTTATCTTCGTTTCATGCATTGTCCATGCTTGAATCGACATTCCATGACTGACTTGGTGTTTTTCTTTCTGTTTTTATGCCATTGTTGGTGCATCGTCCGAGTTGGCCTCGCACACGCATTCCCTCACCGGAGATATTTTCCCGCATCGACGAAGCCTGCGGCTTGACGCCGCCTTAGCCAGCATGTTCCTCCTCATCTTGAGCGTGAATATGTTTGTTTTGGCTATTTGTTTTGCTGAAATGATGTTTTAGTTGGTATGTCTCTTCGGTGATGATAGTGTCGCTGGAATCGCTTGGTGTTAGTTTGGGTAGTGGCCATTGGCGATGGCGCAAAAACTGATGAGGAGTGGTCATCGATGGCGGGTGTCGACAACGACTGACAGTGGTGGTCGATGGCCGGAGGTGAAACTTTGGTGATGGAAGGAGGCTCTCGGTGAGCTCCCAGCAGAAGTTCTCAGTGAAGAAGACGCCTAAAAGAGAAGACCAGAAAGGCACCCAGGGGGGGAAGAAAAAGTAAAAAGAAAAAATAGAAACAGAAAAAGAAACAAAAAAATAAAAAATAAAAAAGAGGGAAAATAGGAGAATAAAAAAAATAGAAAAGAAATAGGAAAAGGGGGTCCCAGACGGGTTAAAGTGCCAGGTCAGGTAATTGGGCGGATCGGGTCAGGGGACCCGGTCCGGAATTCTTATATTTATTTAATAAAAATATCAAAATATATATAAAATAATTTAAAAAATCCGAAAATGTTTAAAAATCCAAAAAAAATAAAAAAAATTTGAAAAAAATTTAAAAAATTCAGAAATTTTCAAAAAAAATTAAACTAATAAATTCAAAGAAAATTCCAAAAAATCAGAAAAATTCCAAAAAAGCCAGAAAATTAGTAAGTGTTCAAAATTTTGTTTTTTAGGTTAATTTCATTAGATCTTAGTGTTTAATGTCACTCTAGACTTTGTTTAAAACTTGTAAAAATTGAGAAAACCTTTTAGAAAAAATTCTCAAAAATTTGCACAAGCCATTAGGGCTTTATTTTAGGGCTTTTGATTGCCTTCTCTTTTTTAAAGACAATGCTAGGTCGCTGGTTGTTTATTTTCTTTATGATTATTTGGTTGCGCATCTTTAATACATTAGTTGTTATTTTCCATTTTTAGCATGGTTAGATGGAATCTTAAACTTTTTCGATAGGCTATCCGATACATTAGTTTATGAACGTTCAAGTTTAGGTATTAAAAGGGTACTAGTTAGATCGCTAGTGTAATCAGGTCCCCGATTTTTGAAATCTCTGCTTTTCGCACATATCAAGATGATACTCCCACGTCTTGATGAGGCTTCCTAGCCAACCCATGATTATAGCTAGTGGCGACTCCAATTAAATACTTAGTTTAGACAATTCTCATCGCATGAGATATGAGACTTGGGAGTGCCTCGATCCATGGATTAATGAACTGTTTGGTCTGTCCTTCAAACGAATCAATTAATGTTTACATCCATCGATAAATACCTCCTTGACCTATTCAATCAATTTTTGATCCTCTCGATCGGGACGGGTAGGTCGTGACAGATTGCACACTAAGATTATATATATATATATATATATATATATATATATATAGTTTAGATGATTATATGATAAAAATAGGATTAATCTAAATTATTTCCTAGTTGGAGTTGGATAAAATCTCATTTAGGATAGTTTTTTATTAAATTTTAATTACTATTTTCAATAAAAAAAATCACAAAATATAACGTGCATGTCATATAGGATTAAATGTCATAAATTCATGTCATATGTCATGCCATTCATTCGTGCCATTTCATCAATGCCATGTCATCGTGTCACGTCATCCTGCCACATCATCTATGCGATGTCATCACCATGTCACTATCTATGTCATGTCATATATTCCATATCATCTATGCCATGTCATTTAGTAATTGCATGTTTAGTATTATTTAATTTAGAATTGCATGTCATGTTAGTTAGGTCATGTCACATGTCATTAGAGTAGTTCATCATGCCTATTCACACTAGGTTAGAATATCATAATTTAGCTTTCATTATTAAAGAAAAACCAAAAGAATTGATTCCAATTGCGTAATTAATTAGAAATCATGTTGAGGTTAAATATGCATATCTGATTAACATTGTTGTATGTTGCTTTGGACGTAAGTAAATTATTTCCCCATTCTAGCAATTTATTTACCGTTTTAATTATTGAGTGCTATTTTCAATGGTTGCACACCCGCATGACCACCCATTGCATGTGGTTTAGGTTAAAACATAATCAAGATTTCTTGCAAAATATTTTTGGAAATAAAAGAGCAAAAGGTACCAAAAGGGTGTAAGAATAATCTAGCATAATCAAATCCCTGAATCCATAAATCTCTAGTTCGTAGAAGTAAAATATGCTCTTGCACTTTATTTGAGTTTCTAATTGACCCATCAAAAATAGATTAGTGGCGGCTTCAAAATGATATTGATTTGCATGTTAAAAACTTAAACTAAAGTTATAAATTGGTAAGGACTTAGGAGAGCCCGAGCTAGGTGTAAATTTAGTAATCCATTAGCCAACCCCTAGGTGGTTCATCTTTGGAAAGATTGCGACGCTAGTCATATTTTGGAAAATGTTTTTTTTAAATCATTTTTTTAATTGAAGCATAGGTTTTCTGTTAACTAGGAAAATATTTTCCGTTGACTCATTTTTCTAAGCGAACAAAACGTCAGAAAATGATGAAAATGTTTTTCCAAAAAAAAAATCGCAAAACAAATGGAGCCTAATTTGGTTTGATTTTCCCACAGGAGAAGTCGCCAAGTAGTAAAAGAAAAAAAAAAGCAAGTAATACCCTCTCTACCTCCTCCCCTCCCCTCACAAACGGTATCGTTCATTTTTTGTTCGTATAATATTTAACTCATGGAGTGTGGTCACAACACCCATGTCAATTCTGTGACTCTATTTTATATTTTTATATATATACACTATAAGTCCTAAAACTTATGACTATAATGTAATTGAGTTCTAAAACTTTCAAAAAGTGCAAGGAAGTCCTAAAATCGTCATAAAAGTATAATTCAATCCTAAAACTTTCAAAAAGTATAATCAAGTCTTAAAACTTGTCAAATTAATTCAATCAACTGTAAAAATTATTAAGTTTGTTCAATCAATTCCTAAAATTTGTTAGCATTTTTCATTTGCTGAGTTGAATGGAATTAATAGAAAGACTTGACCAACTTGATAAATTTTAATACTTGATTGCACTTTTTGAAAGTTTTAGAAGTTAATTGCACTTTTGTAATAAGTTTTAGGACTTCAAATACACTTATTCCTTTATTTGGGGTTGAAAGTTCTCTATCTCTGGTCATGGACATGATTTAAGATGCTTTTTGTTGCAATTCCTACTTAATGCTGCAAAACCTATAATAACGCATGAAAGAGGACTGTTTGATAACATCGACTCCTTCTTTTAATGTTTTGTATACTTTTGCTGTCCAATGGCAAGCAGTCTAGTTTGTGATCTATACATACTTAGGGGGTACGTTAAGTCCAAAGTTATACAGTGAAAGCATTAGCGCGCTTCTAAGCCAGTCCACGTCGGATTGGTTATCGTCGCAGTGACAATGATGACATAATTCTGCTAAAATGCTAAAGCAAATTTTGATGTGTTTGTAATCGGACAATTGTAATTAAATATGCTGAAATTAGATTTCTTTCCTTCTCTTTTTTTTTTTGTAATTGATGCACTCTAATCATTTCCCGACTACTTTTCTTACGGCAAATTAACTCTACGTCCTGTCTCGTCATTGATGACAATTCTAGGCCCACATTAGCCCTAAAAAGTTTGTGATCGGAGGATACTTGAAAATTTCAGCATTTTCCTGATGAGCTTCAAACAATTTTTGCCAACCATATTTGTATTGTCTAAGGACCTTTAGAGGTCCAAAGGGCTTTGCAAATGTGTTCCTAAATGCATCCTAAAATACTTACCAAATTTCTGGATCCACTACCAGAAGATTACCTTGCCGCGTCCGGACTCTGGAGGGAGCTATCATTTATTTTTATGTTTTAGCTTTGTGATTTTGACAATTTCTAATGCCTGGATAACAACATAATTTTCTGACCGAAGACATAGGCAACGTGTGAGAGAGACAAGGCCCTAATAATTGGCAGTTCGAGCTGCTAGGAATGCAATAAAATCAGGTCAAGCACACAAACGGTACAGAAGCGTGAGTGGCTCTTCCTGGTTCCTGCAGTTTTCACGGGCAGTTTTGTACCGTAGAATAGGCAAGTTGTTTTAGAGAAATCCATGCCAAAGCCACCAAGTCAGGGGACAAAGAACACGTATCAATTTGACCAACTACCAAATACTTTTTCTTATTGCTCACTCTACCATTTGCAGCCAAGGAAAAAAAAACAAGAAGAAAGAAGAAGAAACTCGCACCACCTGAAGAAGGCAACACATATCAGCTGAGAAAACTGAAAATGGCTAGCCCCGAAGCTGCGAACGGCATATCAGAAGCCTCCAATCAGACATTCCCGGCTGTGGACATCGAGAATGAACTGAACCCCGGTCTGAACACAACAGTTGAAGTTGATCCTGTATCGTCTGCCGTGGCTGCTTCCTTGGAGGTTAAGGTAATTAATTCCAATTATACCGCTTAAGTGTTATAGGAATTTTCTGGCACGAATTCGTTGAATTCCAACCTCATGCTGTTCCGCAACAAGATCTTTGTGAATTCATCTTTTAATCGTCCAATATTCGTGTGTTAACCCCCAAATTCAACAAGACAGATACGCCATCATCACTATATCTTAGAAAAAAAATTTGACTTTTCCTATTTAATCTGTCCCATCTTGTTGACTGGTCTTATTTTGTCACTCAAGGAACAAGCTGAAGCAGCTCAACAGCAAAAAGAAAGAGAGAAGGACGCCATGCAATCGCTCAAATCGGCCATCTTAATTTCCGCAGCGGTGGTTGCAGTGGCAGGAGCAATCTTCGCCATAAGCAAGAAGTTGAGAGAGAAATGAGTGCTTGAAGCTTGACACTTGCAATATCAGCAAACTCTCTCGATTTTGCTTTAGTATTCCCAGTTTTTCTTTTTAGCTTTCCAAACATGGGACTTTTTATTTGCTTTTCATATTCCTTTCTTTGTAGCTCTGCCTCGAGAGGATTATTTTTAGGGAGGCAGTGGATTTGGACGATGGAACTATACATTATTTATTAGATATATGTGAACTGTTGCATTTACAATATGGCACTTCTTTTTATTATCAACTTTCGAAGAGATGAATTCTTGGTGAATGCGATATGCCCTTACATAAATCAGCTTCTCTTAGATTATGTGCTTTTGTGAGCACCTTTGTCTTTGCAGTTCAGAAAAGTTTCCTTTTCCCAAAAGCAACCGCTGCTTCATTTCTTCCTCGACATGATCATCTCACAATCAGGAACTTAATAAAAATGCCCTATTTATCAACATATAAGCCTGTGGAACAATGACACAAACAATTCATAAACTTTGGTTCAATGTGCAATTTAATCCCTAAACTTTTAATTTGTTCAATGTAGTACATGAACTTTAGCCTAATGTTCAATGTGATCCCTGGACTTTTAATTTGATCAATATAGTCCTTGTACTTTTAATACATGTTCAATGTAGTCCATGAATTATATGAAAATATTCAATATAATGCCTAAACTTGAATTAATGGAAGCAATACTTAATCATTTTCATATAGTTCAAGGACTAAATTGAACATGTACCAAAAGTTCAGGGATGATATTGAACAAATTAAAATTTAGAGACCATATTGCACTTTGGGTTAAAGTTCAGGAATTACATTGAATAAATTAAAAATTCATGGACCACATTTGTGACATCCACGGTTTAGACCCCGGATCGACCACGAAAACGGTATGTGGAATGATTCGAGGGTCGGTCATGGACCAATCGGTTTGGTCGGAACAAGTAACTAAGGGATCAATCATGCTTCGATCAAAAGATTGTCCATGGATCGGCCATAGAATTAGTAGTGAATTGACTTCCAAATCATGGAAGTCGATTAGAGTGATACGACCATAGGTCGACCGCTCGACCATAAGGGTCAGCAGTGGAATGATCACAAACGGTCGTGGATCGATGCCGCACGGGCATGCGTCGGTAACGGTTGATTCCGCACGGCCATGCACTGGTCACAGGCAACCATGGACCAATTCCAATGTGATCGATTCCACATGACTACATGACAATCAATGGTCAACCATGGATCATTGATGTTTGAACATGGACCAGTTGTGGGTCATGAATCGTTGCGTTAAGATGAGTAGGCCATGGACGGGCCATGGACCAAGCCAGGAGCCTTGCCGCTTGGCCACAAACCAAGCTTTATGCTAGCAGTACAAGCCAAGCCCTATGCCAGACCATGGACCGGTCATGTGCCCATCAATTCGGCCCCGTGCCTTGCCAACAATTGCGCTAAAGGTTTAGGTGCATGTTCGCCGACAATTGCTTCCTCCTAACCTGATATTAGTAGATTCACTTATTGAGTCATCGACTCACTCCCCGTGATTTTTCCTCAAACGTGTAGGATGGCGACCCATCCGTTCGTTTGGATACCTCGGTGGAACTAGTAGTGGACTTGTTGGACGTCATAGATGCGGGCGAGAGTAGAGCCCACCGCCAGGTCATCTCTCAAGTCATGGTGGACGAGGTCTAGTACATGTGGACTGAGGGCGGCCTATTCGATCCCCTCCGCAGGTTCAATGGGCAATTCGAGGGAGTGAATGGTCCCGCACCCAAGGTGCCGCAAACGGCATGTAGGTAGGACAAACAAGCGGGGGAGGAGGCCGGCTTTTAAGAAGCGAGTCTTCGGAGCGTTTTGTGGAAGTCACGGTAGCGGAGTAGGATAACCCTACCGTGTGTTTTGACGGATGTACAAATGGCTAAGGGCCTGTAGATAAGGGCTTGTAATAATAATCACTATCATATAAATATATGCGTGCTTGTAGTGTGTTTCTTAATCCCGTTGTTGTTTGATACTGTTGTGATTGTCCCGAGTATATGCTTCCGCTTGCTCGTAACAAAAGATAAAAACGAATGGGACATCGCAAAAATAACCCTCGCAGATTCACGTTTCTGAGCTGGAGCGTGACAACATTGCACATTGGACCAAAGTTCATGGACTATTTATGTCATTTTCCTTTCTTTTGTTTTAGAGAAAAACCAAATCTCGACATTAGATATGAACTTATTATTCGGAAGAATATTTAGTGTCTAGATTGGAAAGTACATTAACAAAAAACTAGAGAGAGATAGGGAGAGCATGAATCAAGTGTATTTAGTCCTTCCATTAATTCAAGTTCAGAGACTACATTGAACATTTTTATATAGTTCAGGGACAACATTAAATATGTACCAAAAGTCCACTACATTAATCAAATTAAAAGTTCAAGGACCACATTGAACATTAGGCTAAAATTTAAGAACTACATTAAACAAATTGAAAGTTCAGAGATAAAATTGCACATTAGATCAAGGTTCAGAAACTGTTTGTATCATTTTCATTAGATTGTTTGTATCAATTTCTTTTTGGATGCTTGTATTAATACTTGGAAGATGGATATGAAAGAAAGATGCATATGCTTATTATTTAAACTTGTTAAATTTCTATTACCGAATGATTTCATTATTTTATTATGCTTCCACATGTTCAAAAGAAGTAATAAATAATTGAAGTAAAGATCTCGTGTTGTGCATGATGTTATGGGTCGTCACACTTTGATTCCACTGGGACCGAAGTTCTTGTGATATATTGCCTTTTTGCTTTCCACATTTGATCAAAGAATAAACTTTCCTAGTCCAAAAAACCCCCATCTGCAAATTTGGGCCATATTAGGAGAATTTATGGGCTTGGCCGAATTCCTCATCTCGCAGGCTTGCCCTTGGAAATTTAAATAAGATTTGGGCCTCCCTCCTTTAACCCATGTAGCACTTTCGGCTAAATCCAAAGCAATTTACAACTAGACTGACTTTAAATGCAATTTATGTGGGCATATTATTACCAAATGAAAGATGTTCCTAGTGCCTATAATGCAAATGCGAAATAAGTTAATGATATATTTGTTTAAGGCTTGGGGTCGACCTCTAAATTTCTTAGCCGATAAATGATTAAATTTGTCAACAATATTCATTTAAAATTTCAAACCAAAGATGTGGCATTTCGCTATCCTAGCATTCGTTATAATTCAAACCATCCAAGCTCATCTACAAGATTGCACCATCTCTTTGCATATCCAAACTAATCAAGATGGAGTTACCTTGTGCTTTTACAGTCAGATTACATCCATTAGAAGACAAATTGTTGAACAATATCTTAAATGAAAAAATAATTCGAGGAAACGGTATAACGAATTTAAAAAAAGAGTATAATCACTACAATGAAATGAGGGGTCCGATTCCTAAATAAGGTGTGGTGAAGCCCCATCTATGGTCACAAGCATTATCCAATTTCTAGCAACTACATATAGTTAACCATGAGAAACGTTGTTGCACACAAATCGTGCTTCCTCCTCCTCCTCCTCCTATTCACAAGCCAATTTGCATTGGCCACCAAGAAAACCCTCAACAAGGAACGCCCATGCGAGAGGTTCGTCCTCTACAACCAAGACATACTCTTCACCAGCAGCGACATGGCCAACCCGACATCAGCAGTGGTCACCAACGGCACCGGGCTTGGAAACTTCTACTTCGGGTCATTGATCGTGTTCAATGACCTGATGACGAGGGATAATCATCTTCTGTCCCCAGTAATCACTTGAGCTCAGGGCTTCTATTTCTACGACATGACGAGTGACTACAACGTGTGGTTCGACTACACTTTAGTGTTCAATTCGACAGAACATAAGGGCACGTTGAACATAATGGGCGCAAGTATAATAGTGGCTAAAACTAGGTATCTTTCTGTCGTGGGTGGACCGGAGATTTCTTCATGGCAAGAGGGATCGTGACCATCAAAACCGATACTTTTCAAGTTTACTTTTCAGACTAGTGTTATTAGACAAGCTTCAGACCTAGGGATTAAATTCTTGTGGCAGCTTTTATATACCATAGGATGAAATCTCGATTCACAATCTCCATGGTTTGTGAAGAGTAATCTTGGTTGAAACACCTGATGAAAAAAAGAAGCATATTGATTGACTATTTCGAATGACTTTCTTCCGAGAGCTCTCATTCTTCAGTGTGTTCTGCAAGAAGAGAAATTCAATATGGATCCAGTTAAGCATTTTTCGAATTTTCATTACGTTCTTGACTACGATTGGCACTTTGTGAGAATCAACTATGGAAGTTATAATATAATTTTAGGCTCTATTTATTGCACAAAAAATGAATAATTTAAAAATTATTTTCATAATAAAAAACAAATAATTTAAAAAATAATTTTCTAAAAATTATCTCGCACTTGCAATGCCCAGGACACGAAATGTAAAAATGATTCCGAAAGTGAATAATAGGGCACGGAATCTCGCTGGGAGATGGTCCGCAAGAATCGGGAATTGACTTGGATGGAATACAAGAGTGGAAAGAGAAGAAGGCGCCGAAAAGGGATATATAAAAAGGATCCGGGCAGCGAGTATCCACGTCAACCAAGGATCCGGGCGCAACCGTGGCACCACACAATCAGGAGCGGCCAATCAAGGAACGTGGTTGGGATGGGATCCTCTACTGGAGTTCCTCCCACAAGCGGTCAAACGAGATGTCATTCGTGCACAGCGGTTGCGCTTCCTTCTTTCAAGAAAACCAAAGACAGAATGTGCACCGCGACGCAACTCCATTCCGCGCCTCAAATATAAATGAATTTCTGACGCGCCTCTCAAATAATTAAATATCGTCGGTTTTTGCCTGGGTATTTATGCGTGATGTGGAGTGCAGCGTGAGTTGCAGCAGGTGTGTTTTGGGGGAGGGAGGGAGGGAGGGAGGATTAAATGATATAGCGGGCGAATATGGAAGCAGCAGCGCCTTGCTTCTGCTGCGGCAGTGTGTCTGTATCGGCAACGTTGGCCCTGAAGCAGTCCCTCACCGTCCGATCTTCTCCTAATAATGTTCAGCTTCACCCTCCGTCCATTTGCCTGCAGATGCACAAGGGGCGCCTCAGTATCATCCACTACCGGATGAGCGATGCCAGCGGTACTGGTATCACCCAGAGGAGGACGAGGAGCCGGAGTCGCATTCCCAAGAAGAAGCCCACCCTCGACCCCACTCCAACTTCTGGGGAGGGAGACAATCCAAAGAAGAAGAAGAAGAAGAGGCACGCAGCGGCGGCAGTGGAAGCGGGGACGGTGAGTGTGGGGGCGCTGCACCAGAATGGGGACCCCCTAGGGCGGAGAGACCTGGGCAAGAGCGTGGTGAGGTGGATATGCCAGGCCATGCGTGCCATGGCCTCCGATTTCGCTGCTGCCGAGGTGCAGGGCGAGTTCTCGGAGCTGAGACAGCGGATGGGACCTGGCCTCACTTTCGTTATTCAAGCCCAGCCTTACCTCAATGCCATTCCCATGCCCCTTGGACTTGAAGCCATCTGCCTCAAGGCTTGTACTCACTACCCCACTCTCTTCGATCACTTCCAGCGTGAGCTCCGCGATGTTCTCCAGGGCCTTGAGCGTCAGTCCGTGGTCCCTAATTGGTGTGGCACAGAGTCCTGGAAGCTGCTCAAGGAGCTCGCTTCTTCCGGTTGCTCTCTTAACTCTCCTTATCTGCCTCTCCCTTCTTCTTTTAGCATTTCTCCCTTTCTGTTGGGATTGCTGGTACTCCACCATTAAGACCTCACGATCCTAACTCTTTCAGCTCAGCACAAGGCGATCGCCCGCAAGGCATCCCAGCCGAAGCCTGTGCTAGGTGTTCTGGGGTTGGACCTGGAGAAGGTCAAGTCTATACAGAGAAGGATAGACGACTTCACCAAGAACATGTCTGAGCTCCTCCGTATTGAACGGGATGCCGAACTTGAGTTCACACAGGAGGAGTTGGATGCTGTCCCCGTGCCTGATACTAACTCCGACACATCAAAACCGATTGAGTTCATTGTCAGCCATGGCCAGGCTCAGCAAGAACTCTGCGACACCATCTGCAATTTGTATGCAGTTAGCACATCCACAGGTGCGTTCCTTTTCTATGATCGATTCCATTTAATTTCTCAGCTGTCTGTACTATCTTATTGTCACTTCATTTGATGTCTTACTGGTACTTTATGCTGCTGGGCTCCTGCTCCTGGTACGTGCTGAACTAAACAGGATTAGGTGGGATGCATCTGGTGTTGTTTAAAGTAGAAGGGAAACACCGGTTGCCACCAACAACATTATCTCCTGGCGACATGGTATGCGTGAGAATGTGCGATAGTCGGGGTGCAAGCACAACGTCTGGCATGCAAGGCTTCATACACAACCTTGGCGAAGATGGTTGCAGCATCAGTGTTGCTTTAGAGTCTCGCCATGGTGATCCTACTTTCTCCAAGCTTTTTGGGAAGACTGTACGAATTGATCGCATACAAGGATTAGCAGATGTGCTGACATATGAGGTACACTAGAAGATTTAGATTTCTACAGCTATCTGCATTTCCATTTCCACCATATCGATACCAAAAGTTCATTGTTCTCATATAGCTTGAAACTAGGGCTTTGTCTCCCTTTTCCAATGTTGGTGCCATTGTACTCTAATTTTATCACTGGGTCAAACTAAATGGCTCCGTAGCAGGGATATAGAACCCTGAAAGCCTTGGCAGACCGATCCCGAGAGTTCTCTTTCTAATATTTAGACTGTAAGAGGTTTAGCAACTTTTACCCAACATCCCAAATCCCTAGTGATGACAAGAATCTTGATTCCATTTTAATCACCTGTGGAATTGTTTAGCTGCTTGTTTCCACTAAAGACTTGACCTTTCGGTTATAGAAAAGTATCTTCCTTCTTCGGAGGATTTATAGGAAAATCTCTTCCTTCTTCGGAGGATTTATAATCATCCCTGCATTCTTCCACGCGTTTCTATTTCTCTGCTTTTGAAACTTATTAACCTGGTTATAATTGGACTGAACGATTCCGTAATGATATCTTGTAGCGCAACTGTGAAGCACTTATGGTACTCCAGAAGAATGGCCTACATAAGAAAAATCCTTCAATTGCTGTAGTGGCTACTCTATTTGGAGATGAGGAAGATGTTGCCAGTCCAGAGTTTAATCAGTTGGTGGATTGGGCTGAAGCAGAGCTTGAAGGATTGTCGAGTTTCAGAACATTTGATGATTCTCAGAGAAAAGCAATCGCCTTGGGTTTGAATAAGAGGCGGCCTCTATTGATAATCCAAGGGCCTCCTGGGACTGGGAAAACATGTTTGCTTAAAGAGCTTATTGTTCATGCAGTTCAACAAGGTGAAAGGGTGCTGATGACAGCTCCAACAAATGCAGCTGTTGATAACATGGTTGAAAAACTTTTGGATATTGGGCTTGACATTGTACGAGTGGGCAATCCGGCACGTATATCTGATTCGGTAGCCTCAAAATCATTAGGAGAAATAGTAAATGTGAGGCTTGAAAGTTTCCGAACAGAATTCGAGAGGAAGAAAGCAGATCTAAGGAAAGACCTGAGACACTGCCTTAAGGATGATTCTTTGGCTGCTGGCATACGTCAGCTTCTGAAGCAGCTAGGTAAGACCTTAAAAAAGAAGGAGAAAGAGACTGTGAAAGAGGTACTCTCTGGTGCTCAAGTTGTGCTTGCTACAAACACTGGAGCAGCTGATCCTTTGATCCGCAGACTGGATTCCTTTGACCTGGTTGTTATAGATGAAGCTGGTCAGGCAATTGAACCATCATGCTGGATACCTATATTGCAGGGAAAGCGCTGTATACTTGCTGGTGATCAGTGCCAGCTTGCCCCTGTGGTTTTATCAAGGAAAGCCCTTGAAGGCGGCCTTGGTGTATCACTAATGGAGAGAGCTGCAAATTTGCATGAAGGAATCCTGGGGACCTTATTGACAACACAATACCGTATGAACGATGCAATTGCAAGTTGGGCCTCAAAGGAGATGTATGATGGATTATTAAAATCCTCTTCTACTGTTTCTTCGCATCTTCTTGTTGATTCCCCATTTGTGAAGGTAAGACTTTTCTTTTTGATTTCTAGATTATTTTTCATTCTAGCACAGGTTTGTACTCATGTTTTCGAGAGTAGGTGTCTGAACTCGGTTCTCCCACCTCCCCAGAGCAACCTAACTTTTTCACCGGGAATCTTTTGGTTCTTGGTTTGTTTATATCCATGTTTTAACTGATTGTTGTGATCTGACTGATTTTAAATGCTGAAGGGGCCATGCTATCACAATAGCACTTAATGTATCATATTCATGCTCAGAATAATAATTGTGATCTATCATTTTGCCGTACTGGATCTTAAATAAAGAAAATTGATACCAGAAACCATGTCAACTGCATTAAAACAAAGACTTGGGTTATCAAAATGCTATGAGAACCTTGTTCTACTGACTGGCTTAGATTCTGGCTCTAGCCTCCTTAAAACATACACAATCCAGTGTGCCTTATCTCATAGGGCAGATGTATACATCCAAGACAATTCGGTGTCATTCTTATTGAAGAATGATGAAATGCATTTCGCTATTGGTATGTTCCATTTCTTATATATGAGAACAGTGGAACTCCTGTTCTGCACTTCCTGAGTAGTGTATGATCACCAAACTATCAAACTGAATGTTGAAGTAAGGGTATATATCATTTTAAAAGGCGGTGGACTAGCCTAAACTTACTGTCATAGACTCTTTAGTAACATTCTTGCAAAGGTAATGTTAACCAAAAGCATCATTTAAGCCCTCTGCCTTACTGCAGCCAACATGGATGACACAGTGCCCATTGCTGTTGCTTGATACTAGAATGCCATACGGAAGTCTTTCAGCTGGTTGTGAAGAGCATTTGGACCCAACTGGAACAGGCTCATTTTACAATGAGGGGGAAGCAGAAATTGTTGTACAGCATGTGTTTTCCTTGATTTATGCTGGTAAAAGCCTCTTCTTCCTCTAGATTATCAGTGTTGGACAGTTTGCGCATAGGCTTATCTTTTATATTCCATTGAAGCTGGACTATATTCTATCTTCTCTTTCTTTCTCATTGATGAGTTTATCTTCTGCAAGTATTGTCTTCCTATAGATGTCTGTACGTCAAGTCACTGCTCGTTCAATGTACTGAATTTATGTTCTTAGGCAAATTGCAAGGCTCCCTGTTATTCTAGAAGACCTACATTTTTCCCTCTCTAAAGGTTGACATGCTTCATATACAGTGCATTCCTCTTTAGAAATGTGCATTTGGGCAGATACTATCCGAACATTTGCATATTTTTTGTGACCAACTATTTCAAGTTAGTTGCTGTTTTTGCCCACAACCATCTGTCATGGGCAATGATTACGTGTACAGTGATACAACTCGGGATTTTGACTGGCAAAATTTTAACATAGCCATAAATTCCTCCCACCATACAGTGTGCACCGCTTGGCAATTTGCACTAGTTCTATAACTTCCTAGCTGGCCTTTTGCGCAGGTGTGAGTCCAAGAGCAATAGCTGTGCAATCTCCTTATGTTGCTCAAGTACAACTTTTGAGGGACAGGCTTGATGAGCTTCCAGAGGCAGCAGGTGTTGAGGTTGCAACCATTGATAGTTTTCAAGGTCGGGAAGCTGATGCTGTCATTATATCTATGGTATGATCTGTACCAAAGCTGTGCATTTCAGCTACCTTTGATTGCATGTATTTTTAGCTAGGATTTGTACCTCTGTCATGCAAGATGCTAAGAAATTCCGGTCGAGCTGCCTCCTTAAATCCATCAGCATTCCTGTCGCAAGTTAGAGCTTGTTTTGTATGGCTCCATTCTGGGGCTTTCTAGATTTTTGCTGGGGGTGATTTCAATTTAGTTAGCTGTAGAAGCTTCTACTAAAGAAAATGTACAAGAATGAAGACGGACATGATATTTAATCATTTGAGAGTAGGCATTTTCCACACCTATTTTCCTTAAAACCATAAGAAACCCCCGCTCTGCATCAACATCAATTTTGTTCGTTACCTTTTTGTGTTTGTCACCTATTAATGGTAGAGACATGAGATGTCTTCCATAACCCTCCAAAATTAGAGAGATTTTTTGTGGCTTCTGGAGGAAATAAATACCTCCTATTCCCTTCCATTTCAATTACCCAAAAAAAGGAACTATTTCTCTAGGTTATTTTTCCTTTTAACTTCTTTCTTCTTCTTTTGTAGAGCACGTCTTAAGATATAAAGCATGATGAGATTTGAACTTCTGTTTGTTCTATTTCAAGTGCTCTCTACTCTGCTAGTTAATAATCAACAGTCTGCGGAGAATCACTCTGCTGTTACTCCTGTATTTGACGCTTGTGCTCTTCTCTCCCTCAGGTCCGCTCAAACACTTTAGGAGCAGTGGGATTCCTCGGGGATAGCAGGCGCATAAATGTTGCCATAACGAGGGCTCGGAAGCATGTCGCTGTTGTGTGCGATAGCTCAACAATATGCCATAACACATTCCTGGCCAGGCTGTTGCGTCATATCCGCTATTTTGGTAGAGTGAAGCATGCTGAGCCTGGTAGTTTCGGGGGATCTGGACTCGGGATGGATCCTATGCTGCCATCAATTAATTAAAATCTGAATGACCAACCATAGTGGTCATGACAGTATCATGTTATATCTCCATCTTTGCTAATTGTATATGGAGCACAATACACATTTTTTACATCATTCTACAATGAAGTTCTTCCCTTGTACAGAATATTCCAACGGCCCTTCCTTTTCTTTTTTCAGGATATAAAAAGCATTTTAAATTATTGAAATATGGTGTATTGTGCTAAGGCTTGTTGTCAAATATCGAAAATCCTCATTGGTTGATGATACAAACTTTTACGGTGTATCTTAGATCAGGCAAAAAGTTTTCGAGCCGGACTTTTCTGGTACACATGCACAATATCTGCGATGCTGGACTAGTTTGTTGTTGCGATTGCACAACCGTATGTTGCTTCATCATACTCATTCTGATTAGTTTTGTTTGTCTATTCATTTGATTTATGAATTTGTTCGGTAATACCGGTTGACTAGTTTGCCTTTTAGACCTTATTCTCATGTTGAAATATAGCAAATGGACATACACGGTCGAACCAAACCGCCAGTGACCCATTTTGCCTCGAGTGATTTCCAAATGTTAGAACAGTCCTACAACGTGGCAGCTTAGCAATGCACCCCTCACCTTAGCTATTGCACATTGTAATAACCACCTATGACTTCAGTTATGACATTTATTCCCTCTCTTTTCCTGCAAAATCACATGCACAATTATTGCAAATGTGGAAGCACTTAACTCAATGATTGGACTAAAAGCGGATTCGAGTAGAAAATTTCTTTCCATGATAACTTCTTTGGAAATCAAAAGAATCCACAGAAAGAACAACCGCAAGAAAACGAGGAGTCAAACGTACAATTTTCAAAATGGAAAACATAACTCCCGGAGTTGCATAATGAAAAAGTCGAAGTTTCGAAGGAAAGCATCAGTTTCTTTCCTCCCAAAAGAAGATATAAGAAAAGGTAGTACTAGTAATTGGTAAAGATAGAGAAATGAAACGCCAAAGTGAGCTTTATTATTATTTCTGACCCAGTTCCCACCTGTTAAGCATTTACAAGTTACAACCATCCAGTTTGCGTGATATTTCCAGCATAGGACTTTAACCAAAATGGCAACTTGTTATCAATCTGATGTACTCATTCCAACTTTGCGATAACATGAAATAGCCGATCAGCCAAAAAGGAAAAAAAAAACACCTCATAACCCGTACAACAATAACTTTTTCTTGCGATTAGACCAAATCATCTTAAGATTACTCCTAATAATGCCTTTTCAGTCAGCGTGCTATGTCACATGCACCTTCATCTTCTCTAAACTTCATATCAAAGAACGCACAGTATAACTGACCAAACAAAATTGAAACTCAAGTATCATTGATACTAGATTACACCTGCCTGGCCATAGACTAAAGAAAGTGCCAGAACGGAGAAACCAAGTACTGACATAATTTGATCAGGATAGTCCAACTTCAACTCAAGTCTTCACCTGCATTGCTGTTGATGCATTATTTTAGTCTGATGCAGCCTCAGAAGGGGTACGTGTAGTCATCTGGTCCACGGCATGCACTGTATTTTGAAGCTCCTCCCATATGGCTTTATAAACCATCCTCTGCCGATTTACGGCTGATTGACCCTCAAAGGATGCAGCTACAACATCAATGCTACAAAAAGGCCGATGAATGATTATGCACTGGGACAGGAAGACAATTGGAGACACAGTGGAACTAATGTGACCCCTCAAGTAATTGGAAAGGGGATGGCAAGCACCAATCAAAAAAAGCACATAATATTGGCTTCTGAAACGTCTATGTATCATCACTTCGCATGCAAAATAAGCGTCAGGACAGAAAATGGACAAAAGAGGGAGTAGCTTTAGGGAAAATATGCCTCGTAACAGCCTTCATAGAACACCATCACGGCCAATTAGAATGCTAATAGGATCATTCCTAACTTTATGCTACAATGGAACAGCATCACCAACCTTGTCCTGCACGCCCAAATAGGCATATCAGTGGTTTCTAACAATCTGACGCAGCAGGCATGTTTCCACAAATATTCTGTAAACCCTCAGTATATAAACCACTCAACCTTAGTTGTGACTGTTGGATTACACCAGGGTCACGATTGAGTTGCAGATCAGGTATCTATTCTGAACAAAGATTGTATAACAACTTTAGGATCAAGATGTTCACGTCTGCAGAGAACATGTGTATTGGCTACACACTATAACTGCTCGATCCAATATCATTCCATATAGATGTGTGAGATTTGACCAATGCACCAAAGCCAAGCCACACGTAAGAAATACTTTGCATCTCATGTTCATGAAAAATGAGCATTAACTTGTGAGATGATCCACATGAAATCATGTTTACGTCACTCCCATTCAAATAACAAGAAATTTGTGAAAATAGCATGGTAGGCAATGCAATACAGTGGACATTAGCCTGTAAATGCGAGAGCACAGCCAAATCAAAACCAAGCGAACCCATAAACGTTAGAAACAAATTCAGCATATGATTCACTAGTACAATGACACAGCACTACGGAAGATAAGCTTACCTCACATGCCGACCATCCCCATAAGCATCTTTCACGACAACCGATTCCGCATTGAGATGCTCCTTGATCTATGAAAGCCAAATGTAGATCGTGAATTGAAAGAGGACGGGTCATGCCCCATAATTAGTAGCTGTTCCCAAATAGAGGTGATTGAACAGTGTTGATGAGCTAGAGGCATGAACACTTAAGAGCTTACAACTTCAGCCCGTTTTTTATTTTGTTATATTGAACTGAAAACTTCTGAAAGGCAGAAGCAGTTCTTTTTCTTTTTATTGTTTCCTGTCGAGTAAAAGGGTATATGGCAAGAGCAAGATATGTATCTAAGCAATCAGAAAGAATAGAAAAGCGTAAGACTATCTAATCGAATAAGAAAAACAGCAAGGCAACCCAGTCCGAGAGGTTTCTGAGTACTGGGTCCTGGAGCATTTCTGCAGAAACTCTTTCCACCCGAACACCCAACAGGGTGAATAGCACAGTCACTGCTATTTCGAGCGAGTAAAGGCGACAATTGCATTGAGACGGACAGCAGCAACTAGCGTTCCTGTTTATAAGAGAGCGGTGTTCCCAAATCTCACGACACGTGGAGATTGAGGAGGAGAGGGGAGAGATACCTTGTTCTGCATGGACTGCATCAGAGGGGAGTCGATGGAACCGGCGTCGTTCACGTGCGCGGCTCGGATGCTGAACCTGAGCACGGGAGCGCCGCCAGCGAGACCTAAACCCGACCCACCGTTGCTCAGGGCGATGGTGCGTTTGTGAAATCCGCGGACGGCCGCAGACGACCCATTGGATAGGCTGGAAGAGGGATTGGCGGATCGGAGAAACAATAGGCGCGAGACTGATGAGAGCAGGTAAGGCCTCACAAGCACGTTGGCCATGGCCGCTTCCGCCTCTGCAATGTGCAAAATGCCCGCCCCCCCGTATTGTATTCTCAGTCCCAGGTAGAAAAATTGAAGTTTTACCGTTGATTAGCTGAAATGAAAATGCCATTTAAGCTACCAACTGAATTTATTTTCTTCCTTGTTTTAATTTTGCTAAACAACATCCAGAAATGTATAATGATCAATATTCCTCAGTATATGTGAGATTTTCCTTTTATATATCCACTCTGATAAGACTCTTTTTTTTCCAGTTTATAAGTTGGAGAAAGTCTTTCCCAATCTTTTTTCTACTTAATATAATTACTTTAAACGAGGTTTCAGTTGATATTTTTCGAATAAAATGAGTTTGTGTAAACATTTGAAAAATCTTTTGAGAGAATTATTGTTGTTTTGGATAGCAGAGTTTATGTGAAGAACTACAAGATTCAAGAATGCTCCTTACAAAACTTTTTGGCAAGGTTGAGATTTCATGAGAGAAACTTTTTTAACAATTATGATCAATTTTATTAATTTGCATGATCTTGTGTTTATTTCATTCCTCAGATTTTTTTTCTTAATGTGATAAATAAGTATATGTCAATTTGCGAAACTCCTGGAAAGTATGGGAGTGGTGCAACAATGTATGACCACCGCCAAAAAATAACGTAGTGCTCGAAACACAAATTCTCACCAGGGGTTTGGGTTTCAAAAGTCAAATTGTTGCGGAGATTATGGTTCCGCCACCTTAACCGTGATAATCTCGAGATCTAATTATGTAATCGTGTCAATTGTCACCGTCATTAAGGTCTCAAGAACCATAACAATGGCAACGTCAACCGAGTTTAAGATGCTGTTGCCACTGCAACGCTACACCTCTACCACCCCTCCACCACCACCTCCTCAACTTCAAAGTACTATTGCACCTAGGGTCTTGAAACCCTACTCTCTATTCATGTGCGATTAAGTCTCTTGAGTTGTCGATTTGGCACCTACTTGACACCGCAAAAGTTTTGAATATGAATTTAATTTTATAGATAAAGAGGGTTGGGAGGAGGGATCCATCCATCTAACTCCTCTGAACTTACTGTAAGCACATCATTAAGTCTTCCCGTTATTGAGAGAAAATAGAGACATGACAGATATCGTCTTCCTATTTAAATCAACATTTTGATGATACGATTTGATAAAACGAGACATAGATTGTTTTAAACAAAGCAAACTGTTAAAATATGATATTCAATTTTGAGAAAAATAGAAAAGGAACACCACTAACGACATTATCCAAGTAGTCACTACATTTGTGATTATCAAGGGATTACACGGTGATACCTATAAGTGCAAAAAACATTATAGTGCATAATGGATTAGAATGAATATAACGGCGAAAGCCACTGCACACACGGAAGTATCAGTTATAACCTACGGGATGGTTGTTGATTTTAATGCTGATACGAGGATGATATTTTCTCATATTCCATAAATCGCGGTTAAGTCTCTGATTCCGCTAACCGAGCCTACTTCTCCTGCGAAGGGGGGAGGGGGAATGGCCCAGCAGGAGATGGGAACATGCAGGCGAGAGAGAGAGAGAGAGAGAGAGAGAGAGAGAGAGAGAGAGAGAGATGGCCAAATGGCGGATCGAGCACCACTGGAAGCGGGACCCAATATCCCGATCCACCAATGGCAGGCCCTTCTGCCATATCTATCTTTAAACTCCCCCCCTCGTTTTCCTGGCGTTTCCAAATTTAGTTTTTTTTTTCTCTTTTTGATAATATCTCCCCCTCCCGCTTCATCCACCCACACCATCGCCAATTCGCAACGTAGAGGCAAATAATCTCTCCGTTTTTCCTTTTTTTTTCCTTTTTTTTTCTGAAAGGAAAATCGTGAACAATTGGACAGGAGAGAGCTGGGAGGGGAGCAGCGGAGAGTTTGCGTGTTTTGTTTGGTTCGCAAAACCGGTGAAGACAGTTAGCGGAACATCGACTTCTTCACCAATCGATTCAGGTAAAAAGCGCTTCCCCACATCTTCCCCCTCCATTGAATTTGCTGTGATTCCCACTCCTTTCTAAATTTCGGACTTGGGGTTTTGTTTCGTTTCGATCCAAGTTGGAGGATTTGGATTCCGAGCGCGGGATGGTCACTGGTGGAGATCGCCTTCTTTAAGAAGAGCCTCTTTCTCGTTGATGATGGCCACAGCTGCAGTCATCGGGCTGAGCGCTGGGAAGAGGCTGTTGAGTTGTTCCTCCTCCTCCTCCTCCTCCTCCTCTTCCTCTTCCTCTTCCTCCTCCTCGTCGTCGTCGTCGTCCTCCTCCTCCTCCTCTGATATCCCCGACAACTACAAGCTCTTCTGCGTCAGTGCCAGTGCCAGTGCCGGCGATCGTATCTCCTCCACCAAGCATGCCATTGTCCCCAAGCGCCCTCCCAACTCCATCCCCTGCTTCCGCTCTTCCCATCGACTCCCACCTCCCACCAAAGCTCTCACTCAACGTCTCCAGCCCACCTCGTTCCCCATCTCTCTCGACTCGCTTGAAGATGAAGATGGAACTGAAGAAGATGGGCATCATGTCCCTGAGGTCGACTATTCGGTGGAGGCTCTTCTGCTGCTGCAGAAGTCCATGCTGGAGACCCAGTGGAGTCTCTGCTTTGAGCGCACCGTGCTCGCTGATTCCGCTAAAGACAAGCCCACCAAGAAGATCCCCGTCATTTGCTCTGGCCTTTCTGCTCGCCAACGCCGATTGGGCTCCAGGAGGAAAATCTGTTCCCCCGGCGTGGGCCGTCAGCTAAGATTCGCTATTAGCCCCGACCTCCTGCAACACCGTCTCCACGGTTATGTCAAGGGCGTCGTCAGTGATGACTTGCTCACCCACGGAGAGGTCGTTGCCCTCTCCAACAAAATCAAGGCTGGCCTTTTCTTGGAGGAGCGCAAATCCAGGTACCCTTTTCTCTTTGGCACTCGCCTGTTGGTTATCTAAGTGCAAAGTTGTCTGAATTTCCTATCGATGCTACAGACTGAAAGAGAGACTGGGTTGTGAGCCCTCTGATGAACAGCTTGCTACCTCCTTGAGAATTTCTCGCGCTGAGTTACGGTCGAGACTGATCGAGTGTTCCTTGGCAAGAGAGAAGCTTGCGATGAGCAATGTTCGTCTCGTCATGTCCATAGCTCAGAGATATGATAACATGGGTGCTGAAATGTCCGACCTTGTTCAGGTATCCACTCTCTCCTTTATCCAATCTGCGCTCCCTTAGTGCATTTAACTGTGATTATGATCCGTTTCACTCTTTTACCACTTCATAATATAGGGTGGTTTGATTGGGTTACTGCGTGGGATAGAGAAATTTGACTCGTCTAAGGGTTTCAAGATTTCAACCTACGTTTACTGGTGGATACGTCAGGTAAGTCTAAACTTCCTCCTACTTATTTGTAGATAAATTAAAAACTGACAGTGAAGAAGGTACTCAGTTGAGACTATAGTTGTCGTATAAGTATGAAAACTGTTGCTAGAGTTTCGGGTTGGGTCGACGGTATGGGGTTTCTACGTCAATGTATTGTGGATTTTCTAAACTTTATCTGTAAAGCATAACCTTTCCTTCTGATGACCGAGCTTATTCTAGTGTTTGTGGTTTTGTTGTCAAGAGGCATAGTTCTGTGCAGAAGCTGATGTATGGATCCATATAACCAGTCACATGTAATTGGAACAAGGATGCTTATTGTTTGTGATCCCGTTGAGACATCAGATTGCCCGCCTCATCCTCAATTTCCATTGATCCATTAAACTTTATGCAGTATCTTGGTCAATTATTTTTATTTTTATTTAGTCCGTTTGGTTCCAATCTTTGGGGCTTTGGTGTGATTATGGTCCCCATATCTGTTCGACTTTAAAACTACATAGGAAAAAGATTCGTAGCAATTTCGCATTAAAGGAAAGGCCATGCACATTATGTCGATGATTTGTGCGATAGTGTAATGGTATTATAATTTTGCGAGGAAAGGTCACTGACTACAAAATAGAGCACTGTGGATTTCTGTGAATATCCAGTTTTTTAAGAGTTACTGGAGACTATTTGCTCAAGTCGCAACTCTTTTAACACTTAATATCGAATGACTTTCTTCATAAGTTTGCTCTTGGATGCTTTGAAGGTATTGCTTCAGTCTGATAGTGATTATACTTTCCTGAATTCAGGGTGTTTCAAGAGCATTAGTGGAGAACTCTAGAACCTTGAGATTGCCGGCTCATTTGCACGAAAGGTTAGGTTTAATTCGCAATGCGAAGGTTAGACTGGAAGAAAAAGGAATCACTCCCTCCATAGATGTAAGTTGACTGTCATATGGCTGTCAAATGGAATTTCAATCCTCTGGCTTAGTAGAGTAGTCATGCGAGTGCCAAATCATTGGGATGCTTCGCTCGTCTCATCCTCTTTCCTGTGTCTTTCTTTTCTGTTTTCAGAGGATTGCAGAATGTCTGAACATGTCTCAGAAGAAAGTCAGGAATGCCACAGAGGTAGCGATTATGATAGCGATTACTTGTTGTCATACATGGACACATGCTTTCGGTTGATCTTAGGCGTATTGACGGATGGCAACTATGCAGGCAATTGGTAAAGTTTTCTCTCTTGACAGGGATGCATTCCCTTCTTTGAACGGTCTACCAGGTGAAACTCACCATAGCGTAAGTATCACTCCAGTAACTTATCCTCTGATATCATATAGAACTTGTGTTGCACAGTTTACACTGCTCTGACATCAATGTTTTGTCTTCCAATTTTGTTTTTGGTATCTTTTAGTACATTGCAGATATTCATGTCGAGAATAACCCATGGCATGGAGTGGATGAATGGGCACTCAAGGTAGAGTTGCAGCCTTGTGAAGCTTTATATTTATGTAATAAATTAAAGGCCTTCAAAATGCTAGAAAGTATTGAACGCTTCAAATTTGAAGGCATCCTGGTGCAACAGTCAGTCTTTTACAAAGTTTAGCATGACTAGAAGGAGGGTTTTGGTTTTCAGGCAAATTTTTGCAGTTATGGAATCTTCTAGTCCTTGTGCACGAAAGAAATTTTTGGCTTAGTGGTTTTCATTCTGGTTTTTAGTTTTGTACTGATGAATGGTGGAGAGCAAGTCTTGAAACCTTAGGTTTGCTTTCAATTGCGTTGAGAAAAATTTGTCCTATGAAACTGTTTTCACTATTTGTACAGTAAATTAGCTTCTGGTAATTTTGAGGACTTCACACACTACCAATTAAGATAGTTGCAAGTTTGATCTTTCAAGTGGAACAAACTGCCACAAGAGGTATGCTATTGAGATTGTTGATTTGGAACAATCTGCCTGATGGCTGGATCAATAAGTATAACCAAAATAAGATTACATTAATGGAATTTCAATTATGCTGCACTATGGTTTCACTGCAAGGTTGGTGAATATGTGCGGAAGTAACATTGGCTGAACCACATGCAGGATGAAGTAAACAAGCTTATGAGCATGGCACTCAGCCAAAGGGAGAGAGAAATCATACGCCTTTACTACGGCTTGGATAAAGAATGTCTTACATGGGAGGACATCAGTAAACGGTGAGTATTCATCAACTACTATATCGCATTTACTGATCAATGCACGGGTGCATTTGGTGCAAGACTGCTAGTGCTACACAGCATTAGTTTCAATCTATATGTTTCAATGTTTGGAATTTCGTATGAATGTGACTATTATTAAGATGAAAGATGGTAACGCTCAGGCAGTCAGCAGAGTCGGCAGTCAATCAGTGTAAATGTTAGAATTACCAAATGAGCAAAGCAGTCTTTATTGTAATTGGCCCTTTTCTCTTGCTAATTTGTAATATTTTAACGCTCGTTGATCACTTTGCAGTATAGGTTTGTCCCGGGAAAGGGTAAGGCAAGTTGGGCTAGTCGCGCTAGAGAAACTAAAACACATGGCAAGGAAGAGAAAGATGGAGGCCATGCTGCTGAAACAATAAAATTTTTTGGTTTCCTTTCACTTTCAGCTTTAGACAGCACAGAAATTGGATGGTGTATATATATTGGGAAGAGAGGATTTTTCCTTACTTTACGTTTCTGACCTGCAATGGTGATGAGTCTAATGTAAAGGGCCTATAAACTCGGGGCATTTTGTAACTAAAGCTGAACGACTGATCAGGATCCTGCCTGTTGAAGTATTTTGTGGATTAAAGCGATCGCAGAAACAACGTATTTGTCCGTTGTAAGGCTTCACAACTGGATCACCTCTACAGTTGCAATATCTTACTGACACGGTTCGGAGGGCCCATCACTTAGATTCAAGGTGTTTTTAATTCAATAATATATAAATAGGCCGAGATAAGAGCACTATATAACGTTGTTATTTATGCAGTGGAAAGAAAGTGGGGTTCGAATTCGCACTCGTTGGGGGTGATGTGAAGGAGGGTCGGCCGCTCCATTAATTTCGAAAAGTCAAGAGTCTCGTTTTCGAGCGGAGGTGATGGAGATCTGGATCTTAGGCTGGTGTTGTGCTTCCCCAGGCCCAGAGCGGGCAAAATATCGCCCACCGCACGTGTCACGTGACCATCTTCTCTCGTGCTCCCACGTCCCCCGCCAGCCAGCGAAGGAAGGGGGAGCTATTGGGATTGCCAAGAATTCAAGATTCATTAGCGAAAAAATATCGATTCGAGGAAGAAGCCACGCCACGAGGGACCGACACAACGCCTTTTTCCGATCACTTGACCACCTTCTATTTCCATGTCCTAAGCTGCCTTTACATCATGGTTGAGTGAGCGCGTCAGCTCAGAAGAGTTCAGTTCGTCCTTGAGGTATGGCGGAGTCTCTGGTTGCTTCCTCCGCTTCTTCTTGTTTTTGCAGAAGCAGAAGCAGAAGCAGAAGCAGGGCCTATACTCTTTCTCATTCTCGCTCCCTCACCCTCAGAATCACCCCACCATTCTCCTCTCCTATCAACCACCACCACCACCACCGCAAGCCCCCCTCCCTTTTCCCTCGCCATCCTCCCCTGTTCCTTCTTGTTCAATCTCCTGCCACTCCCACCGCCGCTTCTGCTCTCGACTCCGACATCCCTCGCCCCCAGGTCGGTACAGTACAGGCCAGCGTTCTCCTTCCTTATTCTTTTCGTTTGCTCAGTGCCCTCTTTCTTCTTCAATGGACTTCTGTGTGTCTTGTTTTGAAGTTTGCTTCTTTCTTTCTTGACAGGGATCGTCGCCTCCGGCGGAGAGGACCCCCCTGTTCTGGCAATGGGATTCTCTCACTGCCAAGTTCTCGGCTTCCTCAAACATCCCCTTCTTGTTGCTGCAGCTCCCTCAGATTATCCTCAACGCCCGCAACCTCTTATCCGGCAATCACTCCGCCCTCCTCGCCGTCCCCTGGCTGGTATGTTCAAACAAGACCTCCCCTTTTCTTCCCTCCTCTAAGCCAACTCCTTTTGAGTTAGCAAATTACATTTACAATTGCAGGGCATGCTCACTGGCCTGATAGGCAACCTTTCCCTGCTTTCTTACTTCATAAAGAAGAGGGAAAAGGAGGCGGTCGTGGTTCAGACGCTGGGCGTGGTCTCCATCTACGTCGTTGTCTCCCAACTCGCCATCGGACGCGCCATGCCCCTCCCCATCTTCCTCGTCACTTCCCTGGTCATCGCCATTGGCCTCATCCTCAACTTCTCCAAGTACTTCCACTTGCTCCCGCCCTCCATTTGGTCCTTCTGGGAAGACTTCATCACCATTGGCGGCCTATCCGTTCTCCCTCAAGTGCATCAATTTAACTCTGCAACCTAGTTTGCTTCTCTTTCTTCATTTTGCTTCCTCTGAATAGCACTTGTCTTTTTTATCTTTTTCGCAGGTCATGTGGTCTACTTTTGTCCCTTACATTCCACATAGCATCTTGCCCGGATCAGTTGCTTGTTTCATCGCTGTCGTGGCTGTTCTCATGGTATATTCTCTCTCTTCTTTCCCTTTCCTGCTCTTGGCATCTTTGAGTTTCATTAATCAGATGATAGGTGCTCTAAGTTGTAAATTTGTTCTCAAAACATTGGAGGTCAGGTTTTTTCTTTTGCCAGCTGACCGCGCCTGCTTAATTCTTATCCGTGGATATCAATGCATCTCCCATAATCGAATATTTAGCCTAACTTTGCCAGATGTATGCTGTTGCTGGCTACTAAGTAAAACCAAAGGTCTTCTCAAAAATTGAGGACCAGAATGTGGTTATTTCCTCGATGCTGCTTTACACGACTTGCTTAGGAATTTTGAACTCCAGATATCCCGCTAGATAGGCCGAATCAAGCTCTTGCTTTTCATGGTACAATCTCTGCATCCTGTAGTCTATGTCTCCCTGCCTCTAGACACCACTTTAAAACTCTGAATTGTTTGATCCCCATTATGTCTACTTCAAAGATGGTTACCACAACTCTCACATTTTCTGTGTGTGCTTGAGTTCATCAAAACTGTCACTTTATTCTTTCTGCTGGCTTTCGTCCTTGTAGATAGAACCGTTTGTGCAGCAATGAGATAAATTGAGCAAACTAGGTTTTTGCCTCAGATAGACTAAAACGGACTTAATTTCTGTCCTTGTTCTCTCTCCATGAACTGAAATGTGCCATGTTCTTGGGAATCTTATGTTACCGCTATATCCATAGTTCAATCTCTTTGTACTATACCAAGCAAGTAGTGACAAATACAAAGAGTTCTGATACAGGGTTACTCCTCAAGGGGGCATTGTGGTCTGCTTCGAAATTTCATAAGGATTAACTGCAGATATCCCTGCTATTCAAATTATAGTACACCTCTTTTTTGCCAACAGAAGTTTCTAAATTCTTGATAATAGTACGCTTGCTCCTCTCTGACATGGAAGTTATGAGTCCCTGTCAGCCTCTTCCTGTGCAGCGACAAGGAAGGACCCTTGTCCAACCCACCCCAACCCCAGAAGAATAACATCATTTTTTTGGCCAAAAATCAAGAATAAAATCGAATAAATCACTAAGAACGTAAATATCATGGAAGCCTTTAGCATAGGGGGACATCCTTGGTGAGACCATTCTTCAGGCTGTTTGTGTGGTTCTTAATCTGTGCGACAAATCATAGTGTTCTTCTCCTTGTCATTTTTCTTCCCACTTGATATGCTGCAGCCATATAACTGAAGCTGCTAAGTTTTGCAGGCAAGAACGGGGAAACTTTCAGAGAAAGGTGTCAGATTTGTGGGAGCAATATCTGGATGGACAGCTACACTTCTCTTCATGTGGATGCCAGTCTCACAAATGGTGATCTAAGACTGCGCCTTGCTTGTGAAAATCTAAATTGATGCTGCTTCTCTAACTTTTGGTTCTTCCTGACAAAGCTTATTGCTCTATTTAGTGGACAAATTTTCTGAATCCTGATAACATCAAGGGCTTATCTGCATCATCAATGTTGCTTGCCATGATTGGAAACGGACTCATGATCCCACGGGCACTCTTCATTCGTGATTTCATGTGGTAACTTTCTTCACAACTGTCTATGGTCCTGTTAAATCACCATCTCTTACAGTTGCGTTCTAGCTCACTAGATTGACTAACATGCTCTCAGAACTGACGTTTTCTCTCTGGTGATTGAAGTGCTTTCCAGATAGTTATCCCAAAATAGCACCCCTCCCCCTCCCCACCCGCGGACAAAAGCAGAGAACTCATTGTTTGATTAATAATTGTAGGTTCACAGGATCGACCTGGGCTGCTCTTTTCTACGGGTATGGGAACATTGCATGCCTGTACAGGTAGGATAATCCTATTTCATTGTTTTCCATAACTTCCATCTTTTTTCATGCAACTTGGACTAAGTAACAATCTCTCTTGTTCCAGCTTTAATTGTATCAGTAGGGAGTTCTTCTTGGGAGCAACAGCTGGATTGATTTCATGGATAGGTGGGTGTTGCATACCATCAGTTTGAGGAGTCTGAACTTTTACGAATAAACACAAAATTTCCTCCATCCCTTTGGATTTCCAGTATTTCTTCAAGGGATTTTGCCTGACTTCAGATTTCTTTTTAGCTTTCGTGAGAGAGGTAGAAATTAGTGGAGTGCTGACTCCAGTTTTTTCCTCCAAATAGGAATAGCCTTATGGAGAGACATGGTGGCATACGGATACAACACACCATCGCGATCCATAAAAGAGCTGGTTTTTGGACCTTAATGAAAAGATTGGGGCAACACTGGCAGCTGGATGAAGTGCATTGGCACAGATTGACCTGGTCGAAGAACACGGTTGCAGCATTATAGTTCTGCTCACCAAAGCGAGTTAACACGGTGTTTCAAAGTGGGTCCGTGTTTTGATCCGCAAATAAGTATGCAGAATGCTCATTGATTATGTGAGTATGAGAAGGTGATTATTTTTCTTGTGCTCATGTCAAATGGCAAAAAGGACGTGCAAATACGGTTGGAAATACTAAATGATGATATTTCTGTCACTTTTAGCCTCGAAAAGAGGTTCCATCCCGAGTATGGTTGTTACTTGACACAATATGCTGGTTCTTAACAACAGAGAATTCTTCTCGACGACAGAGAAAGGAGATGCACTCAATGCTCTAATGATAAAAGGAGATCGGCTTGGTGTAATTTGTGAAGGCTACCACTGGGCATTTTTTTTTGTGGTTGTAACTACCACTTGGCCCTGACACAACAGAAACATCTTTAACCCTTAAATTTACCTTGAATGCCAAAACATTGTTATGAACGATAACGTTGAAGTTGTAACATAAATAAACAATTATTACAGATAAATGACAATGAGACGTAATAAAATTGTGGCCAGAACATTCCAAATTCTTTCAAAACAGATATTTTTGAATGATTATGATTAGGTAGCCCACTTTAGATAAGTGAAAATTAGTCATTAAGAAAAAACTGAGCGAGCTTTTTAAATGGGGGTTTAGAGCAAATTTATGCTGGACTACTCTTTTAATTATAAAATGCTAGTAGTTACACCTTATTAAAGTTTGTCTGAGGAAGCCATAGTGGAACAGTGAGCTAGCGTAAGCATGGACTGTTTCCATCGCAACAACCTGAAAGCTAAAACTAATCCTTGACAGTTCAGCTTCAAAAAAATTAGAATAGGGAATTGAAATGGCGGGTTTATGAATTGCTTATTGCTTTAGATTTTGCAATTCCAATTAACCCAGATAAATTCTAAGATAGTTAAATTTATACCAGTTCAATTGAAAAACCGAAATTAGAGAGCCAATGACTTGGTGCCAATCTGAAACATGTGAAAATATTGAATTCAGGTAAAAATAGGCTCGATTGCCTTAAGACATGGATAACATGGTGTGAAGCTCTAGAGAAGATTTAACTAACGACCACCTATGGTTGTAGTAACTTTATGCGGGCCAGAAGGTTATGGCCATCGAAGTTTAAGAGTGAATGAATTCTAGCAGCAGGCTGAACTATTTCATTCATGCTTATTGCATCACTCCGAAAGTTCTTTAGAAGCGACTTTCACGTCTAGAACACATCAAGTGATCTTGACTGGGTAGCGTATATGAGAATTTTCAAAACAAAATTCGTCTTTTATCATGTTTATTTTGACTCAGAACCGGTTCCAGGCCAATTTAACCTTGAACCCAGTCTTGAAACCGAAAGTTGGCCTTTCTCTGACATTATCAATAATCATACAAATGCTTCTCCCATTTGTCACTTCCCCACAAATAGGTAATTTAGGAAATTTAATTATCAACTGAGAAGGACACCAAATAGGAACAGACAAACAGCAAATATCAAAGTCCAAATGCCACTCTCTGCACAAAATCCGGTCTTCTTTTACTTTGCATCCGGAGAAGCCCAGTAATCTGAAGTTCTGTAACTCCCCTGCAAAACCTTGATCTGATTTTACAGCGTTAAGGCATGAATATTCTAGTAGATGCAATCCAAAAATAGCATGTATCCACACTCCTGGTCAAATGCTTAAGCAACCTTGTACTCAGACGGGAACAAGGAAAACACAAAGCTTACATTCTTTTTTAAAAGTCTTATGAAAGGCAAGAAAAATTCGCCCTTAAGCTGATAAATTTTAATCATTGCTAAATAAGCAATGTCTGAGAGAGCACACGTGTTTGAAATGTTATTAAAATTAGTCTATGCGCACAAACAAACAAGTCAATATACTTCAAATGTTTACCCTATGCAATATTTGCCCAAACATAGGACACACTGGAACTACTTGGGCGATGTAAATCAAAAGAAAACTAAGAATCTACACAAGTGACGAGCCTTTATGACCCAAACTGCAATGACCCTTGCTATGTGGCCAGTGGAGTAGCATATTACAAACCATTATTTACGTGTGACACTGAACGATAATATCTCGAATTCCAAACTCAGTTCCTCAAAGCAAAGAGGTTCCATTAAAATGACCCTAAGAAAAGCGCCTCGGTTGTCAAATTCAATTCAAACAAATCAAGGAACAAAAGATCCCTTCGCGGCATCACTAAACTATTTCAGGATCCTATTCTCACTAGGTAAGAAAAGGTCATCATACTGACTGCAGGGGTTTCTTGTTTTCCTTCTGCCTCATCTTTTGACAAATATTTGGACTAGAAGAAAGGAGAGGAAGTTTGTTATGGATGCATAACAACAAGTTGCTCCAGAAGAAGGTATCAAGTATCATCAGAAACTACCAAATGCCCCATAAAACACAATGAATGCCGCAGTGATATATCTATGAGTACGGATTATGGCAATGAAATTTAAGATAAGTGGAAGAAAGAGTTCATATACCTGTCACACATGCAGAGCCAAGGTCATGTTGCGGTATTTAACTATGAGAAATAGTAAATTTGACAAAGAAACATACTCAGAAAACAAACATAGAGGATACTGTATTGCCGCTTCACTCAGCTTTTCAGAATTGTCAACAAACTTTCGTTTCTTCGAGACGGGGGACTGCTTCAATTTGTGCCTCCTTTTACTGTTTGGGCATAGAAGAATCCTTTTGAAAGATTGGTACCAGTCATGCAGATTGATGAGGTCGCCATGCTCCTGGCATGAACTATACCTGAGACATCAAATTCACATTATCTAATCCTCGATGAATGGAAGCTGCAGAAGTGACTAGGAGAAAAGTGTCTGTCATTGCTGCAATTACGTAGAGCGATAGACAGATACGACCTTCTCGATATCCTCTCACCATTGGTGGCAGTTACCTAAAGAAGATTGATTTTGCCATTTAACTAGATAAATTTGAGAAATTCTCCCCTAGACATTAACAAATTCCATTGACTGAGGTTTTGCAGTAGACATTCATCAAGGGCATGGCCTTCTTCACACAGATGATAGGGAAGGAAATCAAGTCTAACACTATAAGAAAACATCTTCCTCTTACACACACTCATCCATATTCCAAACTTGTGAAGTCCATCACTGTGCTTGCAATGAGGTAAGACACATTCACTGAATAATTTCATGGGTCTTTTGAAGTGGTGAAAAAACTAAGAATTATTAAAACTCAAAATAATTAGCAAGAGTAGGCAGCAAATTGTCTAAAACTCAAGTCCACACTCTACGTCTCAAGAGACTCGTGAGAAAGGAGAGGTACAGAAGCATGTTCTTTGGAGAAGCCAACATAGAGAAAAGAACAATGTAGGAGCATATTCGCTTTTGGCATTTGGACGGGTCATTCAATTTGTCTTAATAAAAAACTTTGCAAAGAACTATACTTTCCAATGCATAGGTTGTATCTATAGGATGACAGTAATTAACAAAACTAGTAAGTCCACATGTCCTTCAAAATTATCAACAAAAGATTGCTTACATGATTGATGTATCATGCATGGATGGCAATAAGATATTAGTGTTCCTGCAGCAACTACAACTGAGAATTTTGTGGGATTCCAAAAGATCAACTTGAATCTGTCTTCTTGAGTCTCCAACTAAAGCCTGAGATTATTAGAGAGCAACATATCAAAATGAACATCCATTTGCTGTTATTATCAACAAATCAAGATGAACATTCCACTTTCTGTTATTATCATCTGAAACACATATTCCCAGTTGCACCGTCTAGACTGGTTGTCCACTAAGCCAATGTTGCATACGGTCAAATTAAATCTTCCTAACTTCCAGCAAAATTTCATTAACTCCCACAGAAAGAGATAAACCTAATCAATGCCAACTATTGAAGAGTACAACTAGCATAATCACATACTGACCTTGTGCAAGAACAAATATAAATGGTAATAAGCCAGAACTTTTTAAGCAATGAATATGATCTGTAACAACTACAAATAGGAAGCATACCTCAATCGCTAGAAACAGTCTTACAGCAACAAAAAAACTAATAATAGAGAGGTGCAATAAGAGGAGTCTTTTACCATTTGAAGTTTCTTGACATTCTTAAAGCAAACAATCTCATGAATAGGCATGCATTCAGTGGGCTGCATATACTTCCTGTCGAGAAGAGAACTGAAATTGAGTATCCTTTAACAGTTTATGCAGCAAATGATGTTCAAGCATGTATTCCTCGCATGTACTTGAACAGCAAGAAAGAACTAACAAGGTCATTTGCTGGAAGATGTTTGTGGTCAGATCATATTGTTATTCAATGCTCAAGCCTACATAATTAAGCAAGAGAAGTTATCTCAAGAAACTATTTCTCCCGAAGAATGAGCTTCTTGCTTCGCGCAAATTTAAGTGATTTTGTTTCCATTGTAAGATTTCAAGGTATGTGTATGTAAGTTCGTTATTAATACAACAATGATGTAAAGTTAATCGAGAACAAGATCAAGACCAATCCAACAATAACAAAGGAACATTTTTGTGAGGCAACAAGCTCCTTCAATAAACATAGTAGTCAATGGATTGCTGCCATCTTTTATTGAAGTTATACGCTCAGAAATATCAATAGTAATATTCTTTTTTTTACTTGGACTTTTGTATGGTGGAGATGACCAGTAGGCCTGGTAGGAAGAGTCAGATTGCACTATGTTTTCAAGCTTTCACTTAGACAATTTCCCATGGTAAAATAATCTCTGATTTATAAGCATAAAGCATGCTTAACAATGGTATAGTTAATTCATAGATTAAGTGAGCATCATGTCATTTGCATATTTTTTATTCTCTGTCTTTGTATCTACATCTTGGACATTACCACCCACATTAAAGCCCCACGTGATTGGATGATTGAAAGTGCTTCTGACAGCCTGTGGATGTGTTAATCTAGCAACCGTTCGACAAAAATTACCAATAAAATTGCAAAAAGAAAAAAAAAATTAAGGGAACAATTGAACATGATAGCACATGCAACATGTGAAGTTACAAAGAAATTAAAAAATATAAGTTTGCATCATAAACTTGAATTGTTTATACATTCTTTATGCAAACCCATATCACTTTTGTTGAAAAGTGCCCTTGGGAAACTTGATAAAGGGCTATTAACTAGGTCTTGCAAATTGGCCTTGTTGTTTTACACATTTTATGTGATTTCAACATCCATGTATCTTAATGTGTATTGAAACTGTTCCTACAATGTTTAGGGTCCTTATCAAGTGCCCTTAGGCCCTTCTTAGCATGAGAAATTTGTAATAGTATCGCAAATGGAAGGGAGGATTATCCTAAACGGCTTGTAATTATGTGAAGTCAAGCATATGTTCAAAGCTAATAAGGGAGTGAGCTATACAGCCAGGGAAGGCAGGCGGCAGCAGGATTGTAAATGGACTCAAGCTCCTGAAGAATTGGGTATCTTGCAGAAGGATAAACTTGGAGAGAAGTTTCCTACATTTGTCCCTAATCCTCGAAATTCTGCTTTTATTTCAGATTTGAGGAATCAGGACTTCTTTAACTTAATTCTGAATGTTATAACTGGGTTGTTTTATCCAAGTAATGTTGTTGTGCGTGTATTTATACAAAAAAAAAGAAAAAGAAAAAGCGAGAGATAAGCATTGCAAAAATATAGTAAAGCCAAAAAACATGTTGCCAATGAGAACTGACATTCTAGTAAGAATTGAACATTGGGAAAAAAAGATATCAGAGTAAAAGGGCAGACAAATCATCATAAAGAAAAATCTGATAGCGCCTGATGGTGCACTTACTCAATCAGGTATGCAAGAAAGCTGGCAGCTTTATCATTGACTCTTTTCGTGACTCTTCCCGGATTTGACTTGCTTTGCAGTCCGTGTATCCTGTCAAACTTAGACAAAGCCACTGTGACTACTTTTCATGCATCAAAAAAAGTTGAAGAGGTAAAGAGAAACTGAATCTTTACGAAGAATGAGATTGAATTCATCCGCTATAAAGAAACCGATAAGGGAAACTTACTTGGAATTCTCCATAGAATGCTGGCAATTCTCAAATTTTAACATATGTTGCAACTCCTTGACCTTTTCATGGATCTGCAAAAGTGACCTCTAGTTGAAAATGACTTTGATCCAATTATGAGACTAGATCAGAACAGAAACACACAGTTTTCTAGTATTGGACCAGGCAATCTTCAAGTAATACTAATACATTGAGCATGGTAACTAGGATATGCATGAGGATTTATTTAGACAGAAAATATAGGCTCTCAAAAGAATCCTATGCCATAAGGAATTCACCTACATGATGCTTCTAATGGACCAAGCCACATAAATGTCACCTCTTATTCTTGTGGCTCATATTGTTCATAAAGCTATATTTAATAATAATTAAAACCTGTTGCATATTCGAGTGAACCAGGTCATAGAATCACCAGCAAAGACTGAATATGAAGAGATACAGGGGAACAGATCTAGAAACCATATCCCCAAATTAGTAAAACAAAATGCTTAATAGATCATTGCAAGCAATTCATAATAGATAACCACCAGAAGTACACAAAGACATGGCTGTGTAAACTTATGTCCAACAATTTCTTAGCGAACAAAAAGTATAATTAGTTGAAGATAATGACCCTTTCAGGCGAAAATGGGCAAGCTAGACAAACATAATGAGGTCATGAACAAGAAGATATTAAGACTCTGTACGGCAAGCACGAAAGCACAAGCCCAAGCAAATCACTTATGTTAATACCTCACTTATATCCGCAGTATGTCTTTCCCACCTCTTAAGCAATGAAAGAAGGTGTGGTTCAGCAAGATCCCTGAGTCAAATTGAACTTAAAAATGTCATCAACGAGGAAAAATAGAACTAGGATAGTAAAGAAGATAGCTAACATCTCCTATAAAAACCTACAAGAGCAAGATCTGATGTACCAAAAACAAAAGATATAGCAAAATTCCACTCTCTCATCTGATTTTGACGAATCCCTTGAAACATATGCCAGACTCCCATGATGATGATGGCACAGGTGAATCAACAAAATGCACATATCAAATAGCAAAATCAACATAGTTATGGATGCAAAATTAGGAATCAATTGCTTGTTACTCCCTCTAATGTGAAGGTACTGTAATTTCAATTCTGGATCTGTTTTAGCAATCATGAAGCAAGAATTCTTTTGCACTGGTTTTTCCATCACATCCTGGCTTAATTACATAAAATCCTAGGCAAAGTATGAAATTTATAAGCTAAATCTCGTTAATAATGTAAGCAGAAAATACATTGGGGTGGAAGCCTTGAAGGAAAAGCTTTAAAAATGACAATAATCACATAAATTTTCCTCTTCTGGCACTTTGGCTTAAAATGGAAAAAGGTCAATGCAGGCTATATCAAATTGGATATCGATTAAATAGCTAAGAGAATATTCCATTCGCATGAAAAGCAACTTAGAACGGACAAACAACAGTAATGACTGCACTTCTTCAGGCAGGTGGGGACACAGATCCTCATATGTGAATGCATCAGCTTAACGTTGAGTCTTTAATAAGATTCAAGTACTAGATATTTTGTTATCAGAGTCTTTGTGCATGTCTTATATAGTTTAGAACAAAAACAATGCCAAAAATTCAAAGCGGGTAGGGTACAGACATTGTAGATGGACAAAAGGGGGAAGGTCTAAAAGGTAATTAAATTCAGAAAATAGTTCCAGAAGCTCCAGAACCATATGCATACATGACACCTAAAGATAATCTAGAAAAGCATGTTTCCAGCTGATGGAAACACACACTTGAGTGACAGATAAGATTACCATATCTGTGCTTTATAAAGCAAAAAAATAGTTAATGCAATGATCACGAGAGAAATTGACAAGCAGCCGTATACTTCACTGCACTATACTACAAAGCTATAGAAAGCATAGTAGAACACAAAGGCTACAGACAAAAAATGGAAGAACTGAAAGAGATTTAAGATATCTCCCCCCTAAAGACCTTTATATTGTTTCAGGATTTATAGTTTTGAAAACACCCTCTTACCTCACTTTCCGCATCGCTCGAGAGATAAATCCACCCTTTTTCATGGTAAAATTATGCTGATGTGTAAAACAATCATTTGGAGATGACACTTTTGTATGTCCTGTCTCTTGAGTAAAAGAGCCTGGAACCCTTGATGCATAGAACTCTGGATCGAGTGCCTCACACAGTAAGTCTAGCAGGTGGAGCTCATCACACTTTCCAGCTTCATATAGACACTGAAGTTCACATATATTGACAAACAATGAGGATAGATCAACCATTTCTTTATGAGTATAACCCACTTTAAAAGATTTACAGTGATATCAATGAGTTCCCAGTAGTACAAGTTTTAGAAGTAATGACACCATGCCTTCAAATTTATTGAGTAAGTAAAATATTTACCTACTTGACCCTATGAAAGTAAACAGGAAAACTAAGCTTCAATATTCTTTTCCAGCCAAGGAAAAGTAAAGGGTGATTAAAACTTAAGTGCACAATAGATGAACTCGAATATAGAATACGACATTAAATTCTCATGTTTAGATTGCTCACATAGAACTCTCAGTTTCATTTATACTAACATGCACTGAAACATATTGAAAATCTTTCCACATACTCTATGATTTTGAAATTGCTAGCATCTAGGCTTGCAAAGACTAATTTCTCAAGAAAGGAATGATACACGGAAAATTTTACACCACTAGTCGAGTTGCAGATTGCTTTACTCATGAATGGAAAGACAATAATATAACAATGGAAAGAGAGTCTCTACATTAAAGTAAATGGAAACTGGCTTCAGGTCTTGAACAGAGCATTTACTATTGATCTAAGCAAGACGAAAAACTCTTCAATGTAACGTAAGCAAAAGCCGCAGAAAAAAGCAACCACAAACATCCTTTTTCTTTTCTTTTTTTTTCAGTAATCTTTGACAAGCAAGTCTACTAAAAGCACCAAATAAAGCCCTCACCAGAACCACAATGCTCCACAAAAAATGCAGTCTCTTAAGTTGTGCGATTTCAGGAACCAGTTTTTGAACAGCTTCTTCATCCATTTTATTCCTAGTGACAATTCCGCAAGCGTAAAGTGAGTATACCACCTTCTATGTTACTCTACCAAGATAATGCTGACTTCCCTAAGCACATACCTCTCACAAGGTGACATATTAGAAGCACAATTGTAGATGGCTTTCGGCAATAAACTATGCTTGCTGCCCTATAACAGATTAGATTGTCAGACAAGAACTAAATATAAAAATAAGGAAAAAGAAAAACCCATGATGCCCATAAAATAAGTGAGATGGGATACATATGCATTTCCAAATAAAAGAAGAATGCTTTGAAGAAAATAATACGGAAGCATAACAAATAAAATCCGACATCATGCATCGGAAATTTCTGAGCGTAAGAATGAAACATGTAGAGGAGTAGATATATAAAGGATGATATAAAAAAGATCCTACATCAAGGACAGTTTGCAAATACATGTCAACGACAAGCATGATAGGTCGTAGAGAAAATTTAAACTACAAAGTGGCAATGTGCTTTCATCAAAATAAGGCTTTTTAGTCCTCTTTGCCTAGAAACAGACAAACATATCGGTCATCATCAACATGTTGCTCACTAGGGTATGATTTCACAATACTCACTGGTATAATATCAAAAGATTCTGTCAGAATTGGCAAGTTAGTGGATGACAAACCAAGATAAATTATTTGCCTTTCACCACGCCTGATAAGGACGTGAAAATAGATGAGCTTAACATTGTATAACGCATAACTGAAAACAGAGCTGTAGCCACATTATTAATATGTTCAAAAGAATATTGCATTAAAAAGGGGGAACAATGAAATCAATGGAGACAAAAGATGGGGGGAGAGGAAGTAACGATTTCCATCATCTAGGAAAAGAATAAGGAATGAAAAGGGGTGAAGTTGACACCCATGAAAAAGTTAAAGACTAGAAATTAACATGACAATGTAAAAGGAAATGTTATCATTCAAATTTGAAGCATAAGACCTATTTCTCTCCAAAATTGTGGAAAATGACTTTTGTAGACCTACACTAAAATGACTTTCCATTTCCTATAATCTTCCTGACATGAAAATTTTATTTCTTGGTCTCTGTTTCTGCTCTCTCCTTTACGACCCAAATATCTCCTCCCAAATATTTTACGAGAGATGCTTAAATTGCAGTTGAATTAGAAGCAATCAAGAAATACAACAGCAAACCTGTATATCTTCTTCAATAAGCCCTCTGAGCACGAAGCTAAAAGGCTCCATAGAAAAATGTTGGACACATGCCATCTGAAAAGTACTATATGAAACGTGAGGTCAACAGGTTGTGAGCAATTTTAACTGTTACAAGAGAATTGTAACACTATACACAATCATTCAATATTCATCTAAAGTACCGACCTTAAGAGCTCTAATGAAAGAACTCAATGTTCCACCATGGTTAACAAAATGATTCCTCATAAAAACTGCCACCTTATGGCTAATAAAGAAACCAGGACTCTGCTTCACCAGAATAGCCTCAACAACTGCATCCATTCTCTCTGCCAGAGTCCCCAAATTGAACTTAAAAGGACACAGGCACTGCAGCGCCTCAGACTGAATTATGCTTCTCAACCGATCTGGCGTTGTTGCCACTCCTATGATTAAGATGACCGGAATCTTCATTACCCACTCGCTGAAAGAATCTTATCATCAGGACGGTTTCATAAAGTATAATAAAAGTAAATAAGCACGTGACACATATGGTCTTTGACATCCACCCATAAACAGGTGTAATGGTCAAAAAGCCAACCTTGGGTGTCCATAGCACAAGATGGTGGCTTAACGGCCGCCGTGGTGAAAACTAATCACAACATAGTTAGTTTACTTAAACTCCAGAGCATTTTAAATGTGATCATATTGATGCCTTGCAACACTAATAGGTCCTAGACCTAGGTGCGCAACTATATATACAACCTTAATTTTGAAATCACATTGTAGAATGCAGACATAAGTATGATATTCCTCTGATTAAATAGCAAACCAAGTTACAACACCTCTTTTTGTAGAAAGAGATTAACCACTTTTCACGTTTAACCTCTTATGTACAGCGGGTTAAAAGAAGTCTAACGGAAACATGTAAAAGTCACTGAGAGAATGAGCTTTGACACATGCATGTGAAGAATAAGTAAGTCCCCTAATTTGAATATGCAAAGAACAATGTGCATAGATGAGGTGGTTCGAGGTGTCAAACCTTAACAAAAGGATGAAATCCGATAGGACAGACCCACAACAACGCTCCAAATCATCTATAATCAAAATAATAGGGGTGTCATTGTTCCCTTGGTCGTTGTACCACGATGACAAAGTAAGCATGTCAGGTGCCTGCTTAAAGTCAGCATCGCAAATGTGAACAGTCTAATCAGTTCTCGAATCAGACGCACTTTTATGAGACAAAGAACGAGTAAGTGCAACACCTACATCCAAGCTAGTAGCTAAAAACTGTCTGAGTAAGCTTGTGACACAACCACCAATCCCATTCTTGGCCACAAAATCCATTGAAGAAAGATTAGCGACATGACATCCATGGGATCTCAAAAATTGGCCAAGCTCTTCAAATGTCCTGAGATCGTCAAACAGCTCCATGTTCTCTGTTGGTTATCAACTTGATTGAGAAGGTTGTATGAGGAAGCAAAGAGATAGGATAAAGCTTTAATCATGGTAATGTTGCTGCAGGTAAAATGCAGATGCAGAACAGGCCAGCAGTTATGATCCCGGTCAAATTAGAGCTATCAAAACGTACAACTGGGAGCAACAGCAGGTTGGTATCAACGCTAGTGGTCGTGCTAACAGTCAAAACACTTTTTTTTTTCCAAACATCAGAAAAACCTATAACAAAGATTAGTATCTTCCAACGATAGAGGGAAGCTACCCAAAAGTATTTGAGGAATCTCGATTAGAAACTTACTGGTGAGGACAAGCCCGGTAAAAAGTCTTCTAGAGACAGAATCTACTGCAGCGGGGAAAGAATGCGCAATTTCAGAAAAACCAGAAGAAACATGCGTCCTGATAATGCTGAAGGACTCACTGATCCAGGAATATATAGCCTCGAATGTACCAGAGTCGATACTCTGGAGTACACCCTGCAATGGAAATTGAATTGAAAGATCACCGGTCTTGAGAAATATGACAGAAAGGACATCTCGTCGACAGGCACGGAAGATTAAAACGAGAGATGAAAATCTGAAGCCCGAACTGACGGATAACTCCAGCGAGAAACAAGGAGGGAAGAGAGAAACCTTAATGGCAGTCTCGATATCAGACCAGGCATGTTGGAAAGCCTCCATTCGCAAGTGCTCGTGGGAATGATCCCCGGAGCAATCGTCGTCATCCGACTTGCTGGGTTTATTCGGGGATGCTGGAGACGAGGGGATCCTCCTCCGGGACGGTTTCCGATCGGATTTGTCGGAGGAGGAGGCCGCTTTATGGAGAAGGAAAAATGGCTGTTGAATCCGGCCATAAATAACCAAGCACCGATCAGCGCCGGAACATAACGAAGCAAGACAATGAAGACTGCGATTTTCTCAGGGAAGAATGTTGGGGGATTGGGAGTGACGAGAGAACGAACGAACCTGCAGACTGTTGTCGCCATCCTCTTGATCGGACGAGGGTTCACCACGAGGTGGTGCAGAGGCCGCCGCTGCCGCCATCTTCATCTCGATCTCTCCAGCGAGTTGCGATCTTCTGCAGCTCAGCCGCTCCTTGTAGCTGCTGGCTGCTCTTTGTTTTATCTCTCTCCCCACCCCCTTTTCCCCGTCCCGTCCTTTTTGGCGGGAAGGCGAATGCTCTGCTCCGTAGGGTTACATCGTGTCCCGTCCTTAAAGAACAGGAAAAACTTATACGACAACTTCCTCGAAGAGACGCTCGAATGCCCAACCCACTTAATCTCTAACCGTTAAATCACATGGAGATGGACCACCCACGTCTCGATTCAAAGTGAGTAAAACTCGAATGCTTAAAGAACATTAAAAAAAAAAATCCTCCCATTTTTATGCTACGACGATACAAAATGAACTTTCGATTTTGAAAGATATAGCCATGCATGATGTGATAAGTGCGTGGATTCGAAGTTCATTTATGTCATTAATTTTCTTAAATACCGTAATAAAGTATTAAATGTATCGATTTCTATAATAAAATTTAAACTGTGTATGTAATGTATATATATATTTAAAAAAAAAGAATAATACCTGCGCTGCTTCTTTTAGACATTCCTCTCCTTTTTATGTGGTTGTGAAAAAATAAGGAATAATAAATGTACGCCATGTTATGGAAGGAAGACTTTTGCTTAGCAACGCCCCCAGTGAGAATGCGTGATTCCATTGTTAAACACGCACGAAAATGACGCAATAGTCTGACTTGTATTCAGCTATATTAGAACAAATAAAATCACTAATTCGGAAAATTTCCAGAGATTAAATTGAATAAAGAAAATGAAATCAAATATCATTTTGTTGGTAAGCTATCGGCAAGCGACGGTGGCGATACAAGGAAGGAGGTGGGCACGCCACGCCACACCGCGAACCGCTGCACTCCCTCACCCGATCGATCGCTCGCTCGCTCTCACTCCCCGTCCTCGCCTTCAAAAACACGCACGCAAAGACAGACACAGATACACACACAGACCCCAACCTCCTTCACCTCCTCCTCCACTGTGATTTCTCTCTCTCTCCATGTTTCTTCCACGCATGTGATTGATTTGTGGGATTCACAAATCGATTCTCGAATTCATATTTGTACTTCAAATTGTGGTCTCGCCTTCCCCACGTTCCCATTACAACCACAACCCTCACCAGTTTTCTTGAGCTTAAAAAACTCGGGAGTTCATGTTGGGTTTTGGGCGGTCCGCGACCGCAGCCGCAAGCGATCGTTCCTCCCGGCGATGGCAGAGCGGAAGCAGCGGGATGTGGAGGAGCTTTATGGCGCCACGGACCTGATTCAACAACCCGAGGCATGTAATCTCTTTGCCCTAAACCGTTCCTCGTTCCCATCCCTTTCCGATCAGGTCCCCTCAATTACTTCCACTTTCAATCCCCCCCCCCCCCCCCCCCCCCCTCCCCTCGTCTTTACCCGGTTTCCCCTCCCCTCTTGATTCCTGTGAATCTGTGAAGAAAGAAAATTAAAACTACTGCTATGAGTCGATTGGGTGTTTTATCTTCTATTTTTTTGGGTGCCGAGGCAATTAGGGTTTGGGCTCAATAAATCCTTTTCCGTTCCTTCGGGTTCCACTTTTTTTAATTTCTATTTTAAAGTCTGCGTTTCTACTTCTTTTCTCCTCGCCTGATATTGGTGCTTACGAGCTCCCGATGCTCTGATTCTGCCAAAGATTGACGAGTGATTAAACTTATTCGTCGAAATTCTTTCAATTGATCTGGATGCTGTCCTTTGTAGATCACACCAGTGTTGAAAGGGCGCTGTCGCATGCAAGGGCCAGGGGACGAGGCCGATACTAACTCTAAGAAGAATTCCGCGGTTCATCAGGTTATTTGCATTTCGTATCTTACTTTCGCAACTCGAATTTCGTCTTGTGCATGCATCTTCATGTACCTGTTGAGGTCCAGTATGGTCCATGTGAAGTTTGAGGCAAAGGTATTAGTATCAGCAAGCAAACTATTTTAGACATTTATTTATGGAGGGTATATGTAAGTTCTAGGTGTAGGTAATGGGTGGATTCGGTTCCGTCCCTAGATTGGAACCCACCTGTATTTAGAGATGGGAGCTGGACGGTTTTGAGTCGGCTGAACACTCCAAAGTCCCTTATTAGTTTGAAGACGGCTTTTGAAGTGCTAGAGACCCATCCATAAATGGTCATCACATTAGTTATCCTGGTGCTTGTCTCGCTTGCATCATTTGGGTGGTTATGGTCGGTGGTGGAATCCCCAATGTAGTCCCTCTAAAGTTCCCCAGTATTTACTTTTCTGCTGCTACACAAGTCAAAAGGGTTTTTGTGTGTATATGGTGTCCGGTGTGCAAAGTGTGTTACCAAATAAGGTGGTGAGATAATTTCTCCATACTGTGAGCCAACCATTAATGGCCATACCTACAATGGACCGTCTCTCTTCTACTTCTACCATATTTCATCCTGGGTTTCAATTCCCTCGATGACGGAAATCCATCCCTTGTAAAGTTATGTTTACTTTGGGATACACGTAATCTTTCGAGCAAGAAATATGGTATTTCCATGGGAAGTCGTGCATAGATATCTTAAACAGGGCTTTTGATTGTATAGTAACGTGTTTTTTTTCCTGAAAAATGACAAGTCAGTGTTTTGTATGTCTTATTGAGATGTTGCTTCCTTTTCCTGCCGTCTTTTTGTGTCTGCCTTTTGCTGTCTATATACAGTTTTATTAATTTATTGGTTGCGGCAAACCTGGAAGTTTAAGTTGTTGGTGCCTTCTTGATCTTTGATGGCTCATGCACATAGTCATGCTTTTATCTTATTCTTTTGGTTTGAATCATAAGGTACCATCTCCAGATGTCAAAGGATTTGATGGGCCTTCCATGAATCAGAAGAAAGTTAATATTACAGCAGAGTCTGGTACCTGTAATGTGTGCTCTGCTCCTTGCACATCTTGTATGCATCTTAATCAAGCTCTTATGGGATCCAAAAGGAAGGAATATTCTGATGAAACCTGTCTCGATGGTGTAGCCAGCCAATATTCTGCTAATGACTGTGATGTTTTGCGGCCTTTTAGTGGCGCATTGGAACATAGCCCACAAGGCACTGCTGATGAAACAAGTCATCCACAGGGGTTCAATTCTGGGTATTCCTGTGATAACACTAAAAACAAACCAGCTTCAACTGATGCGTCTGGTGCTTTAGAAGATGTCTCAACAGTACGCAAGTTATTTGACAGGGCAAAACTTTCTGAAACTTATCTGCCTCCTAAACCACGGTCTAGTTCCATTGAGATTAATATTTCAAACGAGGATTCCAAGCCAGTGGAAGGACAAGATGATAATATATCCTGTGTTAGCAGTGGCAATGATCTAAACTCCAGGGTTAATAATGATGATTCCTATCTAGACAGAAAAGTTGCTCCCTCTAGTTCAGTTTCAAGTGGCAATCTGTATCCAGAAGGAACTAGAGTATCAATTCAAGGAGCTGGAAGTGAAAGAGATGATCATGAAATTCCATTAGGAGATTTGAAATCTCTTAATGAAGATAACCAGGTCAAAAAGTTATCTGAATCACTCGAGACCCCTGACGTGCCAGACCCTTCACCACGACTTTTGCCTGGGGATGAGAGTGAGGGATCGGATATTCTGGAGCAGGATGTAAGCAATACCACTTCTTTTCTTTTTAAACAGTATATTTGAAGTACTAAGCTACTGAGATAATCTTTTCTGTTGTTTGAGTGATATCGCCAGAACAAATTTTACTCTGAGCTGTTGGAATCTTTTGTTCCTTGTTATGTTATGACTGAAATTAAATGATTAGTGGGACTTGAAAATTTTATAACTGGAATTTCAAATATTTAATGGACTAGTTAAGCACGTGGCTTGTGGACACAGGTTCCATCCTTATAACTGGAATCATGTCAGTTTTGTTATTGCTGCCGAATATGCGGCACTCCGCCCCCCCCCCCCCCCCCTCCCTCTCTCTCTCTCTCTCTCTCTCTCTCAACCTTTTTTTTAGGTGTATGTGGTTGAGAAGGCTGACTGGCTCTTTCTGGGCCCCTCGTGAGTAGCAAAGGGAGAACAAATATAGTTTGGTGATAACTTTGTTTCAAGTAAACTTGTCCTGTCAAATGCAACGAAACAGCTCTAATGTGATTTGGTGTGTTCTCATGCGGGAATTGGGAATTGTTGCTTAAGGAGGTCATATCATGGTTTCTTTTTTCTTCTATAGAACTTTTTAATCTGGATTAATGCGTTAAGAGGACTGGTGTTTCTGTAAAGAGCACAGAGGATGATGATTATTTTTTATGGTTTTCTGCTTTCTTCATCTGTTTTTTTTTTAATCAATCCTTCTAGTATACATAACCTTGCTGTCTTTTCATATGAATTGTGCACGTGTACATGTATTTGAATATAGTTCAATATTCTCTTTTGGTGGAAAATGGCATCTTGTTCATTTCTCTCTCTCTGAAACAGGTCAAAGTTTGTGATATCTGTGGGGATGCAGGTCGGGAGGATTTGCTTGCTATATGTAGTAGGTGTAGTGATGGTGCAGAACACACGTAAGTAGAAATAAGTCATTTATGAAGTTTTGGCTGGTTTTACTTGCTTGTTATGGATTACTTAATTAAGTTGCCCTCCAACAACACCAATTTATGAGATTGCTGTTGCATCACTCAGCTATTGCATGCGAGAAATGCTTCAAAAGGTCCCAGAAGGTGACTGGGTGTGTGAAGAATGCAAGTCAGCTGATGAGACTGAAAACCAGAAGCCAGGTAAGGAAATAGTAAACAATGAGATAATGAAGTTGAGTGTCTGAAGTGCGAGCAATCCACATTGAGGCTTTGATCATAAGAGCTGAAAGTCTCTTTTTAAAATTGAATTACCGGTGTAGGTATTGAGGGGAAAACATCGTCTAGAGTCACTTCTGCTTCACAAGTCCCTGATAAAGGTTTTGTTGAAAATATCGAAGTATCTCCAACAGTTAAAGGACCAGGATCGTCAAACTTGTGTGGCTCCACTAGGAGAGTCACATCATCAAGGGATTCTTGCTTCAAGAATATTGATAAGGGAAAAGCGAAGCTAGCTCGGCAAATGTCATGCACAAATTCTGTTCAAGACTTCCCTGAGGGTGCACGCTCCCCCCTGGCTTCCGATCTTCGATTCAAAGGTACTTTTTCCGGAGAATGTTTGGACACTCAAGAAAGTGCTTCTTCCGCATCAATCACGATACTCATCTCTGTAGTTGTGGTTTTCTTTTCCTAGGTACTTTATTGAAGTCCAATTCATTCAATGCCTTCATTTCGAAGCCAAAAGTAAAAGTAATTGATGAAGGAATGATTCAGAAGCACAAAGGCGTGAGGGAAAATTCTTCCTTCATTTCAAAGGAAGGGCCTACCAAAACAATAGGCAAATCAATGTCATTCAAACACACAAATCCAAGTCGCTCAGTTGCTCTTGATGCCAAAGTTAAAATGCTTCCAACCAAACTCACTCATGCTCAGAACCCAAAAGGATCGAAGAATCTCAAAGAAGGGAGTGTGTTTGATAGGACGAGTTTACGTAAGTTAGACCGCAATTTTTCAAGTCTAAAAAGGGACAGTTCAACTCCCTCTACACCTAATTCTGATCAGAAGCTTACATCCTGTGGGGAACCTTTGCAAAGCACACTTCCGAGCAACAACCGAGATTTAAAGCTTGCGCAGTCTGATGTTAAATTGGCTGTTTTAGTGAAGTCTGCTGGTAAGGGGCTTTGAAATTGGTGTTTTACATACAGCATGGAGGAGAGAATTCCCTGGCTATTTCGTTACTGTTGCATAGCTTTATCTTCTTACTTTGTTGTATGAAGTTGGTTTTGTCTTCAGCAACCTTACTCGTTTCTTAAAATTGTCACGGCTGACTCTTGGTGAAGAAATTAACTGATCCTTTTTTGGTTAGTCGCTGTTGTGTCTTCTTCCTCTGATGAAATATACAATTTTTCTGCAGAGTACAAGTCAAATCAGCTTGATCAGAAAGAAGAACCCTTAGCTAGTTCTTCTCGGACTGTCGAGAAACATTGTGTTGAAGGCAATGGGCTTCGACATGAAGGGTCATCTCGCTCAAAGGGCTTGGCAAATCACACTGACAAAGCCCGGGATTGCACTGTTAGTCGCTCAAAGCAGGCAGTTATAAGTGGTTCAAGTAAAGAAGTTGGTCACGATGCAGAGTCTTGCCCTGTTAGTAGCTTGCAGGTTGGAATGGACGTTTCAATGACCAGAAGTACCAAAGAGGAGACGTACAACAGTAGTAAGATTAAAACTCCGATAACATCTTCTATGCTGAAAAAGCCTGGAATATATAAAAAAAACAAAGGACCTGAGAAATCTGAGGATTTGTCCGTGTCTATCCCCATCCACGTGGATCCCTTATCATTTCCAGATATCTCGAGGAAAGTTATGTCTGCTGATGGGCCATATGAAGGGCAGGCAGTTCGTCAAAGCTGTACTTCTGATTCCCGCTTGCAGATGATTGGCAATAATGCAATCCAGCTGACTGGACTACAAAAGGCAGCTACTTCCTTAAAGGGAGCGAACTTGGATTTCACTAGGCACTCTGAGGGGAGTTCTTCAAGCCAATTTCCTTGCGCTTCAGTTTTGCCATCTGCTATTTGCAGGATATCAGCTATTCCGGAGCATGAGTGTATCTGGAAGTATGATGCCTCAAACCTTATCAAATTAATATTCATTTTCTGAAGGTTAACCTATTGTTTTTTTAAGTATCTATTATATTTTGCAGAGGGAGTTTTGAGGTGTGCAGAGGCAATCAACAGCCAGATTTTTGTGGAGGACTTCAAGCACATCTGTCTACTTTGGCTTCGCCTAGGGTTCTTGAAATGGTGAAGAAGTTCTCAGATAAAATTTTCTTGAGCGAAGTACCTCGAACTTGTACATGGCCAACCCAGTTTTATGGTGGTGCATGTGATGATAATATTGCTCTTTACTTTTTTGCGGAGGATCCTGAGAGGTATGTCGCTGGCTACCTATTTTCTGCTTACGAAATACTGACATAATGTGCAAGTATTGTTGTCACAGCAAGTTTTTCTTACTTGCTTATTGGTGATGACAGTTATGAGAGGAGCTACAAAGGTCTTTTGGAGAAGATGATCAAGAGTGATTTAGCTTTGAAAGCAAATTTTGATGGTGTTGAACTACTGATTTTCCCTTCCAACCAGCTACCAGAGAAATCCCAGCGTAAGAATCAATTGCTGAGTCTCCTATCTTCTAAGTTTACGTTTTCTACCTTTTGCCTGTACCGAAGTCATCAGCACAGCAAACTTTATCAGTCAGGTTTCCTGATGTTTACAAGACCTATTAAACGGGCCGGGCCGGGCCGGGTCGGGTCAGGTCGAAAATGGTCCGACCATATTACAAAAACACATCTTTTTAACCTGATCTTGGAAGATCCATACCCAAACTAAGGTGAAAGCACGGAGTCAGCAAGTGCAAAATCGAGTGAAGACAAGAGAGAGTCATGGAAGTGGGTTGGGTCTATGTAAATTGTGAATCCATTTATACTCATATAGTTGGGTCTAAACCCATTTATGACCCATTTACTAAATATAATTAACCCATATAACAACCCAGCTCATCAAATATGGTTTAAGAAATGGGTCTATCACCCATGTCTTATTTTTACCTTCAAGGTTCTTGGCGGGAGTAGGAGGAGAGGCTGGTGTTAATTATAGTAGGGCTGGTAATTTGTGCTTTTGTGTCTCATGACATGTGGGGCCGGACCATTCATTGATCTACTTCCGATAAGAATGCCACTTAGTAAGATCTTGCTCACTTACTGTATTGGCCACATATCTATAAATTCTTCACTTGTTATTCATTCTCCTTATCCAAGGAGAGGGACTATTGGACTTCTTAACTTTTTATTTATTTATTTTACCCCCTCATTTTTTAGATTATCAAAACATAATCCCCACATTTTGAACACTTATCGAATATACCCAAGATTAGACTCCCTCCATAATTACAAATTATTCACAGTAGTGGAATTTAAATATGAGATGATACAATCAACACGTTTAAACTACTATTTATCTAATACAATCATGTAAAAATGTAGTTAAAGGTATATTAGCATGTCTAAGTGTATCTAAATATGTCGTGTCGACACGTGGAAGATGTTGACCAGTTTAATTAAACGTGTAAGATGTTATACAGATGTTGTAGACAGATTGAAAGGATCAATCTGTCAACGACACATTTATTACCCCTGTAAAAACGGATTGACCCATTTGTGACACGAAGACGCTGAAGCCAAACACGCTTAATTACATATGTTGTAAACAGGTCATGTCAAAACTTGCCAGCTCTACTCTATGGGATGAAGTTACAGATAATCTATATACATGCCACTACATTCAAGTAACACATATGGTTTTAGTTATTGCCAATACCTATGCCACCTGCAAGCATTTGGGGTGGTGGGGGAGGCAAAAAAAGGCACTGGATCCTTTTTTCAACTATCACAGAGAAAGGTGGCCCTCCTCTTTCTAATTCACTCCCTAGCCCCTGAGAAAGCCAAAGTCTTATCAGGTTCTTTGCATCAATTGAAAGAAACTTTGCCAATTATGCTAGCAGCTACTTTTAATGGATTGATTTTTCAAACAACCTTCAAAATTTTAATCATTAGTATGAATTCATTGGCAACTAAATAATATTGTCCGGAATGAGATAAATTGTGTAATCAACTGTGCTAGTCTTATCCTCGACTAGGTTCAGTATGGCACGTTCTTGAATGAGCCCCGTTAGTAGGGAAGGGCTTCATCATTACTGCTGTCAAATGCCTCTCTTGAATTTTCGTAGGTTGAGTAAGGATAGAAAATTTAAGCTTTCAGTAATATGTAATTTATTTATACAATGGAGAGATAACAAAAGACTTCTTGCTGACAGGCTGGAACACATTATTTTATCTCTGGGGTGTTTTCCGGGGAAGAACTGTGATTGGTTTAGATCAACAATCTGGTTCTTCACTGAAGTCAAGTATATCAACTTCAAATGTGATGCTTCCAGAGAGAGATATTCCTCCTCTCGTTATACCATCATCTAATAAGCTGTCTCTTCCTAAATGCAATGGTGGGAATCTGCCTCCATGTGGTAAGTCTTGCCAACAGAGTTCTCCCTCTGGGAATCCTTCATTGAGCAGTTCTCAAATCAGACCATCATCCACGGCCATGAATGGAAATTGTCATGTGAAAGACTCTTCAATGGATAATATGTGTATATGTTTGAAAGAAGTCTCAATTGAGGATGACAGTGGACATGATTCCCGTAACTTGCATGGCTCTTTTACAAGCAGTGACTGGTCAAAGCAGCAAAAGAAATGTCCTCAAACCTCCCAGGCATGAATCTTCGTCAGAATTCTTTCTATGCATACTTTTTATCTGTGGGCCTCTACGTATGATGCTTTATGACTTGTCTAGGAGGTTTTTTGTACTTATAAGATGTTTAATTGCAATCCATAATTAGTGTTTCCAATGAAGAGGTGAATTTGATATTAACTGAGACATTAATAGAGTAATATAACTAATGGTGTGCATTCGTGAAGAAAATTGAAATCTTGATGGTGCTTTTTGGTATAGTGTTTGCACCTTTTGCTTTGAGTCCTTGCGATCCTAGAGATTCTAAGCCTTTGTCACAAGTAGCATAGTTTTGTTATCTTGCTTTGTATTCTGTAAAAAATTGTTACAACGTTATGTTCATAGCATTGTCGGGTTTATTATATGCCGAAATAGTTCTTTCAAATCTTGATGGTGCTTTTTGGTATAGTGTTTGCACCTTTTGCTTTGAGTCCTTGCGATCCTAGAGATTCTAACCCTTTGTCACAAGTAGGATATTTTTGTTATCTTGCTTTGTGTTCTGTAAAAAATTGTTACAACGTTATGTTCATAGCATTGTCAGGTTTATTATATGCCAAAATAGTTCTTTTCTTGTTTCTGTTGTTCCATTGCATCAAATAGGTTATGTAGTTGATAATTTCTAATACTGTTTTTGCCAATATGTAGAAACTGACTGTAAAACTCATGATATTCAAGTTTAAGTGTTTATGCGTGAGAGTTTGTGATTGTGTGAGTGTTGACCATTCTCTAGTGATTTTAAGTTTTTTCTCATGGTGCAAATGAATCTCCAATACTTTCTGTAGAATGAAGTTTGTGGTTCAGATGCCATAGTGCCCATGGAGCTTCAGCGGTATGTAACAACTGGTACCCGTAGTAGTGCCGAAGATGATAAGATGTTGATGCAGCGTGATACCTCCCCGGATAGAAAAGGTTCTTTGTCCCGTTCTTTGCTTGGAGAAATCAGGAATAGCGGGGAGCAAGAAATGCATGGCACAGGAAATGAAGCGAAGCTTGATGAAGTCTTGAAGGAAGAAGTCAGGCTCATGGACGGAGGTGCTGCATTAGAGATAGAACCGACGACTTTAGATGTGCTCAAGCATATGCAGCATGAAAAGAAGCGGCGACATTCAGATTTTGTTGAGACAGCCTCGCAAACTTCTTTTGGCGCTAGTGAAAAAGTGGCATGGAATAACGTTAGTAGTGAAAATGTTAAAATAGAGAATGTGAATAAGAAGCAGAAGACTGATTGTAGCGAAATATACAAGGCTAGTAGGTTGATAGATGCAAATTTGGTAGATGGTTTTGCATCACAGAAAAGTATGCAGGATTCCACTCTGGCAGTTCTGAAGACGGTGCATGATAGAGCTTGTGATGAGTCGATCAATTTGGAAAACACTGGAAGTGCTGAGAGGTTTTTCTTTCCTGTCGTTTCCAATCATGCAAAGGACCTGACCTCAGGGGAGAGCTCCATCCCTTGGAAAACACTGCCACCACCAGTTCCGGCTCGATCTCATGATGGGGTACCAAATCTTGACCTTGCTTTGGGAGCAAAAACACAATCGTCAAAAAAAGGCCTTCTGCCCCTTTGGATTGGTGTGGCAGATAAAAGCGAAAGTCATCCAGAGGTGGTGGCTGCCCAAGAAGAGGACCCTGTTTCTGGATCTCTTTCCTTGTCTCTGTCTTTCCCTTTCCCAGATAGTGACAAAGGATTTAAACCTGTTCCTGACGTGGAGCAACTACTGCCTGAAAGCCGCCGTCGTGTGAATACATCCTTGCTCCTTTTTGGGGACTTTTCGGATAAATAACCTTTGGTCCATGCTCAAATGATGTACATTTAGTTTTACCGATGGATGTGCTGGGATTTCATCCATCTTCTGTTGGCTCTGCGTGGAGAAGGCCTATACCATCTGTTTATAGCCCACATAGGATTCACCAATAGGTTTTTTCCAAATACTTGCTTTTTTTCTCTTTTATCTTTCGAGTTTTTACATTATAGCCTCTCCACTGTTTGAGTGCACAGGCTCTGTATGTATATAAGGAGTTGAAAGCTGAGACTTGAAGGTACTGAGGAATTTTCGGGCTGTAAGTTGGTAATTTTAGTTGTCCCCTACTCTCTGCTATATGGATTCTCTTAAAACAACAAAGACAGCTTGGAAGTCGCGATGGTTGTTAGTGAGCTGACTCGTTGGGATCTATGGAAATTCTTGTCTGCTCGTGGGTTCAGTGGTACCATGGACTTTTGAAATATGCTATGAGTGTGAAATATGCAACGAGTGTGGTTACTTGTAAAAAAAGGGAAAAAAATAGGGTGACTTTGACATTGTTTTGATGCATGTAACAGGTCATCAGTGTTTGGCGGACCGGGAGTCATTTACGCTTTTACATCATCATATATCGAGCAAAATGCCTAATGGCTTTGTGCTATGTATTTGCTTGTCTGACATCGTACTTAAGAGAGTACTTTTTTTTTTTTGGGTCAGATTAAGAGATGTACTTTTTTTTTATCGCAAAGGAGATGTACTTAAATCTCTTAATTTTTGGATACTTGTTCAACGTTCACCCTCTCTCTCCATCTCCCTACCTCTGTTGTCTTGTCCATAGCCAGCTCCTTTCTCGCTCTGCCACCATGCATTAATTTCCCAGGCCCTTTTTTCTCTTTTCTCCTCAAATAAATTAATAAACTCTTGTGAATAATTTGTAATTTTGGAGGGAGTCGATGTTGGGTATATTTGATAAGTGTTCGAAAGGTGGGATTATGTTTTCATAATCTAAAAAATGTGGGGATAAAATAAATAAATAAATAAGTTACGAAGTTCAAAAAATCCCTCTCATTAGATACGGAGAATGAATAACAAGTGAGAAATTTATAGATATGTGGCCAAGGTAAGTAAGCGAGATCATGGGGTAGCTGCACATTAGAAGGACATGGGCAGTAGCGGTGAGCGATTTTCAGGTTCTTTACAAGTTTCACATGAAATTTAGAACCTACCCTCGAGTACAGTTTCCTCATTTTTTGGAACCTGAAATCTACTTGTCGGAAGCTGGAACCTGAAACCTACCCTGTCTAACATATTCTTTTTTTTTTATTTCATCAAAATGAAAATGAACGCCACAATACTATACAAACTTTTCATTTATCAAAGAGAATACAAAATACTAGTTTTCTTAACATTACAATCAAATAAATATAACTAAAATGAGAAGTCATTGCGTGAATCGACACTAGAGGTGAGTAGTTCTATGCTCCGTATAGGTTCCAATAATAGGCTTCTCATTTTTTGGAACTTGAAACCTACCCTATCAAGATTCGAGAGTCGATTTTAGAGTCTACTCAAATTTCACCTATATTATTAATTGAACAATTATAGTGAATCATCACCTTTAATGGCCACCACTTACTGCTATGATCAACTAACCGTAACTTATATTTAGACACATGAAAAATATAAAATATTAACAAGTCATAAAATGAAATATTGGACTAGTGGTTTTAGATTATAAACTCATCATCTAACGCCATAAAATACAGCAGGATCACGCGAAGATATCGACTAAGAAAAAACACAAAAAACTTGTTTAGGTTTCAGGTTCTAGGTACCACCTACCTAAAACCTAAAACCTATCCGTCGAAACAGGTTTCTCAATTTTTGGAACACGGAACCTACCCTGTATACCTGGGAACTTGAAACCTACAAATTCTTACTGGTTAGGTTCTCAAGTTCTAGGATAAAACCCGGAACCATACTCACACATATGGGCCGACATTGAACCAACTATAAAAGCTGAGGAGTGGAGCTTGCTAGGCCCTTCCCATTGAACCAATTTGAAACACGTGCAAAATTAATAAAACAAAATGATGTTTTCACTAGAAGATGTAGGCAAAATGACAATAATAAAAAAAAATAAAAATAGTCAGAATTGGAATAATCACTGAACATCCCGATCAATAGACCAATCATGAACACCGGAAGAGCAGGGACGAGGCACGAAGTTGCCATTATTGATGAAATTAAGCAACTTGCTCCAATTATAGACATTGAGTGTGTGCATGAAGTCGCTTCTCTTGCCTTAAACATGGAATTATTCATATTGGAAAGTGTTGATTAACACTGGAATTATTCATATTGGAATTATTCATTCTTCCCCAGAATGAAGATCAAGATTGATTGAATGTCATTTATTTTAATTGATTGTTGTGATTTAGGAAAACAAAAAACAAAATCTTTGAGCAAATGGCAATAAAGTGGAAGCATATCAATTAGATTATCAATCTCCATAAATCTGGAAATTTGAATGAAGAAAGGGAGCTTTTCCACGAAGATGGTTTTAGAATCGAAAGCTACTTTAAAGAAAAATGCAATTATTCCTCAAGAATCATTAGTTTGTTTCATCATAAAGTTAGGCAGCTTGACCACAGGAATTTCGTAGTGGGAACAAATGAACCACGTGCGCCGACGAGATTAGAACCATTTAAGATGTTTTATCTACTTTACATGTTCCGAAATTACTCTTCTCAATTATAAGAAGTCATTCACAAAGGCTACAATTTTCGAGTTTCAAACTTTTAAATAATTTATTCATTTTCCTTTAATTACAGTCTAAGGGGTAAGCGGATGTTAAGATCAAGATTTAGAGGGAAAATTTCAAAAGGAAGCCTAAAGTAGAGTCATTTTCTTATATAAGGATATGAAGTGGACCTTATCTCAAATAAGGGCCTGAAGTGACCGTATCAGTCTCAAATAAGAACTTAACCTTACTGGTCAAAGGGTATTTTCGTCTTTTACTTTTTTGAATTCTTTTCTTTTTTTCTTTCTTTTTTCCTTTTTTTGTTTTTCCTTTTCCTTTTCCTTTTTTTTTCTCTTCCCTTCGCCGGCCATTGCCGGGGCCAGTAAAGGTTGCCCTCGCAGGCGTCGGGCGAGGGCTGCCCTCTTATGGGAGGGCGAGGGCAATCCTTGACTTTGCCCTCACCAGACGCTAGCGAGGGTGACCATTGCCCGACGCGGGCTGGGTGACCCTTGCCCAATGCCGGCAAGGGCGGCCCTCGCTTAAGGCTAGCGGAGGTCACCTGTGACGCCCCAGAACGTCACACGCGACACATATCCCTTAAAATTATTATTAATTGGCTAGCGAAAGTTAAAGACTAAACATGAATATTACATAAATTTAGTCAAAATACTTTTCCTTCTCATTAACAAACCCTTGTCAGATTTACAACCCGGCCAAAACATCATACAAGAACAAAAATCTGGATAGGTTAGGGTTGCCTATCTCAAATTAAAATTTACATCCAAAAGTCTGCCTTAACTAAAGTCTAAAGCTGTCACGAGTCGATCACTTCACCCTCTGCTGCGGAACCATCATTGTCTAGGTCGAAGCCCCTCAACAGGCCAATTAACTCGCCATCCATGTTGAAATACCACGCAACAAAAAGATAAGGAACCCATTCCGGAAGCGCCACATCAACCCATATCATAGAGCTACACTTAGCATATACGGCGTCAGACTCGGACACAAACACATCCTCATAAACAGCTTCATGATAAACAGGAACTCCAAAACGTAAGAGCTGTGAAACATCCATCCTACACGTCTGAAAAATAATGGAATGAGCTGAAACCCAGTAAATGAAATCTCTAGTTTTAAATTAGGAAAATCAGCTTACCACTTCACCTGGCATAAACACACATACATGCATAGCAAACAATATGCATAGAACTTGAATGCAAGTTATACCTTTTTCCGTCTGGATGTGCCACAAAATATGAGTAATGCAACATATCATAATATTTTCACTCAGATGCAAACATGATGTAAAACATTTATGCTTATGTGATTAGGTTCATTATTTCATCCTTCTGAACACTCCTGGGGCATCCCGACCAACGGGACATCTCAACTCCGAGGCATCCCGGCACACACCCAGGACATCCCAACCAACGGGGTATCTCGACTCCCGAGGCATCCCGAAACACTCCCTAGGGCATCCCAACCTACGGGGCATTCCGACACATGGGGCATCGTCACACACCACTAAATGGGCGATGGAATTAATATTATTCTTATGCAAGTCATGGCAACCAAGTATTTGCATACAAAAGTCCGCTTTAGCCCGTCCCATACCGAGCCATCACGGTTTTGTACTTTAAAGCCATGACATCCATCATTTAAGCAATTAAATATGAAGCAATACATTCCAGACTTAAAAGCATACTCAGACTTAGAAGTAAAATCGGGCTTAGAAGCAAATTCGGTCATTAGAAGCAATTGGCTTAGAGGCAAATTCGGTCATCAGAAGCAATCAGCTCATAGGCAAATTCGGTCATCAGAAGCAACTTTGGTCATCAGAAGCAACTTTGGTCATCAGAAGCAAGTTGGGGCTTAGAAGCGAGTTTAGACTCAAAAGGAAGTTCAGACTCAGAAAGTAAGGTCCGAGCAGTAAAATCTAAATCAGTTTCAGAAGTAAAGTCTGAACATTTTTTAAAGGTATACGAAACCAGAATTTGAGATTAAAAATCTACTCAGTTTCAAAGGTAAACATAATCATCACTTTGAGTAAAACGATTTTCTATTATGTTTAAACATACATAAACCAATAAGAAGAATTCAACGATTAGCTCAAAAATAACACTTACATGTACAAATTTAATCGTTCTACTTGTCAATTTTCACCATACTTTAAGGAAACAAAACACATCCATTTGAACATGCACAGAACTAGCAAAACATATTCAACCATCACCACAACCTCACTATTGCACAACAGAATAACATTTCTCAAGCAACCAAGTTAAAAGTGTCAAGTAGATTTACTTAGCTTTAAACCTAGAGTATTCACTTACCTTATACAGAATCTAAACACCCCAAAGGTTAAAATTCTTCCATAGATTTTTTGGATCAGTGATGGTGAGAGTAGAAAATGAAGAAGAAAGTGTCAATTTAGGTGAAATTGTCTTCGATAATTACACAGACGAAGATGAAAACTAAGAAGTATACGAAGGGGTGGGTAGTTTCATTATATTCACATGTGGCACCTTATCTCTTCATTATAGCCAGGTGGAAAAATCAGTGGCTTAATCGTAGGAGTATTGGCTAAGGAAAAATGATTACCCAAGACTTAGGTGTCTAGCTCAAGGGGACAAATGGCATTTGGTCAACTTTTCCTTCAATAGTCACGTGAGAGAAGAAGAGTCCTGAAGAGATATTTTGAGAGGATATCTTCTCCCTTTCCCTTAACGGCAATTTAAAATAAAATGGCTAACATTACTTAATCAAGATTAATCAATAATAATAATACCCACTATTAATAATGTATACAACAACGTTTAAAATTTTAATTACGTTGAGCTCGGAACGATTACGTTTCCGAATGCACACTTCGTGAAAGCTCTAATGAAAGAACTCAATGTTCCACCATGGTTAACAAAATGATTCCTCTTAAAAACTGCCACCTTATGGCTAATAAAGAAACCAGGACTCTGCTTCACCAGAATAGCCTCAACAACTGCATCCATTCTCTCTGCCAAAGTCCCCAAATTGAACTTAAAAGGACACAAGCACTGCAGCGCCTCAGACTGAATTATGCTTCTCAACCGATCTGGCGTTGTTTCCACTCCTATGATTAAGATGACTGGAATCTTTGGGTCTGTTTAGTAACGTTTCTATTTCTTTATTTTTCTGTTCTTTTGTTTTCCGGAACAGAAAAAGAACAGAAATCCGTTTAGTAAAAAAATCTATTTTTTTGTTTTTGTTCCAAAAAAGTGTTCCAGAAATAGATTTGGAATAAAAACAAGAAGCAAAACAAAATCTGCTTCTTGTTTCTGGAACAAGAAAAAAGAAACGATTTTTTTTCTAGAATTCTCTAAAAATAAGAAACAATCCATCGGCCGCAACCCGCTCACCGCCACCTCTCACCGTCCTTCGCCGCCACCTACCGCCCGCCTTCCTCCGCCGCCGCCGCTGCCGCCCACCGGCCAACACTTGCCGGCCGCCTCCCGCCCATTGGCCGCCTCTTGTTGTCGATCATCGTTCTCCACCGCTCGACGCTTGTCGCCACCCGCCATCGACCGCCGTCCTCCACCGCTGGCCGCCGTGCTCCATCGCCTGACGCCAGCCGCCACCCGGCGCTGGCCGCCTCCCCCCGCCAACCACCCAACGCCGGCGATCACCCATCACCGGTCGCTGTCCTTGGCCGCCGCCGGCCACCCACCACCGGCCGCCATCCTCCACCGCCAGCCATTGTGCTCCACCGCCCGACGCTAGCCACCGCCCGACGCCGGCCACCACCCGACGCTAGCTGCCCTCCGCCGTCGGCCACCTCCCGCCTCTGGCCACCCGACGCCGGTGGTCACCCACCATCGGTCGCCATCCTTCGTCACCGACCGCCGTGCTCCATTGACCGACGATGGCCACCCTCCGCCGTCAGCCACCTCCCGCCGTCGCCCCCCGCTGCCGTCACCACCGCCCGATGCCACCGTGCTCGACCCCTGACAGCCGTGCTCCACTGCCTCCCACCGCCGGTCGCCATCCTCTGCCGCCGCCGACCACCGTCCTCCGCCCCCCACCGCCACCCGCCGTCCTCCGCCGGTAGCCCAGAAGGGAGAAACTCGTCCATGAAATAGAAATGGATCATTCGCACCTTAAACGCGTTTCTATTCTTTTTTTATTTCAGGAATAAAAATTTTGTGTAGTTACTAAACGCTATTTTTTGGTCAAAAACTGTTCCAAGAAATAGAAATAGAAAAAACTATTTCTGATCAAAAATTATTTCTGAGAACAGAAACGTTGCTATGCAGATCCTTCATTGCCCACTCGCGGAAAGAATCTTATCATCGGGATGGCTTCATAAAGTATAATAAAAGTAAATAAGCACGTGATACATATGGTCTTTGACATCAACCTATAAACAGGTTTAATGGTCAAAAAGCCAACCTTGGGTGTCCATAGCACAAGATGGTGGCTTAACAGCCGCCGTGGTGAAAACTAATCACAAAATAGTTAGTTTATTTAAACTCTATAACATTTTAAATGTGATCATATGGATGCCTTGCGACACTAATAGGTCCTAGACTTAGGTGCGCAACTATATAAACCCCCTTAATTTTGAATGCACATTGTAGAATGCAGACATAAGTATGATAATCCTTTGATTAAATAGCAAACCAAGTGACACCACCTCTTTTTGTAGAAAGAGATTTACTACTTTTCATGTTTAACCTCTTATGTACAGCAGATTAAAAGAAATCTAACGGAAACATGTAAAAGTCACTGAGAGAATGAGCTTTGACACATGCATGTGAAGAATAAGTAAGTCCCCTAATTTGAATATGCAAAGAACTATGTACATATATGAGGTGGTTAAGCTGTCAAACCTTAACAAAAGGATGAAATCCGATAGGACAGACCCACAACAACGCTCCAAATCATCTATAATCAAAATAATAGGGGTGTCATTGTTCCCTTGGTCGTTGTACCACTATGACAAAGTAAGCATGTCAGGTGCCTGCTTAAAGTCAGCATCGCAAATGTGAACAGTCTAATTAATTCTCGAATCAGATGCATTTTTATGAGACAAAGAACAAGTAAGTGCAACACCTACATCCACACCAGTAGCTAAAAACTGTCTGAGTAAGCTTGTGACACAACCACCAATCCCATTCTTGGCCACAAAATCCATTGAAGAAAGATTAGCGACATGACATCCATGGGATCTCAAAAATTGGCCAAGCTCTTCAAATGTCCTGAGATCGTCAAATAGCTCCATGTTCTCTGTTGGTTATCAACTTGATTGAGAAGGTTGTATGAGGAAGAAAAGAGAAAGGATAAAGCTTTAACTGTGGTAATGTTGCGGCAGGTAAAATGCAGATGCAGAACAGGCCAGCAGTTATGATCCCGTTCAAATTAGAGCTATCAAAACGTACAACTGGAAGCAACAGCAGGTTGGTATCAACGCTAGTGGTCATGTTAACAGTCAAAACACTTTTTTTTTCCAAACATCAGAAAGACCTATAACAAAGATTAGTATCTTCCAACCATTGAGGGAAGCTACCCAAAAGTATTTGAGGAATCTCGATTAGAAACTTACTGGTGAGGACAAGCCCGGTAAAAAGTCTTCTAGAGACAGAATCTACTGCAGCGGGGAAAGACTGCGCAATTTCAGAAAAACCAGAAGAAACATGCGTCCTGATAATGCTGAAGGACTCACTGATCCAGGAATATATAGCCTCGAATGTACCAGAGTCGATACTCTGGAGGACACCCTGCAATGGAAATTGAATTGAAAGATCACCGGTCTTGAGAAATATGACAGAAAGGACATCTCGTCGACAGGCACGGAAGATTAAAACGAGAGATGCAAATGTGAAGCCGGAACTGATGGATAACTCCAGCGAGAAACAAGGAGGGAAGAGAGAAACCTTAATGGCAGTCTCGATATCAGACCAGGCATGTTGGAAAGCCTCCATTCGCAAGTGCTCGTGGGAATGATCCCCGGAGCAATCGTCGTCATCGGACTTGCCGGGTTTATTCGGGGATGCTGGAGACGAGGGGATCCTCCTCCGGAAAGGTTTCCGATCGGATTTGTCGGAGGAGGAGGCCGCTTTATGGAGAAGGAAAAATGGCTGTTGAATCCGTCCATAAATAACCAAGCATCGATCAGTGCGGGAACATAACGAAGCAAGAAAATGAAGACTGCGATTTTCTCAGGGAAGAATGTTGGGGGATTGGGAGTGACGAGAGACCGAACGAACCTGCAGACTGTTGTCGCTGTAGAGGAAAACTCCTACTAATTTTGAAGTTGACAAAACCTTCTGTTATAATTGTAAAATCTGATACTTATTCTGAATCATTTTATTTCAGAAATATATATATATATATATATATATATGTTATGGAAGCTCAGAAGGAAGTTATTCAGACTTTACAAGCTGAAAAATAAGTTCTTTGTAGACCCACAGAATCTAAGTTCTGAGATTCAGACGCAGAATTTATTCAGACGCAGAATTCAGAATTAAACATAACAGCTAGTGATCTGGCATGGATTTCACAGCAAGAAAATCTTGATTTGTTCAATCTTAATCAAATTGATTGACAATCAAATATTACGACAAGAATGCATTACAACGGACAAAACTCTACTTATGGAAACCAAGATTCTGATTGTATGGACGATCAGAATCAGCGGGATTCAGAATCTGTCATCTAACGACTACTCAATCCTTATTATACAAATCTGTCCAAGGTGAAGATTAGAAGATGATCCTCTGAAAGCTGTCCAACGGCTAGTTTGGGAGTAGAGGAGTATTTAAGGAGATCAACGAGTAGCAAAAGTGAATAATAGATTAAAAAAAAACAAGTCCAAAGTCTGAGTATACTCCAATCATTTCTCTTGTTGTTCTGAGCCAAAATACTGAGATCTTGAGGGTTACTTTGTAAGAGTGACTGTGTGAGATAGAGAGTCCTATCATACACAAAAGTGATATCACTTAAAATCTGTAAATTCCTCTTGATTACATAGTGAAATCCAGCCGGTAGGCTGTCAGCGTGAGAGAGTGGACGTAGGCTTGATCTAAGCCGAACCACTATAAACTTGTGTGCAGATTCTCTATCCCTCATCTCTTATTTTACTTTCTGCATATCAAGAGCTTCATCTATATAATTTGTCTTGAATCTGAATTTTATTCAGACTCTTCTGTGATTAGTTTTATTTCCGCATAAATATTATAAAACAGTGCAAAGTCACCTATTCACCCCCTCTAGGTGATCCCTGCTAGCCACATTAATTGGTATCAGAGCAGGTTGCTCACTTTATTGAAGTGTTTTACTTCTGAGCTAACGATCTACATGGCTAGCTTTGGTACTCCAGGGCTCATTGAAGGTCAGAGCAACAACATACCACCATATTTTGATGGCAAGAAATACAGCATCTGGAAGAATAAGATGAAGGCATTCATAAAGTCAATTGATCATATGCAATGGGATGTCATTATCAAAGGAGTCAAACCGAAATCTTCTGATTCAAAAGAAAAGGCAGATGCAAGCAAATCAGCAGATCCTCCATTATCTCCCACTGAGATTTCTAAAAGAGAAACTTTAGATTCCAAAGCAATTTATTCTCTTTATTGTGCTTTATCTCCTATTGAATATAAAAAAATTGCTGCTTGTGAATCTGCTAAGGAAATCTGGGATACTCTCTATATCACTTATGAAGGAACAGATCGAGCCAAGGAAACTCAAATCAATCTTCTGCTTGGCCAATATGAGTCTTTCAAACTGAAGCCTGAAGAATCAATTGCTGATATGTATGATAGGTTTACTGACATAGTAAACGGTCTTGCATATCAAGGACAACCAGTCTCAGATGCATTGAAAGTCAACAAACTACTGAGAGGACTGACAAAGGAATGGGATAACATCAAAACATCTCTTCGTGAGACACAAAGAATCATGCCTCTATCAGTGAATGAGTTAATTGGAACTCTTCAATCATATGAGACTGAGAAACGAAATGAGGAAAATGAAACCAGAGGTAATAAGTCAATTGCATTGAAAACTAACATTGATTCTGATGCAGATTCTGAAGATGAAGATGTTGATGATGAAGAATTAGCTCTCTTCATAAAGAAGTACAAGAAAATGAAAATCAGAGGAAGAAACCTCAAAGGGAAAAAGCCTTTTGAAAATAAGAGGTCCATCGATGAGACAGAAAGATCAAAGGAGGTGATATGCTTTCACTGTAGGAAACGTGGACATATCAAGCCTAACTGTCCACTTCTGAAAAAAAAAACCAAATTTGAGAAAGCAAAGAAGGCCTTAAAGGCAAAAACCTGGAGTGGCACAGAGTGTGAAGATAGTGACGAAGATATCTCAAATTTCTGTCTAATGGCAAAGTCAGATTCAGATTTAGATTCTGATCCTAAAGTGGAAATTGAGGTAAAACCTTCTGAAATGACTATTGAAGTATCGAATTACATTAATGATTTATGCTTTGAATTTAAGACTGCTCTTAAAAGAATCTCTTCTTTGAAAAAGGAAAATTTTTCTCTGAGACAACAGGATGTTTTACAAAAAGAAAAGATTGATTTCCTTCAAAAAGAATTTTATCAAATCAAGGAAAATCGAGATTTACTTTCCAAAGAAAATATTATTTTGAAAAAGGAAGTTTCAGAAATTACTTCCAAATTTTCAAAAGGTTCAGAAACCTTGAAGCATATCCTTTCCATTCAAATTCCTTACTATAACAAATCTGGTTTAGGATTTGTAAAGGAAAGTGACAGCTTGATTGATTTTCCAAAAGTCAATGAGAGATTAAAACAAAGACCTCCTCGACAAGCTTATAAAAATCATTTTAAAAGAAATTTTGTCAAACCTGTTGGGCGAAGTGCTCTTAAATGCTCAAATTGTGGAGATCCAAAACATTTTGAGAATGAATGTCCTAAGGTCTGGAGACCCGTTCGAAGAGATTTTGTTAAGACAGCCTACACTAATGCTCAAGGACCCAAACAAATTTGGGTACCAAAGAAAACTTGAAAGGTTGTGATCTTTGCAGGTTACCACAAAAAGAAAAAGAAAGTGATACCTAGACAGTGGATGCTCAAGACACATGACAGGAGATCCAAGCATATTCGTTGATTTACACAGTCTGAATGGTGGAAAAGTTTCCTTTGGAGGAAATACCAAAGGAAAAATAGTTGGCAAGGGAACAGTTGAAATTGGAGGACTTACAATCAATGATGTTTCGTTGGTAAAAGGACTCAACTACAACCTGATAAGCATAAGTCAACTATGTGATACAGGTTTCAGAATAAACTTTCAAGAAAACACATGTTCAGGAACAAGCAAAGACTCTTCTCAAACTTTCACAGGAAGAAGACATGGCAATATCTATCTTCTTGATGTAAATACTGATTCTACTCATTGTCTGATCTCAATCAAAGAAGATGAAGACCTATGGCACAGAAGGTTGGGGCATATCAGTTTGAAACAAATCTCAAAGATTTCAAACAAGAAACTGGTTCGAGGCTTGCCAGATCTGAAATACAGAAAAATAGAATTATGCAATGCCTGCACCCTAGGAAAGCAAGTAAGGAGCTCTTTTAAATCTATACATCATGTTTCCACTAATCGTGCTTTGCAGCTTCTTCATATGGATCTGTTTGGACCAACCAGAACACAAAGTATTGGTGATAAGAAGTATTGTTTAGTAATTGTTGATGATTTTACAAGATTTACTTGGGTGTTCTTTCTTGCTCATAAAAATGAGGCATTTTCATACTTTTCAAAATTTGCAAAAAGAGTTCAGAATGAAAAGGGCTATACTATTTCCTGCATTAAAATAGATCATGGGGGAGAATTTGAAAATCAAAGTTTTTCAAACTTTTGTGAGGAAAATGGCTTTCAACATAATTTTTCCACTCCATATACACCAAAACAAAATGGTGTCGTGGAAAGGAAAAATCGTTCTTTGCAAGAAATGGCAAGAACACTGTTGATCGAAAGCAAGATTCCTTTTCATTTCTGGGCAGATGCAGTCTTTACAGCATGTTATATCATAAACAGAGTCTTTCTCAGACCCATTCTTGAGAAAACCCCCTATGAGCTTTACAAAAGTAGAAAGCCCAGCATATCATATTTTCGTGTGTTTGGTTGTAAATGCTTTATTCTCAAAAATCCAAATGACCGCACTGGAAAGTTTGATGAGAAAGCAGATGAAAGACTCTTCCTTGGATATTCAACCACAAGCAAAGCATACAGAGTCGTCAACAAGAATTCTCAGACTGTGGAAGAAACAATGAATGTAAGGTTTGAAGAAAATATTCAGACTCACAAAGATGAATCTGAATTATCTTCCAACATTCAAGAGTTAATGGAGACTCATCAAGAATCTCCAAAGATTGAAGAATCCTCAAAAGAAAAAGAAAAGGATACAATCCAGACTCAACCGGAAAATTCAGAGTCTGCACATATTCAGAAGGAAAAATTTGACAGAAACTGGAAACATAAATCCAGTCATCCGAAGAACCTCATCATTGGAGAAATAGAAGATGGTATCAAGACTAGATCCAAACAAAAGGAGAACATTAGCAACTTGGCATTAATATCAGAAATAGAACCAAAAGAAGTTGAAGAAGCCTTATCAGATGAAAGCTGGATAGAAGTTATGCAGGAGGAACTTCAGCAGTTCAGAATTAATGAAGTATGGGAGCTTGTGCCACGACCCAAAAACCATCCAGTAATTGGAACAAAATGGGTGTTCAGAAACAAACTGGATGACAAAGGGAAAGTCACAAGAAATAAAGCAAGACTAGTTGCGAAAGGCTATTCTCAAGAAGAAGGCATAGACTATGATGAAACATATGCACCAGTTGCAAGGTTAGAAGCCATTCGGCTATTATTAGCTTATGCTTGTTTCCATAACTTTAAATTGTTTCAGATGGACGTGAAAAGTGCCTTCCTGAATGGATATATTAAAGAAGAAGTATATGTGGAACAACCACCTGGTTTCGAAGAACCAAGGAAGACTGATTATGTCTACAGACTCAAAAAGGACCTTTACGGTCTGAAACAGGCACCCAGAGCATGGTACGAAAGGTTAAGTAACTTCCTTCTGCAAAATGAATTCACCAAAGGTAAGGTTGATACAACTTTGTTCATTAAGAAAAAGGATAAGGATTTTCTACTTGTTCAAATTTATGTTGATGATATAATCTTTGGATCCTCTAATGAATTGCTTTGCAAGGAATTCTCTAAGAATATGCAGAACGAGTTCGAGATGAGCATGATGGGAGAACTAACATTCTTTCTTGGCTTACAAGTGAAACAAACCAAAGATGGTACCTTCATTTGCCAAGAGAAGTATGCTAAGGAGATTATCAAGAAATTTGGAATGCAAAATGGTAAGAAAATAGACACTCCAATGTCCCACACATCCAAACTGGACAAGGATGAACATGGTAAAAAGGTGGACCAGAAGATATACAGAAGCATGATAGGTTCACTATTGTATCTTACTGCATCTAGACCTGACATTCTTTTTAGTGTCTGTATGTGCGCAAGATTTCAATCAGACCCAAAGGAGTCACATCTCACTGCAGTAAAAAGAATAATCAAATACATTGGAACTTATCCAATGATAGGTCTTTGGTATTTCAAAGATTCAGATTTTACACTTACAGGTTATTCAAATGCTGATTTAGCTGGATGTAAAGTAGACAGGAAAAGTACTACAGGTACATGTCAACTGCTTGGAAATATGTTGGTGTCCTGGTACTCAAAGAAGCAAAATACGGTCGCACTTTCTACAGCAGAAGCAGAATATGTAGCGTTGGGAAGTTGCTGTGCACAAATTCTGTGGATGAAGCAGCAGTTGCGAGATTTTGCTGTTGAAGAATCAAGTGCTCCAATCAAGTGTGACAACACAAGTGCTGTTAATCTGTCCAAAAATCCTATTCTTCATTCACGAGCGAAGCATATTGAAATCAAGCATCATTTCATTAGAGATCATGTTCAAAATGACGATGTGAATATTCAATTCATTGATTCTAAGAATCAATTAGCTGATATATTCACAAAACCTCTTGACAAATCTTCATTTGAGTATATTAGAAACAAACTGTGCATTACTTATCCATTCTCTTGAAGTGATTTGACAAACAGGAATTTTTTAGACTCAAGTACTCTCCGTATGAAAAATGTTCAGATTCTCAAAGAACGGTACATACAAAGTTTCAAGTTTGGCGGGAATATTTTTGGCAGGATATTTTCATATTTGTTATTTTAGGAAGCAAATTAGGTACGAATCCAAATTTATTTGCTTAATTGTGCTCAAAAGTTTCTCATGATATTATCCTGATCTTTTATGCTTCATATAGTATATTTCATTCCTACTTGTCCGGGCTTATTCTTACATTCTAAAAATAACCTTTTGTTTCTTAAATCTATCCTTTTCGTTTATAAACCTGTCCTTCACTTTTCAAAACCCTATTAGTACGTTTTCCTTTTCCTCAAAACCTTCCGATATTCAGAGACTTTCCTCGTCTTCCTTCTACAAAGATCGGAACTTTCAGCTCCTGAAGTGATCAAAATGCCGTTCAAAAGAAGATTCTCGCGCATTCTGAACCTAGACTCTAAATCTACTGCACCAGTGGAGTTTATGGAGATTTCAGATACAGAATCGGAACATCATGAAGAATCTGCCGAAGCGACACCACCTCAAAAGTCGTCGCCTCCCAAAGTTTTTGGTAAAACTGATTTCCGTTTTAAAAGCATCAAGCATGTATGGAATGCTTATCTGAAGTTGAAGAGAAACAATGCCTCTGCATCTACCTTGCGTGCCTGTCTGAGAGATAATGGGTTCTCCTCTGAAGAACATCTTACGCAAAACTATTCTAAAGCTTGCATTGATTCTGACAATGTCCCGATCGGTACTACACCAAAAGAATCCTCTTCCAAAAAGGGCAAAGAAAAGGTCGGAGAATCATCAGCACCCTCTGCTCGTGTTAGCCCTAAAACTACCAGTTCAATAAAGTTTGTTATACCTGATGATGATGCTCGATTTTTTGAGACTTTTGAAATGAAGGTTGGAGTAGCATCTCGTGTGCCAGGTACAGGCGGATTATTCAGAAACTCTGAGCATAATATCTGTTACAAATTGTTGCTTGCTCGAGGGATCATGAACCACAGGACTGTGGATTTCGACTATCTAGAGAAGGCTGGTATTTCAGTAAAAAACCTGTTTCAAAAGCTAGGCATTTATGAATTTTGTCTTCAATCTGCAAATGTTTATGCTGAATTAACTGCCTACTTCTATTCAAATCTCTCTATCTTGTTGCCCAACTGGATTCAATTCACTGTTGGTGACAAAAAATTCGATTTAAAAGCAGAAGTATTGACAAGGATTATTGGAGCACGACACTACAAGTTTACTCCACTGGCTGTGAATCTTGAAGATGCTTCCAAGATTGCTTCTGAAAATTCCAACTTTGCTCTAGGATCAAACCGGCATCTCTCTTATTCTGACTTATCCAGAAGATCAGTGATTCTGCACAAGATCATTATCAACTGCTTGAGGCCCAAGGCAGCCTCTAAGACTGACCTATCCAAATCAGAAATAAAGCTCATCTAGGCCATCTTGAAAGGTCAATCTTTTTCTCTCCCTCATATCATCATCTTTCATATGTACAGGACATTACATAAAGACAAGGGACAACTGCCATATGGTGCCTTAATCTCTCGAATTTTCATGTTTATACAAATATCAATTCCTGATGAATTGCACCAGAATATTGTTCCCTGTATGTTTGTTGGAGAAAGAATGATCTCCAAGATGAAACAGTTTGATGATGTGAAGAAAAGAATCAAAGGACAAGAGGCTCATCAGTCTGAAGCTAGGTCTGCTGAAAAGTCAAGTATCAAGAAGACAGGGCAGAAAAAGGGAGCAAATTCAGCAAGCAAGAAGTCAGATTCTCCCATCCCATTAAAGGTGTATAGCAAGAAAAGAAAAATTCTTCTGCAAGATGAAAGTGACGAAGCAGAAGCAGAATATTTTGATACAGGCTATGCTGATGCTCCAGAACATGTTTCTGAACCAATTCCAAAGGTTTCAGAACCAACTCCTACAGAACATGTTTCTGAAGATCCAGCACCTGTTCAGGGGGAGAATCCAGAAGAAGCAACCATGGGGTTCGATCAGTCTGAGCCAGTTAATTTCCAAGGACAGCCTTCAGAAAATCAGAACATCTTCTCTATTCTGCTCGAAATTAAGGATAAGCAAGCTGCGTTAGAACAAGACATGAAGGATCTAAAGAAAATTGTTGAGGAAAACTACAACACTCAACGACAACAAGCAGCAGCAGATAAAGCAGAACTTGAGGAAGCCATTACCCTATGCTCGTCCAACATGGATAAGGCTGTGGGTCAGTGCAGTTCGAAGATTGAGGAAGCTGTTTCAATATTAGAAAATTTTCAACTGATTCGTACTCCTTCAAAACAATAGCCTGTTTTCAAAACATTTCTCTTAAAGTCTTCTTTATTTTCATTTTGGTCTGTAACTTAACTAACATTTCTTGTTAGACTATTTGATTATTCAATATAAATGATTTTTACCCTCTATTATTGACCTTTTGCTGATGACAAAAAGGGGGAGAATTTATTTGGTGCAGATGTGCAGATCATATGCAGGTTATATACAGAGAAAGTAAAGACACAGATATCAACAGAGTTTGCTCTTTCAATTTCAATCTGTGATTCATGCGCTAAATATGCTTATTTACTTCAAATTAATTTCAAAGTGTTTCAATCTGCAGGAAAGTTTTGTCACCATCAAAAAGGGGGAGATTGTTGAGGAAAACTCCTACTAATTTTGAAGTTGACAAAACCTTCTGTTATAATTGTAAAATTTGATACTTATTCTGAACCATTTTATTCCAGGAATATATATATATATATATATGTGTGTGTGTGTGTGTGTGTGTGTGTGTGTTATGGAAGTTCAGAAGAAAGTTATTCAGACTTTACAAGCTGAAAAATAAGTTCTTTGTAGACCCACAGAATCTAAGTTCTGAAATTCAGACACAGAATTTATTCAGACGTAGAATTCAGAATTAAACATAACAGCTAGTGATCTGGCATGGATTTCACAGCAAGAAAATCTTGATTTGTTCAATCTTAATCAAATTGATTGACAATCAAATATTACGACAAGAATGCATTACAACGGACAAAACTCTACTTATGGAAACCAAGATTCTGATTGTATGGGCGACCAGAATCAGCGGGATTCAGAATCTGTCATCCAACGGCTACTCAATCCTTATTATACAAATCTGTCCAAGGTGAAGATTGGAAGATGATCCTCTAAAAGCTGTCCAACGGCTAGTTTGGGAGTAGAGGAGTATTTAAGGAGATCAACGAGCAACAAAAGTGAATAACAGATTCAAGAATCAACAAGTTCAAAGTCTGAGTATACTCCAATCATTTCTCTTGTTGTTCTGAGCCAAAATACTGAGATCTTGAGGGTTACTTTGTAAGAGTGACTGTGTGAGATAGAGAGTCCTATCATACACAAAAGTGATATCACTCAAAATCTGTAAATTCCTCTTGATTACATAGTGAAATCCAGCCGGTAGGCTGTCAGCGTGAGAGAGTGGACGTAGGCTTGATCTAAGCCGAACCATTATAAACTTGTGTGCAGATTCTCTATCCCTCATCTCTTATTTTACTTTCTGCATATCAAGAGCTTCATCTATATAATTTGTCTTGAATCTGAATTTTATTCAGACTCTTCTGTGATTAGTTTTATTTCCGCATAAATATTATAAAACAGTGCAAAGTCACCTATTCACCCCCCTCTAGGTGATCCCTGCTAGCCACATCAGTCGCCATCCTCTTGATCGGACGAGGGTTCACCCCGAGGTGGTGCAGAGGCCGCCGCTGCCGCCATCTTCATCTCGATCTCTCCAGCGAGTTGCGATCTTCTGCAGCTCAGGTGCTCTTTGTAGCTGCTGCTCTTTGTTTTATCTCTCCCCTCCCCTTTTCCCCCTCCCTCCCTTTTTGGCGGGAAGACGAATGGTCTGCTCCGCAGGGTTACATCATGTCCCGTCCTTAAAGAACAGCAAAAATTTATACGACAACTTCCTCGAAGAGATTCTCGAATGCCTGACTAACTTAGGGCGTTCGATTTTCTAAATGCTACTTAGGGGTATGCAAATATCTCTTTTGGAAAATGTAAATGGCGTTTGGTAAAAAATCCTCTATAAAATTACTTTGATCTAAGTAGTGTTTGACAAGTTTTTTTGCAAAAAGGCTTTAGGAATTATTTTTTTTATTAAATTAAATAAAAACCTAACTTACCTTTCGCCGGAGCCGGTGAAGGCCTACAGCCGCCGGCGAGCTAGATCTGGCGCCGGCGGCCGTCACTCGAGGTCAGGCGCAGGCGGCAGTCGCCCGAGGTCAGGCAACCCCCGGCTAGCCAGATCTGCTGCCCGCGGCCGTCACCCGAGGCAGGGCGACCCTCGGCGAGATAAAACTGTTGTGTTGGTGGTGCAGGGTGTTTGCTATTTGATTTTGGAAGAGCTGGTCTTACTGTCCAATCCTGACGGTGAACGATTTCGATAGTTGGTTTTGAAACTTGCTGCAATTCTCGTGTGATCTCAGTTGCAGGGTAGCCAATTGTAGGAAGATGTAGCGAACAGCGTGACTCACTCGAGTGAACACAATCTAATAGGACTATAGCATATTTCTTGTAATACTTGGCGGGGAAGGTTTTTTTTCTTTTTCACTTCAAATGGAATACCCCTTTTCTTCCAAAGAGAAGGGTATGGTTTACTGGACTCCTCCAGGAGTGCAGGCGGACAGCTCTGCTCCTTTGGATAATGGCACAAGAAATTCGATCTTGGAGGATCCTTTTGGGAACTTTGCCGAGCTGATGAATTTCGATGGTTATGCTGGATTATGCAACAGTCCATCTACAACAGAGCAGATACTTGCATCCTATGGGTTACCGGTAAGTCCATCAGCACCGTATGGATCATTGGATATGATGAATTTTACAGAGCAAAGTTCTTTTTACTATCCCGACTGTGGCGGGGTGTCAAATGCTGTGGGAAGTTCTTATGCGTGCGTGGAAAGGTTGGCTTTTCAGCAAGCAGATAGCCAACTTGATTATCAGTTGGATTCCAATGACCAAAATGATTCAGGGCCTAAACAAGGTGAAGGTGCCCTTGGGCGACTGGGTATTTCTGATGTGGCTAATAATGCAATAGCAAGGCCTCTTGCTCGTTCATTAGATGAGAAGATGCTGAGGGCACTCTCCTTGTTCAAGGAGTATTCTGGAGGGGGAATTCTGGCTCAGGTCTGGGTCCCCATAAAGCTTGGGGATCAGTATGTCTTAAGCACCTGTGAGCAGCCTTATTTACTTGACAAAATGCTAGAAGGATATTGAGAAGTATCCAGAACATTTACCTTCTCCGCAGAGGAAAAACCGGGAACTTTTCTGGGCCTTCCTGGTCGTGTTTTTACGTCGAAAGTTCCAGAATGAACTTCTAATGTAATGTATTACAATAATAGTGAATATTTACAGGTAAAACATGCAGTTCACAACAATATCCGTGGTTCTATTGCCTTGCCAGTTTTTGACTCTTCTGATAAGTCCTGCTGTGCGGTGCTGGAACTTCTCACTATGAAAGCAAAACCCATCTTCGACTTGGAAATGGAGAAAGTGTGCCTTGCCCTCCCGGTTAATTTTCCCTTCTTTGTTCCTCTAGAATGAAGATGACTGTTCTCTTCTTTGCCTTTCTTGTAAAAGTTGCGAATCCAGATGAGCGGCACGCAATTTAACTACATAGTGCCTTTGCTGGAAACCACTATGCTAGAAGTGCATGGCATACGGAGTTTCTTTTGTTACTTTTCCACCTTTTGGTCGGAGAATTCATAGAAGCGCTCCACATTTTAGAGAATTCATATAAATAATAGCTATTTTCTTTTGTTTGATATATGAAGCAAGACTAAATCTGATCAATGACTTTTATTTCGCATGTTATACATCAAGACGGTGCTTTTTGAGAGCAGTTGATCAAGCATAGTGTTTGTATTTGGTTTCTGAAGATTGTGGAGTCTGCATACAGGCCTGTTTTATTTGCATTCGTAAAGGTGAAGTATATTAGCTGTTTTTCCAGAGACTGAGCATGAAGTTCTGCCTGCATGAGGAGGAGAAGGGCTTAGCAAGAGTAGTGGATTGTACCTTGGTTGTAGCATACTGTCTAGAATTGCCAGCAAAACTGTTACACACTAACATTTCGCAGCGCTCATTTCGAGGCTACATGAATGGACTTCTCTTGAAGTCTCCTTTTGTTTCTTTGCACTAATCATATCATGGATTGAGACTTTCCTGGGGGCGCTTTTTACTTCGGGCTTTCTTGTTTGCTTCTTGGCTGTAATTACTGAACCTATGTGGGACATCAACCTTTTGGAAAGTTATTGCTTTGGCTTTATAGTGAAAAATAGTGAAAAGAAGTGTTTTATATGAAACTTGTATGCGGGGGAATTTCAATGTCGTCTAGTTGATGCACGCGAAGAAACACGTTCTTCGACATTCGCTTCAAGTATAAATCCTAAGGAAAAAAAGAGTGAATCAAATGACTTGAACTTATATATTATGGAATTATTTAGGGTTGCCCATCAAATGCTAAGGTTAGGCATCGAATTTTTCTTTTTTACATCAGGATTTTCTTGTGCTGTGGCTGGATGTTTTCATTAGTGCTTCAATGAGTTTAGGTGAATTTACTGCGGCTTTATTTTGTTCACTTTCTATAGAATTTTTTGAATCATCAACTTCAAATTTCCTTTTTCAGTTTTTGGCTCGTTTGTGAGTGTGGAAATAGACGGTTAGCGACTATTGCAGGCTGTAAATTTGAGAACTACACCACCTCCACGGCTTCTTCCACAGGTAAAACATAGAAAAAGAATTAAACGTAGCTTTTCTTTTCCGTGAGGCTATACAGTGCTCCTGAAAGATCTATCATTATGCAGTGCTTCTCCAGTAATCAGAGAGCTGCCTTGGCTGAAATAACAGATGTCTTGCGCGCTGTATGTCACGCGCATAGGTTTCCATTGGCTTTGACATGGATCCCGTGCTGTTTTTCTGAGGGAGCTGCTGATGAAATACTAAGAGTACGCATTAGGGATAACGGTTTACAGAGTCTAAAAGAGTTGATGAGGGGATTTTAGTAATTGGACCACTTTTTTTTCCCTCCAAAATCTGTTACGCTGAGGTTATGTCATTGTAGGCCAGAAAAAGAAAACAACTCGAATGTGCCCTGTTTTTTATTTCCACTGTAGAGATTATATGTGGAATTTGGGTCAAATATGTTTGTTAGAATATACGAACCAAAAAGCTTAAGCTATTAGGTGAGAAGAATAGCCTCATGGACAAGCAATATGAGATACTTTAACAATGCTGATATTGGTTAACCCAAAAATCCTAAAAAGTTGAGAACTTGTGGGAACTAACAGATTCCAGATTTCTGATTCCGAAGGTTCCAAGGTGTCAGAAGATAGGTTTTTAGGTTTAAAAAATAATCTAATATCTGCGGGATAGGTTCCAGGGTGGCAGAGATATACACTATACGACCTGGAACTCCATTTCAGATTTACATTTTGACATTTATGCATATGGCGTAAATTTGGATCTTCTTGAAAGAGCTGAAGGCAGTGTTCTGTTCTTTACTCTTCTTTTTTATAATTTACACCAGATTAGATTACAGAATGGCATCATCATCTAGGGGAATGAGGCTGCCTTTTGGAATGCGACCACAGTCAGGGGTTCAGGGGCACAGATACATTTTCCAGCCTTTCTTTCGACTTTCCTGCAAAATCAATGGCCAAATAATTGTTTGAATTGACGATTTTTGTGGGTTTATGATGGGGTTTTTGGTTAGGTGTTTATCAATGTTCCCTGGTGGTATCTGGCGTTTTACGCAATGATTAGCCCTTTTTTGACCCATGGGACCAAGAGCAAGTTTGTGTTTGCAAGCTCCTCGAGAACCGCGGAGACGCTTTTCAAGTAAATAGATCCAAACGCGTTTCGATGCATTAAGTTCAAATCATTTCCTCCTGGAGCGTTCGTTATAGTCGAAACATTGTGCTTGTATGATTGGCAGGTACATTTCTCCTGAGCAAGTACCGGTGCAGTATGGTGGCTTGAGTGTAGATTATTGCGATTGCGATCCCGAATTTACTGTTTCCGACCCTGCAACCGAGATGACAGTTAAGCCGGGGACCAAACAAATTATGGAAATCATAATCTATGAGGTATAAACAGATATTTTCATTCAATCTTATGCTTAAGTTCTGCTTGTTATGGATATTATTTTTCTAATTCTATATCCCGCAAAATATGTGATAAGAAAAACTAATGGATGGATTACTTGTACTAGTATTGGTGACTGAGATTCTTCCAAATGCAGAAATGTGTTATCACTTGGGAGCTCCGTGTTGTTGGGTGGGAAGTCAGTTATGGTGCTGAGTTTGTGCCTAACTCTGGTGGATATTCAATCAATATCCAGAAGCCCAAGAAGATGTCACCTGCGGATGAGCCGGTGGCGCATGGAACCGTCAAAGTTTCGGAACTTGGCAAAGTGTTGCTAACTGCTGAAATGGCATGGCGGTATGTCTTACTTGTCATTTGGCATTTAAAACATTCTCTTTATGAACATTTAGTGAAAATCCCTGCACTATAGGTCTCCGGAAGTCACATTTTGCTCAATTATACATTGTGAAATCTGTAATTCATGAAAAAGTAATAAACTAATAGTCAAAGTTGGAATTTTGCCTGCGATAGCTGCATGTTGCGAAGAGGTCTCCCAGGGTAAAAAAGGAAGAGTGATTGTGCTGCTTCTGTTGTGCTTTAGTTAAGGAACCTTCAGAAGCTATAGTTAATAGGTGATGTGGTGGATAGGACGGACCTATAATGATCTTTCTTTACTTCCTGAAACACAAACGATGCTTTATGGCAGTTCTGTTCTGTTTCTCCAATTGTTTTGAGAGCTGTGTTTACAAACCTAGGGGGATAACAAGTGGAAATAATTACTGTCGTGAATTTTGCTTGGCAGATACATTTTCTTGTACGAGACAATTACAAACTCCGTCACCATTAGTCTTATTTCTCCTTCTAGAAGAACATAGAAATGATCTAAAGCTGGTTGGTCTGATGTGATGTGCTCTATTCTTGTGCTGTCAACTGTTCTCGCTCCATTGCTGTAGAAGAAGCCTGCAAGTTCTTTTCGTATTTTAAGAGCATATAACTGTCATGAAATCAGAGAAATAATCCGGACCGTGGTAACTGCAGGTAATAATAAACCGAGAAACCGATGAGCATACACAAGGGGAATAAAATCTCCGGCCACTCTAATATATGATTAAGTATCCTTTAACCAACTTCCGCACCTATTTTCCACCCTGTCAATTACATTATACTATCACTGAAAGCTCTGCATCGTCCCACTAATGAGGGCATTAACAGCAAAATCACAGATTCTCGCTTTCTAATTTGCTGTCAGTTGGACTAACCAGCTGCACTGGGCGCCTGTTTATGGGTTGCAATGGCCTGGCATTGAATTCAGAGTCCTGCAAAAGCAATAAATAAATCTTTGCATTCACAACAATTCAACTTTCTCGCTTCCATTTGAAAAAGTCAGTTAAAGACCAGAACTCACATCGCAAACAGCTTCTCGCAGTAACTTCACTTGCTCTCTTGTGACAGTTCTCACCTGACGACACCGCAAAACAGAAGAAAATGTTATGAACCAGGCTCACATTGAAAGTCTGGAGACATTACATTAGGGGACGTCAAGAGAACCAGAACCATCATGTTTGTAATTTTACTTGAGCAGTCTTTAAACCAAGCAAGATTAGATAAACAATCTCCTGTCAAGTATAAACGTAAGAAAATCCAATATTGCTTCCTCAAGTTAAGTTCCTCATCTTCATAGGGATTGCAATGATCTTTGAACCATAGCCTCAAGAACTCCTACAGATTGAGAATAAAGTTCAGATACTGCAGGAACATTTCAAGAGGACAAATGAAGACATCAAAATGATCCATCCATAGAACATCCAAGGAAATTGCTATTCAACCCTTCAGCCACCCTTTCGCAGCAGCACAGCACATGCCTTAGCTTCTGCACCCCATAACTGTAAAAAAGACCAGAACCAGGGACAATATCGCGTACCTTGTCGACATTTTCAGGCTCAAGACCATTTTGAAACCGTTCATCAGAAGAGTGCGCTATCCTATATCTACTTAAGTCAGGAGTATGCACCTGTACTTCCAAGCCAAAAAAAAAATAACACTCTGTCATGATATAATACCCTATTCTGATATAGTCAGAAGGAAACACTGCCAATGTGTTGGTGCATACAAGAGAGGGAAACGGAAGGAGGAAAAGTAAACCTCATCTATCAAAAGAATGGAACCGTCCTCAGCCTTCCCGAATTCATACTTTGTATCCACCAATATGAGGCCATGCTCTGAAGCGATACGATGCAAAGTAAGGTGGACAGCACTTCCACTTTTAGTGAGCAGTTGTGTTAGATTGTAAAGAGTGAATATGATTGTTAAGATAACATTAACAGGAGTATTTCCGTTTGAAACATTTGTGACTAGAACCCAAACATTCACATGAAAACACAGAGGCAAAAACTCGGCACTGATAGGCAATCACCTCCCAGTGGAAATTATTTTCTTTTTCTTCTATAATATGGGCATTCGAACCTTCGTTCAACTAGTTCCCAAGGATACACGCAAAATGCCCTCTCCACATGCATTAGGTAAGGAAATTGGAATCATCATTAAAAAGTTAGGATAACGAGAATGAGAAGAAGAACCCTGTGAAACCTAGAGCAAGAGAAGAAACGAAACATCTAAAGCAAGAGATAACAATGATTCTGTCAACGTAAGCATCCAGTTTCCATAAGAAGCAACACGATAATACTGAATCTACAACCTCCAGAATGAACCCACAAATTAAAGGAGAGGTTTTAGCACGAAGCATCACTGAATCTGATTCTGCAAATTCAAAAGAGATTCAGAAGGTGGCAAAGTCAATAGATTTTTTACTCCCTTTCTTCCTATGCAAGATGAGTAGTACCGTGCGACTTCCTCCATATGATTGAGACGTCAATTGTTGCAGACAAGAAGCTTTTTGGTAAGCTCGGAACGATAAAGCATGCATTTGTTTTGTGATGTGAAAATGGACGCAACGATGGTTCTCGATCAGAAGCTAAATTTAAAGAGGAAGATACGCAGCTGAATCAGACGGCAAATTTATCGGAAACCCTGCTCAGAGCAGAACCATAAAGAACAATGTCTGCCACAGACAATACGCTATTAACATCGCCAAATGTTCTATCGCTCAGAGGTCATCGCCAGAACTTTACATATTAAGTTCGACCCACGCTAGCTAATAACTCTACATATTAAACCCCAAATCCGTGGCGCCCTCCGGCTGCTGCTCATCCGCACGGGCTTCTCCGCCGTCGACGGGGGCCGGGATTTCGACGGTAACTGGGTGGACGTCGGAGACCATGTTGGCGGCGTGTTGTGGGAGCTTCTCTTTGTTTCTGGAGTACCCGTACACCGCCATTTGACATAGTCCCAAGACAAAGCCCGGGATGTTCGGTATCTGCATGTCCATGTCAAGACCATTCTTTGTTAGACATTCTCGTGTTGGGAACTTGGGATGTCTATCGACATGGGACCCGCATATGCTCTTATTGGCTTTTCTTGAAAGTTTATTTAATCTTAGTCCACGAAATCGACGTGCCAACGCAACATTTTTCGTATCAAATGCAGCAGAACCCAAAAGTGACGCTAAAGAAACTAATTGGATCTACATTACACCAATGCATATTATGATCGAACATGCACTTAATTCAAATGAAAGTAATCCTATACAATCGTTAATTTAATCTTTTGAAAATGGAGATCACTTACCATAATGTACTAGTCGTTTATGAAGAAACCATAGCCGAACCGCATGACGGCACTCGCCGTTAGAAAGAATGATAGATAGAAGGGCATGAACTCCACACTCTTCGTTCGTATAACTCGTGCCTGGACACCAGAATATGCCGAAAAAAGAAAGTTACAATGCGTTTTCCATGGTTAAATATGAGAATTTGGGAAAAGAAAGATTGGGTTTTTGAGTGCCCACCACAATGCTTAACGGGGCTGCGAAGAAGCACACGGAAATCGCCGCGCAGATCCATCCCGACACCTTGGTACGTGTATGAGCGTTTGGAATGATGCGTGTGATGAGAATTAGGAGAGAGAATACTCCCAAGTTCATCACAAGAAAGAGCTTAATCGTGGAGTTCTGCAATAATCAAGATAATTAAGTTAGACAAAACAAACAGAGTTGTTAGAAAAAAAATAATGGGAAAAGAGCTATCACTGGAATTTATTGATCGAAATATTAGCTTGTATTGTCTAACAATCAGGACGTACCCTCGCAGCTCTCGGCGCATAAGCAATGTATATAGCGATGTACACCTGTTTCACCGGTTTTATCCCGCTAAAAATTTTTCACCGAACGTTGCGTTTCGGATTTTATTAGAGGAGACTCAGGTCTTGAATCAAGCTCGGACAGAGAATGTCAAATGTGTTTATTAAGCCTAGCTTACATCTCACAACTTGACTCGATAATACACCAAACTCGACAATACTAACCGTTGCGGAAGCCAATCGATCGAACAATAAAATTGACAGAATAAGAAAATAAATCGAACACCAGATTTACGTGGTTCGGTCGTAGTGACTTACATCCACAGGGAGAGCAGCGCGGAATTCCACTATAGATTAAGCGATACAACGGAAATTATAACCACTCTCGAGTCACTCAAACACTCTAAGTATTTCCCAAACCTCAATTACACCCAATAACGTACATAGTGTTTAGCCCCACAATTCCTCACAAAACAATCTCTCAATCTCGCAAAAGAATTATACACAAATCTTTTCACAAGATTTAATCGCTACGAACACTTGAACTCTTGATGTAATTCCATGAACAAAATCACAAAGCCACAATCAAGCACTCGCTTGCAGAGCGGCGCTTCAATTCTTTCTTCTGTAACTTCTCAGAGCAATCCATCACTTTATATATAATAGTTGCCGACTTTAACGTGAAAAGAGAAAATTAATTTCATAGTGTTCTTATTTCCTTTATTTTCTATCTGACACAATTGGCAACGCAATCAAAGATGGACTTTCCTTTTCTTTTTCGTTGCGTTGGCCGACTCCAAGAGGAATTTTATTTCCTTCTATTTCTGACATATGTTGATCCTAGTCAAAGTCAACGATCAACTTTCCTATTCCAGTAGCCAAATTTTCCAACGCGCTTTCGGACTATTCGAAAGTTGATTTTTGTATTTCCATCTTTTGCTCGATTTTGTATAACCGCAAAATATCCAATTCAAAATATTTAGATCTTCATTTCAGGCTCAAACTCGAGACATATTTTAACAATCTTCACCTTGGCTCGACATTTGAGTCAAGTCACAATTGCTTTGATCGAATTCGAATTTCGCTACTACTCTCCCACAATCTCAATAGGCTCAACCGCTACAAACGTCTTTCAAGTCCAAGCCTCGCTTGAACTTCGCCATAGCCGTGGACCTCATCAGAACACTAACTCCACGTGTACCTTTAACTGCTCCACAAGGATTTTCCAACACAACCTCCTTAATCGTAGATAAAGCAAAACCATCATTGCATCCATATCTACGAGGAGACCAAATACGCACCTTGTTAAGTTCAGCAGTTACAGCAATTGTTAATTCTATAGGCTCCACCTCGCTACAAGCATCATCTGTGTCAATTACTTCGTTAGCACCCGCTACCCCAGGAGTTTCTGATTGCAACTCCACCTCAAGTTGAACACCGTCCAAATCCGTATAAACACTGCTATTAACACTCCTAGCCAGAAGTACTGAAGACTCGTCAAATGTAACTTCTCTACTGACAATAGGTGCATTTAATTCCGGACACCACAACTTCTAGCCTCGCTCACCTTGTGTATAACCTAGGAACATGCACTTTTTTGTCCTTCCATCGAGCTTACCATCACTAACTCGAACATAACATGGACAACCAAATATTCTAAGAACAGAATAATCAGCAACGTTACCTGACCACACTTCTTCAGGAGTCCGACATTCAATCGCAATTGATGGAGATCTATTGTTCAGGTAGCTCGCCGTACTAAGCGCATCCGCCAGGAATCTCCTAGCCATACCAGCACTAGAGAACATTTTATAGGCCGTCTCTAGTAATGTTTTGCTCATCAACTCTGCAACATGTTGCGGTTCATTGGCACTAGTGCGGTGTTTCACTATGCCTTCCTTCATGCAGAATTCAAGCAAAACTCCATACTATTGTCAGTCCGCACCTGCTTGATCTTATTACCAGTCTCCTTTTCGATCAAAGCTTTTAACTGTCTGATCCTGACAACAGCATCAAACTTATGCCTAAGCACAAACACCCAAGTCTTCCTCAAGTAGTCATCAACAATTGTTAGCGTAAATCTAGCACTCTTCCTCGAAGGAAATCGCGACAACCTACGAACATCTAGGTGAATCAATTCTGCAATTTCCGTGGTTTCCTTAACAACCGTACTGAACTGCACTTTCCATCATTAATCTAAATCACAGTACCTGCATACATTCAGTTCGTTAGATACATAACCACATAGCAAATTCCTTTCACTTAGAACCTACAGGCTTATCTCGCTAATGTGTCCCAAACGGATAAGCCACAATTCAAACTCTCGAACCGACGCATCCGACGTCTCTGCAGCGAATTTCGTCACTGTCTTACCTTGAAGCTCATACATGCCATTATGCTTGATTCCTTTCATTATCACCAAAGCACCTCGAACAACTTTCAGAATTCCATATTCTGAAGAATACCGATACCGAGCTGAATCCAAGGACACTCAAGGAAATCAGATTTTTCTTCAACTCTAGAACATGCCTCACTCCAGTCAATGTCCATACGATACCATCATGCATTCTGATTCTAACATCACCAACACCTATAACATCGCACTCAGCATTGTTCCCCAACTGCACTTTACTACTATCCGTGCACTGATAAGTAGTAAACCAATTCCTATTTGGTGTAGCGTGAAAAGAACAACCAAAATCTATTATCCATCCATCAAATGACGAATTATCAATGACAGACAAGACATAATCAGCATTATCCGAATTACTATCAGCTATAACTACAACATCATTTGTAGAATCAACTCTAATTCCCTTACCCTTATAGTTCTTCAACTTAAGGCAATCCCTTCTAAGATGCCCCCTCTTGCCACAACTCCACCAGACAATACCACCAGTCCTAAACTGACTTCGTCTATTCGAGTTCATACTACTTCTGCTAACACGTGTACCAGTTCTTCCTCTATTTTCACCTACTAAAGCAGCAAATACATGTTCGCCAGATTTTCTTTTACGGATATCTTCACTCAAAATTAAATCTCGAACACCATCAAACGTCAAACTTGTCGACCCAGAGAAATTACTAACAGCAGTAACAGTAGTATTCCAACTATCAGACAATGAGGATAACAGAATCAAAGCACGTACCTCATCTTCAAAGTCAATATCAACTGAACTCAATTGACTAACGATCACATTGAATTCATTAATATGATCAGCAACTGACGCACCTTCACTCATCTTCAAATTAAACAGACGTCGCATCAAAAAGACCTTGTTGATCGCAGAGGGCTTCTCGTACATATTCGATAGGGCTTTCGTCAAACCCGCAGTGGTTGTCTCTTTCACGATGTTAAACGCGACGTTACGTGCCAACGTCAGTCGAATAACACCCAAAGCTCGTCTATCCGGCAATTTCCAATCAGCTTGCTTCATCGTCTCTGGCTTCTCTCCAGACAAGGGCAAGTGCAGTTTCATCTCATATAGATAATCCTCAATCTGCATCTTCCAGAAATCAAAATCCTTCCCATCAAATCTATCGATTCTCACTTTTCCTTCTTCTGCCACCATCGATTCACTTTAACTCAGCCAAACCAGACTCTGATACCAATTGTTGCGGAAGCCAAGCGATCGAACAATAAAATTGACAGAATAAGAAAATAAATCAAATACCAGATTTACGTGGTTCGGTCATAGTGACCTACATCCACGAGGAGAGCAGCACAAAATTCCACTATAGATCAAGCAATTCAACAGAGATTACAACCACTCTCGAGTCACTCAAACACTCTAAGTGTTTCCCAAGCCCCAATTACACCCAATAACGCACATAGTATTTAGCCCCACAATTCCTCACGAAATAATCTCTCAATCTCGCAAAAAGAATTATGCACAAATCTTATCACAAGATTTAATCGCTACGAACACTTGAACTCTTAATGTAATTTCACGAACAAAATCATAAAGCCACAACCAAGCACTCGCTTTATATAACTTCTCGGAGCAACCCATCACTTTATACATAATAGCTGCCGACTTTAACGTGAAAAGAGAAAGTTAATTTCATAGTGTTCTTATTTCCTCTTTTTTTCTATCTAACACAATTGGCAACGCGGTCAAAGATGGATTTTCCTTTTCTTTTTCGTTGCGTTGGCCAACTCCAGAAGGAATTTTATTTCCTTCTATGTCTGACATATGTTGATCCCAATCAAAGTCAACGATCAACTTTCCTATTCCAGTAGCCAAATTTTCCAACACGCTTTCGGACTATTCAGAAGTTGATTTTTGTATTTCCATCTTTTGCTCGATTTTGGATAGCCGCAAAATATCCAATTCAAAATATTCAGATCTTCATTTCAGGCTCAAACTCAAGACATATTATTTTAACACTAACAATGGGATGACAACTTGCAAATACTGAGACCAAGCTATGTCGAAATCTAATCAATGACACAACTAATATGCGACATTACCATTCAAGGTACGCCAAAATCTAATTAATGACGTAACTTGAGAGAATATGACTGGAATCTAATCAATAGCTATATTCCAAGCACAATGCCGGAATTTAATCGACGACGCTGAACTGATGGCACAACATTGGAATTTAATAAAAAAATGCTGAACCTGATAAAGACTCTCGCTGGAATTGAATTTATGAAATAGAATCTGAAAGTTGTAACTAAAACTACTCCTAATGCGCTAAGAGTAAGGCTAGATAAAAGATGTGTTGTATTGTTCGCAAAGGTCCCTCTACGTTGGAAATCCTTGAATATTTATAAAGCAGCTTGATAACTATTGACCAACCACTTCTCCTTAAAAGTCATTTTCCACTTCTTTACGTTTCGCTCTTTAACTGCTTCCTGACTTATCGATGTTGCTTACACTCCTTAGGCATCACGTAATAGCTGATTTTCTTCCATGTGTCTCTTTATTTCTTGCTATTTCCTAAGTGTCATTCTCTAACTTCCTTGATCTTCATGCCCATGGTCATATCTTCACCTTTTGACACATGTAAATGAATTTTTTACCACGTGTCACCATATATTTAATCTATGATTTCAGACTTATCGACATCACGTGTAAAACTCGTGATTTTGGATTTGTCTACGTTACGTACAAAGCTCGTGATCTTGGATTTGTCGACGTCACGTGCAAAGCTCGTGATCTTGAATTTGTCGACGTCACGTGCAAAGCTCATGATTTTGGACTGGTCGACACTTCTATGACCTGTCCTGTCGATAACTACCTCAAGTCTTCCCAATGCCTCTGGGCCTGACTCACGGCCTTTTCCGGATTTATGCCATGTGGGCCGTACTTTATATCCTTTGTGACTTGTAATTGGCCCACTCCTACCAGGGGTAATTTTGAGTATCAACATATGTCCCCTTTTAAAAGAAATAAATTTGAATTTATTTCATTTAAAGATGTACCTTGTCTGTGTACGAGTCCCTAGGCGATAATCATGTTTTTCTGTCCCTTGACGTCCTTTCAAGCAATCCATACGAATTCTTCATCTAATGTCTTTTGGACACATCATCTTGTATCTTCTTCGAACAGCCATGACTTTTCAAATCGTCTTCTTCATCATGCATTCTTGTAAAAGCTTCGTTTCACCGCCGCGTCTTCTTCTTTAAACCCTAAAAATCCTTCTTGAACCGTTTTCCGATCTTGATCCATTAGTTCTTATGGCGTCCAAAAAGTCTGAATATTCGACCAGCGACCACATCGTGGCTTTTGACAAGTTTAAAGAAGATCCGCGCGCTGGTAATTGCTTTTTTCATTTATTGAAAGCTGTCGAGTATAAATACAACTGTTTTTCTCTAGGCTCCAGCTTCATGGACCATCTCAATATTCCTGTGAATCTCCAATTCCATTTCCCGTATAAGCACAGTGAGACTTTGGCACTGCAACATTCTTCTATTACGGATGTGTGGTCCACCAGGTTTTCTCGATTTCGAAGTTTCCCCTCTTAAGAAGAGGATTTTCACAAATGGTTTATTCGCTTGAAGGCTGACTAAGAAACTCAATTTTTATGGACAACTACCGGGATCGACATCGCTTTCGAGGTCAGTATGTCATCTTATGACCTGGAACACGGGTTATTGGGCTCCACCATCACTTTCTGGTCCTCTTCCAGCAACTGTTTCTTTTTTCCTTGAGAACACATGTCCATCACTATGCTCGATATATTTGCCATAGCGGGTTTTGAATTGGTTGGTCATGCTGTCGAGGATTTGCTTGTACTGTCCACTCCTTTTATCTCTAAAGATGTTATGGCATATAGCAATTTCTTGTCTCGATTTCACCGAACTTCGGGTCCCGTTATCCAGGACGAGCGTCTCTTTTTATTGCTCTTTCGGTTATCAAAATACGTGTTTTTTAGTCCCTCCCTTAAAGTTTGCAAAGACTATCTGCAAATTGCCACAGCCTTAGCTACGGGACAACACCTCGCATTGGCCCCTCTTATTCTTGCAGTTTTATATAGAGGCTTTACTCACGCCTCTCGGGCAATGAAGTTCGGGGATTCTAGAACCATCTCGGGTGCTTTTTGGATACTTCAAGCATGGATGGCTTTGTATTTCCCTTCCCTTTTTAGTAAAGGTGATCGTCATCTTCCCCATTTGTCTCTGCAAGGTTATTAAAGACTTGTACTTTTACCTTTGGGCTGTCGATTGCTGAACCGTGCCCCTCAACATATTGCTTCTCAAGCGCCTCCTTTTATCTTCTATCTTCGAACCTTTCTTGAACTAATCATGATCAAGTTAATTTCTTTAAATATGGCTATGGAGTATTTGATTATTTATTTGATCCGGCTCGATTTAACCTCTATAGGCCTTTCTAGACTTGTGCTTTGTCTGTCGATTCTATCCTGGGTTTGAGGTGTATTCTCCATAATACTGTGCTAGGCAATTTGGACTCTGGCAAGCAATTCCCATGCCAATTCCTTATTCAATGGGCTTCTCGGAAGGAACTAAGAAAAAAGAATACTCCCTCAAGAATCGAAGCCCAATTCTCCGTTGTATTGAAATTGCTAACACAATGCGCACCCATTACAGTGCAGACCTCCCTAATGGTTTCAAAGCCCATCCAGAACACCTTGCTGAATGGCAAACTTGGTGGTATTCCTTTGTATTTGAAAGTGCATACGAAGAGGCCCTCCAGTCCACGATTGATCGTGCGAAGCGGAATGGTTCTAAGAAACCGATTACCCAAGGTATAGACACCACCACTCTACGTTCCTATTCTGTTTTAATCCGATGCATCTTCTAACTTTCCATTTCTTAACTCAGAAATAGAAGAAGACTCTAACGTAGAGGGTGTTGATGCTGCAGAAAATCCTACTGATGGTAAATCTCTATCTTTCTTCCTCTGTGTCAGCTCACTTTATCCTCTCCTTTATATTAGTTTGTTACTTATAAAGTCTTTCTCCCCTTTGGATCATCTCTAGACTAAACGAAGAAGAAACGTTGGAAGAAATTGTATCATTGCTGAAAAGGAAAAGGAAGAGATCTTCTTCTCCTTCTCTAAGAAAGAAGTCCAATACTTTATCTGTCGAACCATCTGCTGAGTCGGTTGCACGCAATGTGTCTTCTTCAGAACCCATTACTTCTTTTGCTAAGAGTCAGAGATATAGTATCTTTGTTCCCACAATCTAGAATCCTATTACAGCCTTGGCATCTACTGGTCTTCATTCTATCAAGCGGGTCAGCAACATTTCAATTCCATCAACTGGCATTTCTAGCACAACACCGGCCGCAATCACCTTGGTATCTTCCGGCCCCTCTGTTATCAACTCAATGGCATCCCGAGCATAGCTCTTCATTCAGCCTAGTTCATCCACTATTGTGACCCCTGGTAAACTTTTGTTTTGGCTGGCGTATTCTGCTTGTCTTGTTTATTGGATTTATTTATTTTCCTTTTCTTTCCAGTTAAACCAGCAATTGTTCATACTTCTCCACTTGTCCGAACTGCTCCAATTCTTGACTCCACTATAGGAACCACTGTCGCTCTTAATCTGGTTGAACACGAGACAACTATGCCTGAGATAGGTACGTGTCTTTCAAACACTACGATGTCTTCAATTCTTATCTAACCCTGATACTGAGATATTATTCCGGTTTTATAGCATGTGGTCCATCGACAAGTATCATGGTTCAATGGACCACTATTCCAGCCATTGTGGTCAATCCTTCCACAGTCTCACCGTCGACGTCCACTTCAATGCTCGCAGCCTCGGCTCTCACGACTAATTCTATTGAGGCCTTATCGTCGACGCCTGTCTCATCAACTCCTGACCATCAGTCGGCTACCGCCTATATAGGCAAGGCAACGCATGCTATAAACGAAGCTGAATTTATTTTGGCATTTAATCCATATGACTTGTTGCCTCATTCCGATCAATCAAGACTGGCCATTATCAAGAAGAAGATGGAATTGACGTGCTTTTTAGACTTCTCTATAGGAGAATTTGCAAGGATGTCATATGATGCCATAGCCTTAGAGCAATTCAAACTCCTCATTGAGCGTCTTGGGAATGACAATGCTGAAGTTGGATCTATACTTCCTTCGGCACTCAGGGAACAACTCAAGGTTTTCTCCCAAGAATTTCAAACAATGTTCAATAAGTATCAACAACTCTTGGGCCACGTACAAGAGGTGGCCATTCCTACAGAAATACATGAAGAGCCAGCTGATATTGTGAAAGAGGCTAGTGAGATAGTAAACACTAGTTGCGAGTCTTTTCGAATTATTACGGACGAAGTAGGTGTCCTTATCGAGAAGGAAAGGCATCTTACGGCGGTCCTCGAAGAGACTCGTCGACGGCAAGAGATGAAGCTTCGTCAATAGGCAGAAGTCGAGCAAGAACTACGTCATCATGTCAACGTTTTGAAGGGCTTGAAACAACAGGAGCACATGTGAATATTGAACTTCGCAATGGAACAATGTCAGAATAGAAACGCATGTATTTCAGAGATGAGTAGACTAGAATCTCAATTGTCTTTACTCTAATGAAGGGTTCACGACTTTTTGTCGGACAGACCTTCTTCTTCTCAATAAAATACTCTTATTTTCATTGAGTGTCCTACGTATACCACGATTATTCATAATCAATTTTGATAATGGATCCTGAGCCTTGCGTCTTCGTTCATGTGCACGTTACCAGTTAGTGGGCCTAACTCATATGCCAAATAGACTAGTATAAATACCTAATAGCCGTTGCCAAGCTTCATCACTCGGCCCATCATAATGGCTAAGTTTTCTTTTTCCCCAACCAATGCTCAAGCTATCCTTCGCCTAAATTGTTTTGAGAACCTTCGGAGTTTTGAACGACAAGGGCGCTTCTCCCTATCCTTTATGGATTACGATGCGAAAGTTCGTCACGTGATCCTAGGCCTGTATCTCAAATCAACACCTCCACCATCCATCTTCATCGAGCATTTTTCACGTCATTATAAGGAGGTTCTTCCCATAAGTCGAATCCGACTTAGCATCTCCACTTGGGCATCACCAAATTCCCGTTTCACCTCGTATCCGTGCTATGACAAACAATTCTTTTGGTGGTACCAAAGGATGAAACCAGAGATGTCTAGCATTTGGAAAGCGACAAAGATAAAAGGGGCCTTGTCACTAAGTTATCTTTCCATAGATCTCGTGGAATATGGGCTTATCGGAGCTCTTTGCTATCTCTGGTTGCCATCGACTAATTATTTTTTCCTGCCTCCTAGTCCGGTAACCATCACTTTGCTCGATAAATGGTCACTAACTGGCCTATCACTTTTTTGTGGAATTTTATAATCAGAAGTCGTGGTCATGTCCAGATTGTTATGGTATCTCTTTCGTTGATCTCTCATTTCATGACTTCATCAAGGAGTTTAGCAAGCCAGATGGACCAATAACTCCTCAAGAGCATGTTGCATTCCTGCTTTGTTGGCTCTGTCGATATATCTTTTATACTACTTTCATATCATATGGGTTTGTGGACATTGCATATGCCCTTACTCAGGGTGTTGATGTGGGGTTAGGTCGAATGGCTTTGTTTGCCTTGTATAAAGGCCTGACCGATGCACAATCTTCATCAGTCCATTGTGAATATTGCATGGTTGGGTTCGATCATATTTCCCTCATCTGTTTACGTCTTACGGTTCTATACCCGTCGATTGGTATGATGAACATAAGCAACCCATAGTGACTGCTTTTGGCCCCTGGAAGTTTTGTAGTATTTTTCTCCAGCCAATTGGAGGGCTTCCGATCTTGGAGTACTTCCTAGGTCGATTACAAGTCACAAAAGATATAAAGCACGGCCCATATGGCATAATCTGGAAAAGGCCGTGAGTCAGGCCCAGAGGCATTAGAGGACTTGAGGTAGTTATCGACAAGATACGTCATAGAAGTGTCGACAAATCCAAAATCACGAGCTTTGCACGTGACGTGGACAAATTCAAGATCATGAGCTTTGCACGTGATGTCGACAAATCCAAGATCACGAGCTTTGCACGTGATGTCGACAAATTCAAGATCACGAGCTTTGCACGTAACGTCGACAAATCCAAAATCACGAGTTTTGCATGTGACGTCGATAAATCCTTACGTTTCGCGCTTTAATAGCTTCCTGACTTATCGATGTTACTTACGCTCCTTGGTCATCACATAATAGCTAATTTTCTTCCATGTGTCTCTTTATTTCTTGCTATTTCCTAAGTGTCATTTTCTAACTTCCTTGATCTTCACACCCACAATCATATCTTCACCTTTTGACACATGTAAATGAATTTTTCACCACGTGTCGTCATGTATTTAATCCATGATTTCAGACTTATCGACATCACATGCAAAGCTTGTGATCTTGGATTTGTCGACGTCACGTACAAAGCTTGTGATCTTGGATTTGTCGATGTCACGTGCAAAGCTCGTGCAAAACTCGTGCAAAGCTCGTGATCTTGGATTTGTCGACGTCACGTGCAAAGCTCGTGATCTTGAATTTGTCGACGTCACGTGCAAAGCTCGTGATTTTGGACTTGTCGACATTTCTATGACGTGTCATGTCGATAATTATCTCAAGTCTTCCCAATGCCTCTGGGCCTGACTCATGGTCTTTTCCGGATTTATGCCATGTGGGCTGTACTTTAAATCCGAAACGCAACGTTCGGTGAAAGATTTTCAGCAGGATAAAACCGATGAAACAGAAGCACATAAAGATGAAGGTGAAAAGCTCTTTTGATTTCTATTTGTCTGTTACCTAGGATTCCGAATGTGATGGTCCACGGATGATGGCCAGCCATTTCACCTCCAACCAAGAGAATCCACTCTTCAAGGGCAAAGACCAGAAGAAGAAGAACCCTGGCTCTTTCTCTCTCTCTCTCTCTCTCACTCTCCCTCCCGCTCTCTCGCTAACTTTTGCTGAGGATCAGACAAGGGATGATTTAAGGTAGCGGGGCAAGCTCAGCTTAATATACACATCCACGCACATGTTGCGTACCCTTAGCACAGAAGAAAAATGGGGGTTGTGTATGTACGTGAAAGAGAGAGAGGGAGAGTATGCGTATTGAATTCACACTGCTTGCGTAACAAGTGAGTTAAGAATAATGCTGAAGAGAGTAAAATAGAATAAGAAGCACATTAGCCTATTTTTAGGCTTTACAGGTCAACTATTTACGGTAACAAAATATTACATAATTAATTATAATTAGTCACAAAAATATCTAGGATATCTTCACTATCATATTGTTACTATAGATAGTAACAAAATATTCTAGATATCATGAAGATATCTTCACGATCGTATTGTACACTATACTTGCTTTCCTTGGGTTAGATACGATATATCACGTCTTGTCTTCGCTTCTTTGTTGGAGGGGGGGGGGCGATGTGGGCCGGGGGATGGAGGCCATCTTTAAAGAACTCATGGAGTCAACTTTGAAACCCCCATGCTGACACCCCTTTTGGAGAGAATTCTGCATTCCACTTTCTAGAAAATTCTCTCTCTCTTCATTGAGTTTTGGGCTTACTTGTTGAGGTTGCCCACTCTTTAAATTTTACAGAAATATTTGACCATCTTGGTTCATTATTTAATGCAAGCATATGGACCGATCAACCGTTGTTGATATACTTTCGCTGTCCCAGGACTTTTCCGATATTAATTTTGTAGGTATGTGCGTGGCATCGTGTAGATACACAAGTGGACAGATGTAAGTATATACGATATATGCTCATGTCAAGTAGAATAATAATACAAAATGAGTGTAGTATTTAATGGCCATCACCCAAAACATGGTACCTTTTGCAACAAGGTGAGATCAACTTGTCACTCCTAAAATTGTTTAAGCCCCCATCAATCGTTGGCTATCATCTTCAACAAGCTCTTCTATGAATGCAACTGGTCAGTTTCACGAGTGAAGCTCCACTAATGCCATGGCAAGTGGGAATTTTAAGGGGGTCGGGGTGGGCCGGGGGGTGGAGGCCATCTTTAAAGAACTCATGGAGTCAACTTTGAAACCCCCATGCTAACCCCCCTTTTGGAGAGAATTCTGCATTCCACTTTCTAAAAAGTTCTCTCTCTCTTCATTGAGTTTTGGGTTTGCTTGTTGAGGTTGCCCACTCTTTAAATTTTACAAAAATATTTGACCATCTTGGTTCATTATTTAATGCAAGCATATGGACCGATCAATCGTTGTTGATATACTTTCGCTGTCCCAGGACTTATCCGATATTAATTTTGTAGGTATGTGTGTGGCATCGTGTAGATACACAAGGGGGCGGATGTAAGTATATATGATATATGCTCATGTCAAGTAGAATAATAATACAAAATGAGTGCAGTATTTAATGGCCATCGCCCAAAACATGGTACCTTTTGCGACAAGGTGAGATCAGCTTGTCGCTCCTAAAATTGTTTAAGCCCCCATCAATCGTTGGCTGTCATCTTCAACAAGCTCTTCTGTGAATGCAACTGGTCACTTGCACGGGTGAAGCTCCACTAATGCCATGGCAAGTGGGAATCTTAAGGGGAAGCGAGGTTGGCCGGGGGTGGGGGGCCATCTTTAAAGAACTCATGGAGTCAACTTTGAAACCTCCATGCTGACCCCCCTTTTAGAGAGAATTCTGCATTCCACTTTCTAGAAAGTTCTCTCTCTATTCATTGAGTTTTGGGTTTGCTTGTTGAGGTTGCCCACTCTTTAAATTTTACAGAAATATTTGACCATCTTGGTTCATTATTTAATGCAAGCATATGGATCGATCAATCGTTGTTGATATACTTTCGCTGTCCCAGGACATTTCCGATATTAATTTGTTAGCCGGCTCGTATGGCTCGGCCAAGTGCCCTAAGATCACCATAGCGAGATATTAACGGTACGGTAAAAGGATGGATAGAATTTGTGCACCTGATTTGGATTCCATTGGCCTGGATGCGGAAATGACGATGAATCGGTGCCGTAGGTCTTCTCCCCTGTCTCCCCCGAAGCCCCCGATGCTATGAGACCGCCTCAGCCAACTCACGGAAGCCGTAGGTGAGTTTGAGAGCGTTTTAGAGAGATTTGGAGAGTTAGGCGCAGAGGAGGGACCGTCAGCTCTATTTATAGAATTTCCAGCCAAGCCCTCTCATAACGGGCCTGGCCGAACTCGGCCCACACAAGCCGGGCCCATATTCGACTAATTAAGAAACCTTATATCCAAACTTATTAGACCAAACCCGCAAGCGGGTAATAACAATCTCAATTAATGTAACCCACATTAGGAAAACGTTACATTCTCCCACTTGGGCTATATGAATTGAAATCGTACCTTATGTGCACCTTTATTTGGTCTATGGATAATTCTTAATAGTCAATCCAATTCCATAAAGTTTCAAACATCGAATCATGGTGGTAACTGCATGTAATCACGCAGAGCCTTTCATGGTCACAAATGCCTTAGACTTTACTGATATGGATTCGATATGGTTGTGTGGCAAACGGATGACACCTCATAAAGAGTGATACCCCATGTGTCATCTCCTTTGTCAGTCCTCATTCTCTTTCCTTAAGTGTCACAAAAACCTGATGTGTCACTAGAGAATATCTTTATGGTTCCAATGAACCTACATATGTCTTATCCTTATTGTTAACATTACTTTATGTGTAATAAGACATATCCTTAAGACTAATAACTGAATGCCCATAGCCTTTACTTAAGGTTTACACAGTACCTTAAGATTTTCACCTTATATGTATATTTAACATGACAACAATGCATTCAAAAACACCTTATTAAATGCAAATGAGTTGATACACATCCAAAATGTTACAAAGAGTAACAGAACACAGATGTAGACTTTATTAGAGCATAAATTAAAAATAGCTCCCACTAAACAACAGTATTCCATGATACTCCTAAGCCCATGCTAACGACATGTCGTTCAAAAATACAAGGGCGAAGGTCTTTAGTTAGTGGATCTGCTACCATATCATCTGTGGAAATGTGCTCTACTGTAATGTTAACATCCCTGACTTTTTCCTTTATAGTCAAGTACTTGACCTCCATATGCTTAGACCCCTTGAGACCTCTATTGTTGTTAACAAATAACACTGCAGAGTTATTGTCACAATACAACTGTATAGGCCGATCTACAAAATCAAATACTGTCAACTCCCTAATGAGGTTCCGGAGCCAAATTGCCTGAGTAGCGGCCGAAAAGCATGCTACAAACTCCGCTTGCATGGTAGAGGATGTCATTAATTTCTGTTTCTCACTTTTCCATGATACTGCACCTTCTGCTAACTTAAAGATATAACCCGTTGTCGACTTTCTTTCATCTTGACAGCTAGTAAAGTCTGAATCCGAATACCCTACCAGCTGTAGGTTCTGAACATGTCTGTAGATCAGCATATAGTCTTTTGTCCTCTTTAGGTACCTCATCACCTTCTCGGCAACAACCCAGTGATCATGTCCTGGATTTGACTGATATCTGCCTAGAAGTCCTGTTGCAAAAGCAATGTCTGGCCTAGTGCAAACTTGAGCATACATGATACTTCCAAGTGCACTAGCATAAGGTACATCCTTCATTTGGGTTTTCTTAACATCCATATGAGAACACTGTGACAGACTCAGTTTATCACCCTTTATGACAGGAGCAATTCCTGGCTTGCAGTCCTGCATACTGAATCTTTCCAGAATACGATTAACATATGTTCTCTGAGACAAACCCAATACTCGGCGAGAACGATCCCTATGGATCTCAATGCCTAGGACAAAAGACGCCTTATCAAGGTCCTTCATGTCAAAATCCTTCAACAACATTCGCTTTGTCTCATGTAGTAATCCAATATCACTACTCGCAAGCAAGATGTCATCTACATAGAGTATGAGAAAAATAAATTTCCTCCCACTAACCTTGCTGTATATACACTAATCCAACTTGTTCTCAACAAAACCTAATGAAGTGACAATACTATGAAACTTCAAATACCATTGTCTAGAAGCTTGCTTAAGGCCATAAATAGATTTCTTCAATCTACACACAAGCTCACCTGAATCATCAGCTGCAAAACCTTCGGGTTGCACCATATAGACTTCCTCATCAAGATCTCCATTTAGAAAGGCAGTCTTAACATTCATCTGGTGTAATTCCATATCAAAATGAGCTACCAATGCCATGATCACTCTAAAAGAATCCTTAGAAGATACTGGTGAAAAAGTCGCCTCATAATCTACTCCTTCTCTTTGAGTGAAACCCTTGGCTACCAGTCCGGCTTTGAATTTCTCAATCTTTCCTTTGGAGTCCCTTTTAGTCTTGTATACCCATTTGCAACCAATGGGCTTGTAACCTTTAGGCAATTCAACAAACTCCCAAACACCATTATATTTCATAGACTGAATCTCGTCTTTCATTGCATCCACCCACATATCTGATTGAGGACAAGAAATTGCATCTAAATAAGTTATTGGATCAACCACGTAGCCTATATCGTAGTCATGCTCTCCCAGATAGACCATATAATCCAGTGGTATAGCCGATCATCTCTGCCTAATAGATCTCCTGAGTGGAGCTACTACTTCCTCATCCTGCACCTGAGGGGTTTGAAGTACTTCATCAGGAGCTGTTTCAATAACAGGATCTTGAACCACAATAGGCTCAGTCTGTGGTGTAGGGGGCTCCATAATTGTCTATACAGGTAGAGAAATCGACACTGTAGTACCTACCATATTATTATCCTCAATGGTATGTGAGCAACTACCCTTCTTGGCTACATCAAATTTCAGAAATTTCGCTGTCTGTGATTCCACAATTCTTGTGCCTCCATAGGAATTGTAAAATCGATATCCCTTCGAATGATCTGGGTATGATGCAAAGTAACGGTGAACACCATTCTTCTTCAAGGGTGTTTTCTCAGGACCAAGATGGTCCACATGACCAGTGGTTTCAGAAGTTCCTTTCTGAGTACGATTCTTAAACTTACTACTCTTCCCGCTACTGGAACTAGAGGCATAGAAAGCAAGATTCCCTTTATCTTTATTCAGTTTTTCTTCCTCTGCCACTACCCTAACTATCAGGTCATTGACCGACCACTTTTCATCTTGGGAATTATAGTTGGTCTTTATAATTCCAAACTCAGTAGGAAGGGTGTTCAGGGCTTGATGCACAATGTAAGCATCAGAAAGAATAATCTCATAAACCTTTAGTTTTGTCTGGAGGTCTACCATCCTAAGGACGTAATCCCTAACTCCACTTGAACCATCATACCTCATATTATTGAGTAACTGCATGTATGTCCCAACCTCGGCATTAGATGAGACACGGTTCCTTGCTTGTAGGGTTTCCATCATTTCTTTAGCAGTGCAGTCAGCTGGCAAACTACTCTTCAAGTGGTCCTTAATGGATCGCTTCATCAGTAACAAGCAAATCCTATTGCTCTTTTCCCAGGCGGCACTCAGTGCCTTTTCTATGTCTGTACTTTCAGCAGTGACATCTGCTGGCTTATCCTCAGTAAGAGCAATATGAATATCTGCCAGCTCCATACCAAACAGAAAATCCTTTTTCCATTTCTTAAAGTTCGAACCAGTAAGAACCTCAATACTAATGGAGTTGCCGTTCAGGGAGAAGGTGACTGTTAAAAACCAAGCAATGTCTATAATCAGCATCATGTGAGTACTTTCCTAAGAGTTACACACATCATCATATAATCACCTTTGGGCAGAATACATGATATGCAACTGTATACCCTCTATATTACAACGGCCATGAGAATATATTCCAATCTTTTATGAATTAACCACCTTTGGGTGTATAAACCACTAGGATCAATCATTCCTCACGCATGTTGTATATGCACTCCTCCATGAACCAATACATAATCACCTCCTTTGGGAGTATAATAACATATTAGAACAGGAGACGTCCTAACAATACGAGACTGATATTTCTTAAACTCAATCAAGTGTGCCACTTTGGCGGTCACTACCAAATTGAATCATTGAAACTCTCTCATACTAAGGATATAAACTTTATGTCTCGCATATACTATATAGATGTAATTCTAGACTGGAAGACATGGGCAATGTCTCTAAAATTACATACCATGCTAATTACATTACTTTATACATTGATATATGTTGAACCTTATACATACTATCAATGAAACATGATCTACACATCCTTATGTCAACATATACATGTAAGATTTAATCTGTATCTCTTAAACCATAGAGAAATACAGGAAAATACGAAAATATACCCTAAAAATACGCGTATATAGGGTTCCGTATGTATTTTCACATCCTTAAAAGTATCAAACATGTAAAGTAAATATACCACAGTGTAGAGAATCTCAATACGAGCACGTCGGTACCTTGCACGCTCCAATCGGAGGACGGACGCGCCCTCACGCGCCTCCTGAAGGTGAGGCGCGTGGGATTCACGCGCTGACGCCTAAGCCGGCCCAAAAGGTCGGTTCGACCGGTCTGACCGTCGATCGGTCTGACCGATCTAACAGCCGACTGGTCTAACCGCTCACCGGTCCGGCCGGTTGATCGGGTTGGTCAACGGGTTGGACCCTGGGTAAGGTCCGGAGTCGGGTCGGACCCTGGGTCGGGTTTGGAGTCGGGTTGGGTCAACGGGTTGACCCCACTCGCGAAAACCCTAGCGCGTGCGTTGCACGCGCCTGGGAACACCCACGCGTGTGCCGCCGGGCCTCTCCGACGCCTCGGCGCGTGAGGCCGTTTCCGGCGGCCCCCGGTGGCCGGCGACCACTCATTTTTCTCATCTCGCGACGATCTATCCATCTATGTGATTTATTCTAACTTTCAACGGATGAAAAAAACAAAATCACATACGAACAGTACCGGCCCGTTTCTCGACTATGGCGGCTCTAATACCATATGTTAGCCGGCTCGTATGGCTCGGCCGAGCGCCCTAGGATCACCATAGCGATATATTAACGGTACGGTAAAATGATAGATAGAATTTGTGCACCTGATTTGGATTCCATTGGCTTGAATGCGGAAATGACGATGAACCGGTGCTGTAGGTCTTCTCCCCTGTCGCCCCCGAAGCCCCCGGCGCTATGAGACCGCCTCAGCCAATTCACGGAAGCCGTAGGTGAGTTTGAGAGCGTTTTAGAGAGATTTGAAGAGTTAGGCGCAGAGGAGGGACCTTCAGCTCTATTTATAGAGTTTCCAGCCAGACCCTCTCATAACAGGCAATAATATGGTCCGATTTCCTATTCAATCCCTTCCTTTCTTCGGGCCAAAATTATATGGTTCAACTAATAATCATGACCTTTCTTTAACATTCTTTCCTTCAACAATTTTGAGTTTTTGTTATATCCTCTCGATAAATTGCATTGATTTGCTTTTTCGTTTAGGGGGTTTAAGTGTAAGATCACAAATAACTGAGGGATGAAGTGCAAGAATGTTTCCTTTTCCTTTTATTAATGGGAAACCGAGTGCTTTTCCACTAGATAACTAGTCTGAAGAAGAGCGCCTTCTTTCGATTATCAAGAACAATAAGAGCACCTACTTTCCTAATCTTCTTTAATTGAAAGTTTACTTTTCCTTCCAAGCATAAACTTCCCATTATTCTTCTCAAAAAATGGGCACACCCCTTTAACTCTCTCTCTCTCTCTCTCTCTCTCTCTCTCTCTCTCTCTCTCTCTCTCTCTCTCTCTCTCTCTCTCTCTCTACCATCGCCTTATGGGTCATATGTGCACATGCAATAAAGTCAAGTGCAGTAAAATGTTAAGGAATCCAAATGCTTCGGAGGAGGGCAAAAAAGCCAATCTTACAAACACAAGCCTCGTGTAAAGGGGCCTTTGACGTTTCCTTCTTCTTCTTCTTCTTCTTCTTCTTCTCCTCCTCTAAGGATTTTATCAGAGGTGGGCTCACTTGTCAAGTAACCAAATAGAAAAATGTCCTACCGACTTTTCTCATGATATTCATAAGCAACAAGATGGAAAATCATATGAATTCTCACAAGAAAATTGTTCAAAAAGTCTTAAACTTATTGTACGGCAGCCAATTCAATCATAAATTTTTCAATTGTGCCTCTTCAGTCCTACATCTTTTAATAATTTGCTAATATAGTCCTTCGGCGAATTTTGACCAATTGTCAAATTGTCAAAATGTTCAGAACTAAATTATCACAGTTGAAAGGTTTATAACTAAATTGGCTACCGTACAATTAGTTTTAAGACTTAATCGACACAATTGAAAGATTTAGAACTGAATTGACCGTCATACAATAAGTTCATGACTTTTTGGATAATTATCTCAAATCCTTATCGTTGTCGAGCATGCTCGGTCGCAAGTGTCTCAGGGCACGGGTTAAGGCGAACTTTTTGTGCCCCTCTTGTCTTGGTTAAGTGGACACATACAATACATGACCTTAAGCACCCTTCATTCATGTGGTTGAAGGCTGCTTCTTTTTTATATTTTGGAAAAGGGAAGCGATTGCTTGAACGATTGGGATACCCATGACATATACAATCAATTAGACAGGAGATTTGACCTTTATCAGAAGTGCAATTAATCTAAGGTTTTCGTGACATAATTGGCCAGCAAATACCAGAGATTAGCGGCGAGATTCGCCCCACTACCTTCCAACTACTTTGCAAAACTTTGACCTCAGCCGCTTCTTTATATCTTTTTCTCAGAGAAGAAAAAAGAAAGAGTTGGCTTCGATTGCTTTCTGCATCACGTTAGGATCTCAAATCAAGTTGCTTCAGGTAAGGGGCAACCTCGGTGACAAGAGACCAAACGCCGCCCATTGATAATTCCATCCACCGGAGAAATATTTTTTATCTCTTTTTCTCTTCTAATTTTGAGGGAAAAAAATCCATTTTAAGCGAATAAATATTGGGCTTGTGAAATGTTCCCGCTAACTTCGCGAATGATGTAAAAAAGCAAGTGAAAAACCGAGCATATAATTCATGTATGAGATTTTTTTAGATCTGAATTGCGTTTGTTTCGCGAAAAAAGAACAATTTAGAAAGCATATTCCTAAAAATAATTGGTTATATCGCTTGGAATAATTACCCAACAAAAAAATATTTTCATTGTCGACAACAATTTATATTTATACTTTTTCATGGACGATGAAAATATTTTCATTTAGACAATTATCAATATAAGCCATCTTTTTTAAGAAAATATTTTCTGCGAAACAAACGGATCATTAGGGTGCGTTTGTTTACGGAAAAAGAAATGATTCAAGAAAATATTTTCCTAAAAATGATCACTCATATTGCATACGAAAATAGATGACCAAAAAATATTTCAATCATTCACGATAGGTATTTAAGAACAATTTTTTATATGTAATGAGTACATTTTTCATTGGCCGATTATTTCAAACGATGTAAACGATTATTTTTTTCCTTAAATCCGTTTGTTTCGCAAAAAATAAATAATAAAAAAATATTGCTTGTGTCACTTAAAATAATTAGTTAATAAAAAATTATTTTCATTATCGATAATTACTTGTGTCAAAATATTTTTGTCGATTATGATGATATTTTTCATAAGTGATCAATTTTAAAAAATATTTTTAAATTATTAATTTGTCGCGAAAGAAACGAAACCTGCAGGCTGATCTCATGTTATTGAAGAGCTGCTTTTTATTCCGGGGTCAACGCACTGCTGAGAGTTGACTTGCTGCGTAACGTGGGACAAGAAGCAATTCTATCAGAGAGTGCCACGCGTACGAAGGATTCATGTAGAATCCTTGCGCTAAGCGAGTTTATAATAAAGGATAAACGTATTTTGTTTTGCGAAAAGATTTAAAACGTTTTTTCCTAACTTCAAAGGTTCAAACATTTTTATCGCCTGGGGATGGCGAGGGCCGCGCTGCCATCGCCCAGAGCTGGCAAGGGTCGGCCAGTCACCCTCGCCGGCCCTAACACCAAAACCCAAAAAAAAAAAGAGAAAAGGAAAAAAAAATAAAAAAATCAGAAAAGTATTAAAATATTATTTAAAAATATCCACATCAGCGCCACGTGGCCGGCCGCCGTTCACGTCAACGATTTCCGATCAAAATTAGATGGATGGACTCAATTGCTAAGAAGTGAAAATGTTTAGGACTCAATTAGCAAACTTGAAAGGTTTATGACTGAATTGACAAAATTACAATAGGTTTAGGACTTTTTGGACAATTTTCACCACAAAAATGAGCCAACGAAAAATATCTCAATTAATAACGGTAACGCATGCTTAAACATTTTTGTTAATAATGAGAATATTTTTGTTGCCTTTTTTTTTGAAGAGATATAAATGACTAAAGTCGGGAATTTTTTTTTCCAAATTATTGATTTTTCGTTAAATAAACGAGCCATAATTGAATTTGGTTTTTTTTTTGTGGTCAAGTGATATATTGAGCATTTAAAGTAGTTGGCATTTCGCATGCTGGACTGAGTCCACTTGTCCGATTCAATCAAAGACGAGACACGACATTCGCATCGGAAATTAGGCGGCTCACAAAGTATCACTTCATGATTGCTTGTGCATGGTAAGGGTGCATTACAACTTTTCTCGGTATGACATCGAATTTGGCTTCGATTGTTTTGGATAGTCATACATTTGAAACACACACCTGCGCGCAGGCGCGCGACAAACGAATAATACATGATTCAGACTTGATAGGATGGGATCTACCTAGCTCCAACTCATTGCGAGACGGGATTTAAGAGTTGACTAGCTAGGCACTTGTATTATATGTGATAACTTTAAGTAAATTTTAGCGTCATGGTTAATTTCGACTTCACGAGAGCCGATCACGAATCGCCATGAAGAGAATAATAGCATGACTATTTTTGTAGGCCCGGGGGTTTTCCAACTTTATGTCGAATGAAAATGGAGTTATGGAGATTGTTGAATAAAATTAGGCCTATGAACCCAATTTTCCTACGAATCGTGGAAACCGATGGTACTCGCCGATGTACATGCACTTGCAATTGGGTTCCATTAATTGCTAACTTGGGTCATTGGATTCTCAATCGTCGATCATACCGGCCAGTCACGTTGCCTCTCTAATATGCGTTCCAGCCAACTTCGACGTGTATGTTCCCTCAAATCAAATGGAGAAAAGTACAAAAAAAAGTTTTAAACCTATTGCATTAGTACTAATTTAGTCTTAACCATTCAATTGGATTATTTTAGTTCAAAACATTTTGACAATTAACCAATGTAGTTCATTCGGCTAATTTTTGCCGGAAACCACTAACATAAATGCTAGTCGTCCTACGTGGTACAGTTGGGCGAACGGTTAACGCTGACGTGGACAAATGCTACAAATTTTAAATATTTTTTTATGACTTTTTTAATTTTTTTACAACTCTGCTCGGAGAGGGCAACATGACCCTTGCCCAGACCAAGCGAGGGCGTCATGGCCCTCACCTGTGGCCTGCGAGGGCGCAGAGGCCCTTGCCCGTGGCTGACAAGGGCCGCGATGCCCTCTCCCAAACCAAGTGGGGGTTGTTGGCCGTTGCCTATGGACCGGCAAGGTCGCCATCCGACCATCACCTACCCACATTTGGGAAGAAAAAAAAGAAGGAATGAAAAGAAAAAAGGAAAAAAAGTATTAAAAAATATAGAAAAATTTTTAAAAATTATCCATGTCTCATTGACCATGCCATGTAAGTCGGCCGTCGTCTATATCAGTGATTTTCAACCAAAATTGGTGATAGACTGTAATGACAAATCGTTAAAAGGTTTATGACTGAATTTATATTAATATAATGTATTTAAGACTTTTTTGATACATTTCCCAGTCATATGCATATGAGGCCCACCATGCCTGTGTCCTCAAGGTCCATCTTAGCGGGGAAGCCGAATCTTTATCTCATTCGAATTTGTAAAGCCTAGAAGTATCCAAAGCTTAGGGAATACGAAAGCTGGGATCAAATCCAAGCAAACTAAAGTCCACTTACCACGAAAAGAAACACCTAGGAGTCGGAGTGTTAGGGTCCATGCAACAGCTACAGTCACCTACGACATGCCGCTACTTCTACCACTTCCATGTTTGCATAGCACAACACCTAAATTCACGTTTATTGCGAAACGACAACATCCATTCTGCTATCCCAAGGGCACATATGTTAGGAACAACAAGGTTAAAGAGAAACCCACCTTCTGAAAATTGGAAAGACAAGCAAGTTCCAATCATATGATCTCTCCCACGGAGAGCTCGAGTTGCGGGTCTCTCGTGTAAGATTTCCCATTCTAGTACTGGTGGCGCGATCTGATATCCGATTCACGCGAACAGGAGGATTTGCCGGAGTCGATAAATGATGAATGATTGATGGAGTTAGTTATTACAAAGAATTCGAAATGACGTGGTAATCTCCCCACGTGGCACCATCAATCTTCTGGCTTCATCACCTCTCTCCCTCTCCCTCTCGCTCTTTTCCCTTTCAGACACAGACACACACGTCAATAATGGACCACAGCATCATAAGACAATATTGTTACATCTTATCCCATCGGCATCACTAGAATTTGAAATATCAGGAATCAAACCATGTTGAATAATATTCGTATATACTTCATGCACTGTTTGAGCACGACTTGCCATTAGCTATCAACTGAGAAAACAAGCACCTGTCATATTAGGGGTGCATAATCCTTGCAGAAAGCAATGTGTGCTATCGACTACTCGAGATATGATCAAGTCATATCTATACTTAAACAATCTCTAGTATGAAATGGACTAAGGTCAAGAAGAGACGAGAGAACTGATTAAGCAAAACTACCAAAATCCCATTGAGCACATACAAAAAAAGGGGGAAAAAAAGAAGTGTTCATTATCCTTCCTCAAGGAAAATGAGTAGGTTGCATAATGATGAGTTTGGATGTGGGCTTTGTTGAGGAAAACTCCTAATGATTTTGAAATTGACAAAACTTTTCATATTTTTGTAAATCTGATATTTATTTTGAACTATTTTATTCCAGGTATATATATTCTGGAAGTTCAGAAGGAAGTTTTTCAGACTTTACAAGCTGTCAAAACGAGAAAGTTCAAACTCAGAATGAGAAGTTCAAACTTTACCGAAGACCCACACTAATCTAAGTTCTGAAACAGATGCAGAAGTTATGCAGACACAGATGCAGAAGTTATGCAGACGCAGATGCAGAAGTCTTTCAGACACAGAAGCAAAACTCATTCAGAACGAAATATAACAACTAGTGATCTGGTATGGATTTCACAGAAGGAAAGTTTTGATTGTCTCAATCTCAGTCTAATTGATTGACAATCAAACATTACGACAAGTATGCATTACAACGGATAAAGCTCTACTTATGAAAATCAAGATTCTGATTGTATGGGCGACCAGAATCAGCGGGATTCAGAATCTGTCATCCAACGGCTACTCAATCCTTTTTTATACAAATCTGTCTAAGGTAAAGATTGAAAGATGATCCTTTGAAAGCTATCCAACGGCTAGTTTGGAAGTGGAGGAGTATTTAAGGAGATTAACAAGTAGCAGAAGGAAGTAAAGAATCAAGAATCAACAAGTCCAAAGTCTGAGCATACTCCGATTCATTCTCTTGTCTTTCTTAAGCCAAACATTAAGATCTTGAGGGATACTTTGTAAGAGTGATTGTGTGAGATAGAGAGTCCTATCATACATAAGAGTGCTGTCACTCAGAATTTGTAATTCCTCTTGATTACATAGTGAAATCCAGTCGGTAGGCTGTCAGCGTAGGAGAGTGGACGTAGGTTTGCTATAAGCAGAACCACTATAAATTTATGTGCAGTTTTTCTATCATTTATCTCTTACTTTACATACTGCATATCAAAAGCACTGTTTATATAAACTATTTTGAATCTGAATTTTATTCAGACTCAACTGTGTTCATTCATTTCCGCTTAAATTATTAAAAATTATTTAAGATCACCTATTCACCCCCCCTCTAGGTGATCCTTGTTAGCTATATCAGGCTTTGTTGTGTAGGTTGCTAACAATAGTTGTGGAACTGGACTTGAGCCCATGAAGTTGCAAAACCCACTTGTTTATCATGTCTTCATAGTGAAAATCTTGCGTGGTGGGCCTCCTGTCGGGTTATGAAAATCTTGAATGATCTTTTTTAGGAAAATATTTTTCAAATTATTTATGTTTCATGAAATAAACAGATCCTAAAATCAAATTTTCTGCATATATTTACCATGTCGATGAAGAATGTGATAATACAAGCCACTCTTGAACCCATCAAACCTTACCTCCCAAGCCAATCCTAGCGAGGCCCAAGTCTAAGCTCACTCTAGCTCATGTCCTACGATACCTCCTATGGTTTTCACGTCCAACTTAAACACCAACAAGTTCTTGAAAATCCGAAACGAAAATCTAAATGCCTTAACATGTTTTATCTACGTGAGCTGGTCTAGTCATGATCTTCAAACTCAGAGTTCAATTTTTGTATTCATAGACCCAATCTATACTATATATATGTAGACATAGAAAGATGACTAACTTTTGATTATTATCTACATGCGATAGACTTAGTAGATGTGAGCATATTTTGGTCGAAACAAAAGTCACTGATGGACAAAATAGTGGATAACTCGAAATGAATCGGCATATCGCCAGCGAAGCCATCAACGACAAACAACACAGGAGTTTTTTATGAGTATCTTCAACGGTCGTTTCGTTGGGGGTCATTCAAAATCAACTATTGCAGATTTTGCTTAGTATTAGAGCTTGGAGATAAAGACGATGGAGCAACACCATTGCTGGGTTATCTTGATGACTTCGAAGATTATAGATAACCATCATTAGAGCATTAGGGAACGTACCAAAGATCTCAGGAATTGCTTATTGATAATAATAATAAATGGTGCAAGGAAGTTATTATTAGGTTCAAAATTTCATAATCTCTGTAAGAGATCACTAAATCAATAACAAAACACAAGTTCTTCTGCACTTTTTACTTATCCCTTTAAATTCTCGCGAATTTATCCTTCCAACACTTTAAAATTGAATTCCATTTATATTTCTCGTGATTTTTAATTCAGGTTGTTGCACGCCCCTCAAAATCGCTTTCTTCCCTACCAAAATCACAAAAATTAAAAAAAAAACCCATTTTTATGAAAACTCCATTGATTTCGTTTCAAATTATTAGATTTTCACTTTTTCGGTATTCGGTGACCATATCCCTGTCTCCCGGGCCTGGGACAAAACCATATTTTGCATTGTATTGTATCACAAGCCCGATTGCATAGGTTTCCTCTTTTTGTTTTTTCTTTATAAGGAAAAAAAAAGAAAGGAAAAAAAAGAAAAACGCAACTGGGGTGGTGCCGAATGTACTTTTTCACGGACACGTTGCACATGATCCGCGTGCGGTGCGGATTCAACGATCTTTCTCCACTTGTCCGTAACGTAAAAGAAGGTGATGTGAATGCGATGATGAGAGGATGAGCTTCACGTGGGGAAAAATAGGAAATGCCGTGGTCTTCACGATCCCCCCTACCTCGCTGTGGCCAGATGATCTGATCCTAGAATGCCGTACCCAAGCAACAATGGAAGGAAAAGAAAAAGCGATATTAACTCCTTTTTTCTTTTGCCGAACAGAAAAACTTGAAGGAAGATGATTAACTAAAGGGTGCTGTCTGGGAGAATGACGGTCAACTCTTGACCACAAAAGCATCTCCTGGGAAGTAGATGACTGTTCATCCGGTTTCAAGGAAGTGGCGTTATTTACAGTAATATAATGAGAATTATTTATCCAATGTTACGCATAATTAAATCAAAAGAGAAAAAACTTCATATAATCGATGAGCTCTTGCAAACTTCATGTAATCGATGGTATTGAACATATATCGTCCATATCCTAAGCTTAAAGCCTCGACGAGTCCCAATTAATTGTGCCAATCCTTAAAAGATTCGCTTTTTAAGGAAGCGATAATTTCGTATAGAACGCGAGAACATGGCTCATCCCCGACTTAAATTTATCAAGAGAAATTGGAATTGATGGGACACGGCACAACCCGATTTAACTCGAAACTAGACCGATCAAAATGGTGCATAAATTCATATGGTCCGAGTTATTTTATAGGGTAATTATATTAGTAAATGAGTCATAAATGGGTTTAAGGTATTAAATGGAATATAAATGTGTCATAAATAGGTCATACATGGGTTTATAACTTACTTAAATCCAATCCACCTACTCTCTCTTCCTTCTCTTTCGCTTTCACTGGATCTCGCGTTCACTCGTTCCGTACTCTCACCTAAATTTGGATTAAATATGAAAGTGATTTGGTAATATAGGACGAGTCGGGTTTGCATTATATGGAAATGTGTCAAAATCCAATCCAACAAGTCCATTTAATGGGTCTACTCGAAGCCAACATGAATCGACGCATTTTCATTTGTTTTTAATGGAAGCATGGCTTGCAAGCCTGTGGCCACCCATCACCTTCTTCCACCACACGGTTTAGGTATGCCCCTCCCTGATCCACTGGCAATGAACCGCCGCCCGGTGGCCTGTTGGCTCATCTTATTATTTTTTTCTTTTTTGTATTATTTAGGATTTTGTTTTTTCACAAGAAGAAAAAACAGAGAGAGAGAGAGAGAGAGAGAGGAGGAATGGGGAAGATGAGCAAGCGCATGGGCGGACACGTATGTGCCTTCGGGTTCACTTTCCCAAGGGAAGGAAGCAAAACAACCTATCTTTTTTCGTTTTTATTTTCTTTGGTATTAGTCATTTTCTAGGTTTCAAGATGATGTGTCCTTTCCAACCTTAAACGGTTCCCTTAATGTGTGTGTGTTGTGTTTGGGTTATATATATAGCAATCTTCATAGAGAGAAAGAGAGAAGCAAAAAAGAGAGAGAAAATTTGGGAAACAGAGAAAAAGAGGAGTAGAAAATGGGTTTTCAAGCGCATACCAAAGTGGTACCATCACAACTTTAATATAAGGGACAATGGTGCCACGCTATGTGCGTTTGAAAACGTTCGCTTTTTTCTCCTTAATGAAGCCCCCCTTTCTTTAATTTTACTTCTTTCGATTGCAAGTGCTTTCTGTTTTTTTGGTGATTGGGGGTCATCGTCATTCTTGAGCAATTTGCAGGAGTGAAATTTGGGGGAAGCTGAATCCAAACTCAGTCCAAGATTACCCAGCTAAGCTATATATGAAGGGTAGGTCGTGTAATTCCAGGGAAAAAGTTTCTTTTTGGGGGTGAATATAAAACGAAAAGATGGGATTTTGCTCACTTCTAATCAAGTTAAAAGAGCATTATTGGTATAGGATTTACTGGGATGGGCGAGCAGTTTCGAAGCCCGATCCGTGTTCGGCTTCACCAATTTGAGAGGTATGGACTTTCGTTTGAGTTGAGTGTTTGTAGCAGCAGATCACTCCTCACCACGAACAAATTTTTAAAGATAATTAAGTCCTTTCGTTCTTTTAAAAGAAGATATGAGTTGGTGATCGAAGATACCAAATTGGATCACGGCAGAAAACATGCTGTTGGTTTGATGTCCTGAATGTTGTGTTGAAGTTATCTAATAATAAAACTCATCTTGTGTATGTTACCAGGGGCAAAAAACATGCATGGTTGTTTTGAGCCACGGGAATGTATGTAACGATAATTGTGTGACACGATATGATATGGCAAGAGCTTTCGAGCAATGGCACGAAATGCTGAATGAATTAAACCAAATGATATTTCGGCCCCCCTTCTAAGTGAACTCGAAGGGGTAATGTTGTTCATTTTCATGTCATGCATTCTAACATCGCTGGCAAGAACAGAAGTAGTTTCACGAAGTTGTTATCCTTTGATCGGATGATTGAGCCACTTAGATATCTCTTGAAATCTCTCTTATTCTGGTTGCTGCTCACAGCTCTCTTTCAGGAGGTCTACATCCTCTTACGCGCAAAAGAAGAGGAATTTGTTCATTTTTGGATTCTTGAACGCACGTCGAGACGCATAAGATAGAGTCAGCTCAAGATAAAATGAGCGAATACGTCCAATATCCACATTAATTTATGCATCCTCGTCGAAGCATCCTTTCATATGCGATGCCATGCGCTAGGGACTTAGCTTTGGTAGAAATATTTTGGGATGAGGTAAACAATAACTCAGCCCGTGGCGCTCGCAGATTCTTCAAAAGCTTCTTCTCTTGGAAGATAATGCTTTAGGTTTTGCTATCCACAACGCTATCCACACCGCATAAGCTTGTGATAGTTCTGTACATGCACCACAGCAAATCGTGCGGGTTAAGATATCTTTCTAGTCGAATATGAACAGTTCTTGAACGTCCCTGCATGTCTGGATTTTGTGGACCGAGGAAAGTCTGAAGCCACCATAATGCCCTTGTAGCAGTAACCCAACAGCTGCCCTCGCTTGATGGACGGAGGCGAATACACACACTTGAGTCAAGTGAATTCAGGAGTAGAGATTTCCGCTCATTGATGATCTCCTAACTGATATTTGCTTTCATCACTCACACATTGATATCGATGACTTCATCTTAGATAATTGATATCTGTTAAACTTAAATATCCGAAATATCGTTATTCATTAGTTACACGTCGATGACTTTTGTCATTCACGAAACTCTACTGCTATCAACTAAATCTGACACTTGTCGATACAAACAAAAAAGTTGGTCATTTTTTGGTGTCGACACTATCTTAGAGTATCCATTCACTCGAAATTACTCTACTTTGATTTCCACTTTCGATAAATGGGCCAAGGCTTTTCCTGAATAGTAATCCTCAGTTTTTATTTCATGACCTATTTTGCTACATCTAATTTCTATATGTAGATGGTTCCTTGGTCCTTTTGATAACGAAAAACCCTGATTAGAGTTCCACGAAGAGTAGGGTAACTCGAAATAATTATTTCTAACTTCTACTTCCTACAATTTTCCCTCTAAAATTTAAGTTTCAAAGATGCTATTTTAACTTTAAAAACTTATGAAATGTGATTTTACACGTCATTATTAGAATATTTTGAAAGGTTTGCAATTTTTCGAGTTAAATAGAATTTAAATCGGCAACTTTAAGATCAACAAGAATTGAGAAGTAAAATTTACTTCCTCTATTTTCCACGAGGAAAATATCATACATTTTTAAATAAAAAATTATCTTTTTGTATTCTGGAAATATTACTTTTTTAAAAAAAGCACAATATAAATATAAAAAAAAAGATGTGAGAAAGGTTTTTGGGCCTGGGATAGGCCCAAAAAATTGTGGGAGAATGGCCCGGGCCTGGAACTCGGGCCGTGACAGGCCCAACAAGAAAACGAGCCGGGCCTTTCCGGCCCATTTTACCAGGCCCAGTGAGATGTCGCCGGCCGACGGCGACCGTTGCCGCTGCGCTCTGTTTCCGCTTTTTCAAGAGCTCGCTCGTATCCTCCCGGGAAAGAAGAAGCGTCCAAATTCGAGAGAGAGAGAGAGAGAGAGAGAGAGAGAGAGAGCGAATGAGCGAGCTGTAGGTGTCTGCTATCATCATCCTCCACGTCGAGACCTCCACCCGATCACCACCGCTCTCTCATGGGCTCCACCTTCGACTTCCAAGATTAATAAAACAAAATGATGCCTTCGCTAGAAGATGTAGGCAAAATAACAATAATAAAATCAATAACAATATTCGGAATTGGAATGATCACTGAACGTCCTGATCAATAGACCAATCATGAACACCGGGAGTGCATAGACGAGGCATGAAGTTGTCGTAATTGATGAAATTAAGCACCTTGCTCCAATTATAGACATTGAGTGGATGCATGAAGTCGCTTATCTTGGCTTAAACATGGAACCATTCATATTGGAAAGTGTTGATTGACCCTTTTTTCTAAAACAAATTCTTCCCCAGAATCAAGCTCAAGATTGATTGAATGTCGTTTATTTTAATGGGAAAATACCACCAAAAACCCCAGACTTTACCACTTGTAACAGATTTATCCTAAGCTTTTTTTTTGTGTCACGAAAAATCCCAAACTATGCCACCTGTGACATATTTACCCCATTAAACTTTGTCCCTAGGGCATTTTCGTCTTTTTCCTTTTTCTGCTTTTTTTTCCTTTTTTTTTCCTTCTCCGACGAGGGTTGCCCTCGCCAGATCCGACGAGGGCTTCCCTCGCCCCGCCCAGGCGAGTCGCTCGACACCGGCGCGAGTCGCCAGATCCGACGAGGGCGACCCTCGCCGGCGTCGGGCGACTCGCCTGGGTGAGGCGAGGGAAGCCCTCACCGGAGAAGGAAAAAAAAAGGAAAAAAAATCAGAAAAAGATGAAAATACCCTGGGGACAAAGTTTAATGGGGTAAATGTGTCACGATGGGCAGAGTTTGGGGTTTTAAATGTTACAAAAAAAGTTCAGGTTAAATTTATCACAAGTGGCATAGTTTGGGATTTTTCGTATCACAAAAAAAAGTTTAGGGTAAATCTGTCACAAGTGATAAAGTTTGGGGTTTTTTGTGGTATTTTCCCTATTTTAATTGATTGTTGTGATTTAGGAAAACAAAAAACAAAGTCTTTGAGCAAATGGCAATAAAGTGGAAGCATATCAATTAGATTTATCAATCTCCATAAATCTGGAAATTTGAATGAAGAAAGGGAGCTTTTCCACGAAGACGGTTTTAGAATCGAAAGCCACTTTAAAGAAAAATGCAATTAGAGGAAATGAACCACATGCGCCGACGAGATTAGAACCATTTAAGATGTTTTATCTACTTTACATGTTCTGAAATTACTCTTCTCAATTATAAGATGTCATTCATAAAGCCTACAATTTTCGAGTTTCAAACTTTAAATAATTTATTCATTTGCCTTTAATTACAGTCTCGGGGGTAAACGGATGTTAAGATCAAGATTTTTTTTGGTCAGTTGGATGTTAAGATCAAGATTTGGAAGGCGGAGAAGATGGATAAACTTCCTGCAAAGGAGAATGGTGAAATGGGTGTCTGATTCAAAGCAAATGAATAAGTTAAACAAAGTTGGAAATTCGAAAATTTTGACGTTTCTTTTAGAGATGACTTTTTCATAATCGAGAAGAGCAATTTCGATATTATGAAAAGTTGAGAAATGCCTTACGATTTTTTTACAGTAGTGCATGCGTGCGTGCATATTACACCGATTTATTGAGATGGATAAATTGTTGATCAGGAGAGTCGAAAAATTTTTACTCGTGCTACTCAAGGTGTAGTTATAAAGAAAAGCATAATCTTGCAACTTTTTGTGGTGATCATCGATCCATCGCTACTTAAAATGCCGCCATTTTGACCTATGATATGTATTTTCTAATGTTTTTGGGCCTAGGCTAGATGAGGCCCATAGGACATAATGGTCACTGATGCACTGACCCAATCCGACCTAACATCCGACCGCCGACGACCAACCTTCTATCCCTACGGGTGCATTTATTTTGCAAAAAATAAATTATTCGAAAAACATTTTCCTAAGAATAATTACTTATATTGTTTATAAAAAAAATGAATAAAAGAAAAACATTTTCATCTTCCATGAAAATGTTTACACATGAATTGTTGTTGGATAATGCAAAAAAATTTCATCGGTTGATTATTTCAAACGAAACAAGCAATTATTTTTAGAAACATGTTATATTTTCCAAATCATTCATTTTCCATAAAACAAACATAATCTAAAAAGAACACCCGGGGTCACATAATCGGTGAGACGTTTCATTAATTTTGCTTAGATGTGGGTTAGGTCTAAATAAGTTATGAACCCATTTAATACCCATATTAAACTCATTTTTGACCAATTTATACCCATAGAGTTAGGTCTAAATCCATTTATGACCCGTTAACTAAATATAACAAACTCATATAACAATCCAACCCATCAAATATGAGTTAGGAAATTGATCCATGGTCCATTTTGATAGGTCTAATTTTTAATTTTATGGTTCCTAGCGGGAGTAGGGGGAGAGGCTAGAGTTAATTATAGTAGGGCTGGCTGTGCTTTTTGTGTCGTGTCAAATTCAGGTCTAAATCAAACACGGCACGTTTCAAGCGTTTATCAATCATGTTGTACTCTTGAAACCCAAACGCGACAATTTTTTTAAATGGGTTACGCGACATGACATGATACAATTGACACACCATTATCAGTCATGTTATATTCTTGAATACCAAACACAGACAATTTTTTTAAATGGGTTACTCGACACAACATGATACAATTAACACGCGTAAACTTCTATATCTTATGCTAACGGGTAAAAATGTAATTAAACGCGTATTAACATGTCTAAGAGCGAAGAGAGTCATAAAAGTGGATCGGGTCTAATTAAGTTATGAACTCATTTAATACCCATATTATATTAGGCTTTATCATTTCTAAACCCATTTACTGAATAAAACCGAACAATGTAACAACTCGGCCCATTTAATACGAATTTAAAAATGAGTCTGTAATCCATTTTGACGGGGTCTATGTCGCATATGATCAGCCTAGCTCAACCCAAATACTTTTTTTCTTAGTTATAACTTGAATGATTCAAGGTTAATTGGCGAAACTCAACAGAACCCACCACTCATGTTTGTATATGAAATATGAATAGAATAGATGGGGGGGGGGGGGGGGTGGGGTGTTGAGGAGTACCAAAATGGAAATGGACAAGAAATGAATTTCTAGGAGGGAGTGATGACGTTGTTTGGGATTTTGGCCGACGGATACACCAAAGTGCCGTTTTCGGTTTTGTATTCGAAATTAATCCTTTTTACGGCCCCCCAGTAAAGTATCGTTTACTTACGTCCACCGAATCCCAAGCTGAAGGGGGTGAGCTGGGAATGGCAATTTTCGTGAATGTAAGGATTAGAGAGGGGTAAATTCCCCCTTTCTCCCCATTAACAACCCTCCTTTCGATATTTCCGCTCCATTTTATCCTCGCTCCCTCCCTCCCTATCTCTTCTTCCCCTTCTCCTCCGACGACGACGACGATCTCTCTTTCGCTTCTCTACCTCTCTCTCTCTCTCTCTCTCTTCTCTGCCTGTGTGTCGTTGGCCGTGGGAAATGGCGACCTGCTTCTCCCCACTATCGATCTCCTCCTCCTCCTCCTCCTCCCCAGGTAAGCTCTTTTCCCTCCTGTCGGTGTACAAGTTCATCGCTGATTTCACACCTTTCACCGAATCAGTATCGCTTCCACCTCTCCCCCCGATTTGTTCCCATCCTCGCTTTTTGCCAAACTGCCCCCACACGCTCCAGCTTCCTCCTCTCCTCTCTCGCCCCGCTTCCCCCTTTCTGTTGTATTTTTCCACCTTCCCCGTACACTTCCTTCTGCGGTTGCAATTGAATGGATGATCCCGAATTCCTCTTTTTTTTGGCCCTCGCCACCGTTACCCTTCGTTTGCTATTACGCACGCGTACTAGTGTCTCTGTTTCGATCCGAATTGCTTCCGGGTTCTGTCGGTCGAGTGTTCGTACTGAACCCCCCTGCTGTGGGAATGCGAACGCTTATGTCCCATCCTGTCCACGTTTGGCTTGTTCTTATACAGGTTCATGAGCAGTGATCCCGAGGCTGTTGTGCAATCGCGACCGTGATGCCGCTTCTTTTCCTTCCCGCTTTACTTTGAGCCTTAATATGCATGATTTTAGCCGCCCTGCTTTGTGGCGACTCGTAATGCATCACTCCCCCCCGCTTTGCCTCTTAATGTCCTGGAGAGGAAACTCGTGTAATCTAGGAATACAAACGGCCGGATACTTGGTTGATGAGTTTAGACTCCTGCTGCTACAGGAGATAACTCTGCTCTATGGCCTTTGGGCAGTGAATGGGCGAGGGAATAATAGCTCGTTCAGGCAACTTGGGCAATTCATATGGTTTAGTCCTCCTTAACAAGTATAGCCTGTAGGTCGGTGTTATTTGCAAAGTGAGCCCAATCTCAGCTGAAGTTGGGCTAAAAATCACTAAACATCTGTCGGTAATCCCATTGAACATTGAAATGCCCGGTTTTAGGCACAGATTCAGCTGGTCGAGGGTCTGTTAGGTCATCAGAAAAAAATGTAACTTGAAGGATACTTAAATCTTTAGGCGTCAACTCGAATGCTTCTTAAACGGCAGCTGATTTTCCTTAAGCCTCGGGATTAAGAGTTGTGTACTGATTTCATCGGCAATCGGTGGCTGAAAATTTTTTATCGACTTTCTTTCATTGTGAATAGGAAAGTTTCAAGTGTGCATAATCCCAGCCCACAAGAGATACTATTTCGAAAACAAGGAAAGGAATGTCTTCAGCGTAAGCAGCGGAACATCATTAGCTCTACTTGAAAGGTTTTATAGAGAAAATATTCCGTTGACTATGTTTATAGTCCTAAGTTATGAGACAAGAAAGGGTTGAACTTTGTATGAGTCTTGCTAAGTTCGAGAATCCTCAATCATATAGCTGCCTATGCTCGCTAAATCTTGATAGGAATGTTGTTAGTTTGAACATTGTTACATTACCTGCATGCTGACTGATTATAAGTGCAGATGATCCTAGGTAGCATGGTAAATTTCATGTGATGCCGCTTCAGTTTCTATTGCTCTGCTTCTTAATTTAATGTTACATTAGATCGAGCTTCTTTCTTTTTGTGCTTTTGTCAAATTAGGTTTTCTGAGGATACCAAGGCTATTTTGCGTCACCGGCTCATTAATTGAGTTCTTTTGTTCCTTTCATCTTATGCTATTACCTTAATCATGTCGAAGGTGGGTCTCATCTGAAGGCTCGTGAGCTTGGCTTTCTCAAGTCAACTTCATTTCGGACTGGACCAAGGCTGAATATCCAGAAGAAGTCAAATGAAATTGAAGACAAGCGGCGCTTTGCAGTTCGTGCTGAGTACCAGTACGTTATCTGAATCTTACTACAATGTGATGGGCACTTGGATGAGTTTTCTGTGATTTATGTATATTAAATTATGTGACACGATGCATTTTTACCTCCTGACAGTGGTACCTACTGGGGTTGTCCTTTTTCTTTATATTGACATAGTCTTCTGATCCTTGGAATTGTCTGATTTTCGTGTGCTTAGATTGTCCATGACTTGTGCTTGTGACTTTTGTGCTCTTCAATGTCTTTCTTTTTCTTGTCCATTCAATCATTCTAAGTCATCTCTTACTTTATTTAGCGGGTAAACATGTAAAGAATTCTATGGAATCCATGTCCATGGCAACGTGCGATTGAAGGATGCTTAATTCTTCCAATTACTTAGATAGTCTAGAGTATGGAATATCTCAAATATTTACTTGTCATATTTTCAGTATTATTCAAATCAACAGGACTTACATATTATAGGCATGTAGTTATATTTCTGAAATTGCTGTGATTATTTAGTTGTTGGCAATGCTCTTCAAGTAAACTTTTGTTCCTTCCCCATAAAAAGAAAGCTCTTGCTGAAGGTAGTCTGTGATGGTAGAAACTTTAGGGTTACTCTTTCTTTCTATGGACGTGTCTTGCAGATAAATATTGTGGGTCTTGTTAACGAGTGCCCCATTGCACTTGTTCGCCATATTTAATAAAGCGTAGTTTTCATTTTCAATGCACAAATTGTGCATCGCACGATGTTGCAGGATGTTGCATTAATTTTGCAGGATACTGTGCCTCATAATTGTCAGTTTATGAAGTTTGATATCCAATGACAGGTTCTGGTTTCTTACATGATGGGGCCTCCTTTTTCTTAGCGAGTTACTAAAGGAGGACTCTCTGTCCTGGACATTATTCGCTTCAAAGAAAGTGATAACAGACAACACAATCTGAATAATTTATACTGTTTTATTCGGCCTTGCTTTCTGTGTGCTTTTTGCAAGTATGTTTTCAAATGAGATTCTCATTTGGTTATACCGGTTCTTAACACATCCGGTGGCACCCAAATTCCCTTTATGCAGAAGTTAAGATAGGGAACACTTATTTTAGAATGGCCTCTAATCCACTGTTCAATATTATGACACCTTCTAAGTTTGAAGTCTTTATTAATAGTATTCAGCTTTTTACAGTTGAGTGACAAACGCCATTTTTTAGTTTATTCACGTGTTTGTTTGATACTGTTGAGTAGTTTTGTCAACTCTCTCTGAAATTATCCCAGCTACCTCTCTTGTTGCGAAGTCATTTCAGAAGCCATTTTTCTCTGTTTTATATCATAGTTCCTCTGATGGTGCTTTGCGCCCTTTCCTTTTTTTCTTGCTTTTAACAGCATAATTTCCTTTAAAATTTCGTCCAAAGAGTCCTATCCTATAGAGCTGATCTAATATATTCTACTCTAATTTTATGGTGTGCAGTGATGGTGGTAGGGGTGGAGGCAGTGATTTTGTTGCCGGTTTTCTTCTGGGTGGTGCTATTTTCGGAACGTTAGCTTATGTATTTGCTCCACAGGTAATTAGTTGGTTCTTATCTGGTGCAGTAAGTAGTCTTCCAATTTATTCGGGGAGATGAGTTTGACAGCACTGTTCATGAGGGAACCGTTGTGGTGCAAAATTTGCCAAATTCTGTGCAACTTGTGCTGCGACATTGTATAAAAGCACAAAAAGAGAAGCACGTGCAGATAACTAGGTTCTGGTTTGAGTTTCCTGATTTATAACATCAAAGTGAAGCTAAGGAACGTGGTGTTTGTTGTCTGTATTAAGTAAGGGAAAACAGTGAGGTTCTGGAAAGGATGAGTTTGGATGGCAACTACTAATAGTGAGATTTTACCTCATGTCTTTTAGATTAGAAGATCTCTGCTAAACGAAGACGAGTATGGGTTTCGGAGGGCCAAGAGGCCAATATATTATGATGAAGGCTTGGAGGTAATTGTTACGGGGTAACTCCTTAAGGAATATTTGCCCTTTGATGGGGATGTGATACATTTATCTGATTCTGAATGTCCTCTTGATGCAAGCAGAAGACCAGGCAGACTCTAAATGCGAAGATCAGCCAACTCAATTCTGCCATTGACAATGTTTCTTCTCGTCTGAGGGGTGGAAATAATGCGCCTAATGTCCCAATCGAGACCGATCCAGAAGTAGAAGCTACCCTGTAGATCAATGTGCCTCATCCGTCGACAAGCTTGGTTGATGCGTTCGATGCCTATTTTGGACAGCAAAAGCAAGGAAGAGGTGGTGTTACGCAAGTAGGCGTGCTCTGAAGGGCATGATCCTGCCGATTTCTGTTAACTCATTTGGGTATTGATTTTTCTTGTGGTGAGCCGAGAAAGAAATAACTGAGACAGCCAGCATCTTTGAGTTTGCAGATGCGTTGGACCGATGCTTGATATATTTTCTTTTGTCTTCGCCCTGTGGACTAAAGTTGAGTACAAATATCGCTTCTGCATTTCAACAATGTTACATATCGCTCAGTTGCTCTCGCGAGTAATTATGCATCAACAATGTTACAACAATGTTACAAGCGGGCGAAAAGTCAATAGAAAATCACCCCCAAAAAAGAGGAAGGCGCAACGGAGCTACTTTGCTGGTAGGAGCCAAACGTTGTTCGGAGAAGAAAGCTCAGGCTGTATCGAGAGGAAGAAGATAAGAAAGGAAAACGAAAACGTTGCACGTTGGAAAGCAATAAAAGGGAAATGATTGTGTGGGGAAAGGACACGATATAAGAGAGTTGCATAGTCTTGAAGAAATATGCAAAGGAGCAGGCGTGAAACTTGATATCATCATATCCTCATTCCAAATATCTAAAGAGCCAAAACACCAATTGGCAATTGCCAAATGAGGTCACGCCTGATTAACTCGGTGCCAACAAAATTTGAGCTAAGAGATGAGTCAAGGCCGACGAAACATGACGACAGAAGAGTGCCGACGAGAGACTCTATTGCTAATTCGACGTGATACTCTCGGTCCATTTGGTAAAAAAAAAATTTCTTGTTGTCTGGACTATTTTGCAAAAATGGAGTAGAGCAGGGAAGAGACTAAAGGAGGAGACAAAAAAGTGGCGGTGAAGGCAATCAGGCGGCGGAGGAGGAGGAGGAGGAGGAGGAGGAGAGGAAGCAGCGAATGTGGTCGAGGAAGGAGAGGTTGGGAGGCCTGTCGCCACGCTTCACGTACCCACGCGCCACCTCCTCCGTGTAGCCCCCGTACCCCATCTTCCCACACTTGTTCCACATCTCCATCGCGTAGCTGCCGTCCGCGTAGTACGCCTCCGCCCTCCTCGTCTTCCTCCTCCTTCTCCTCTCCTCTTCTTCCTCTCCCTCCGCCTCTTCCTCTTCCGCCTCCTCCTCTTCCCCCTCCGCCAGCTCGACCACCTCGATGGGACGCCTCTGGTAGTGCCCGCGAGAGGTGCCCTCCAGCTCGTCCAGCAGGGAGAGAGCGCGCGCCGACGAGACCGAGTAGAGCTCCCCGGAGACGCAGCGGCCGGAGCCGGGGAGGTCGAGGAGGAAGGGGACTCTGTAAGGCCCGCAGACGAGGGGGTACCTGATGGAGGTGCGGTACCTCCCCAGGAAGGAGGCCTCGCCGGTGGCCATGAGCTCCTCCAGCAACCGGTGGTTGTGGAATCCTTTCTTGAGGGTGCCGTAGGTGAACACCACCGCCACCACCTCCTCCTCCTTCGCTTCCGAACCCATCCCCAGGCCGATGGATCAGTCAGTCGTATATTTTCGAGGACGAGATGATGATGACGATGATTGGGTTCTAGATGGATGGATGGATGAATGATTCGTAGGGTGTGGAATGGAACGGAATGGAACGGGAGACTTGTTAATCTGCTTCGGTCTTTGTCTAACTTTTTGGGATCCTATTCTGTTTGGGTTTTGATTTGATGTTATGGCAGCTTTTGGCTGAGAAAGCGAGGGATTGATTCTTGACCACTTAGGGGACGACGCACGCTCACCTCACCTCCCATCTTTGGCCCCCTTCTTTATTATATAATAATGGCCAACGTCTTTGGCCCATTGCCCCTTCTTTTTCAACGGAAATTCCTAAATTGGACAAATAGCGTGCACCTCCTCCTCTTTGTTTTTTTTTTTTTTGTTTTTTTTTATAACCACTTAATGTTGTAAACATAAACACGTTGTAAAACAATTAATGACACATGTTTTCTTCGTTACGACGGCGCTTGCTAATGCTGTGTAAGGTGGCATCGGGAGCACCATAATCATCTACGGTGCGACTTCCTCTTTTACATCTTGCACTAACCACGATGTATGAATACTTAACCACGATGGCCCGTCCTAAAGTCGGTACGGTACGTCGATTATGCGTAAAAATGCCCCGACATTTTGGCGAAACTTTTGGATTCCCAATACTTATTTCCGTTCCTCTTTCAGTTTCTTACTCCCTTAACTGGTAGACAACAGTTGACCAAAAGAGATGGTAGACAACACGTGTCACATGGCGAATGGCATTGGAATATACGTACGTGGTACATTGGATGGACCCAGTATTTTCTCCTTGTCTAATATCAAGTCAATTACATGTTATCACATTTTAAAAAGAACCTTTTCTCTCTTGACCCCGGGAGGCCATCCGCCCAAAAGTTCATCAAACGTCATAAGCACGTGTTCATAAGACGAGAAGAAACCATCCTAAAAGATTAAGTCAACCGAATGCGCATGCTTGGAATAAGCGTACTTTTACCATACTGCGCCGTGTCTCTAACAAATTCAATCTACGCAGCCATCGGCCCATATAGTCACCTTCCACACTCAGTTCCATCGAGCCCGGCCGACCTACAACTCAGGAAACAGAAGCCTTACCAGAGTGTCCTCATTTGATTACAATTTGATACTTGACAGGCCTGCTCAGTTTCGATCCAGTTTATATTAACTAGGATGGCCAAACACAAAACTAAGATAAACTCTTTTAAGAAAAAAAAAACTCCACTTATATAAATCAAAAGAATGTCCTAATCCACTTGAATACATTGCTATCAACAATGACAGGTCCCATTGACATTGGGAAAAATCATCAAGAATATGGCCACAAGCACCAGGCTAAAAGCTCGAAACATGATCAGAAGCAACATCCGACCGGATCCCGGAACTCTCGACATTAAACGCAAAAGACTCTGCCAATTCAGCAGCATTCTGGACCCTAAGCCGGGTTCCCTGTTGCCCGACGACTGTGGATGCAACCCTTGCAGCTAAGGCGCCAATGCCTTTCAAATCAGATGCACCCCGCAAAATCCCATACAAGACACCCGAGGCGTATGCATCCCCAGCTCCACAAGTATCCACCGGGATGCATGGGGAAGGAGGGATATAGATTGCTTCTCCCTTCACACCGAAATAAGAGCCCCGGGGGCCATCTGTAACCGAGACTAGTGGGACAAAATGGCTCAGGTACCTTGTAGCTGAGACAGGACTTTCCTTTGAGGAAAAGTGACAAAAAGCTCGAGCTTCTTCACTATTTGCAAACACGATATCTGCATACTCTCCAACAACTTCCCTGCATGGAGATGTCCGCATCCATATCAGGCACTAAGGATAGAATGTGCCAAACAAAGAAACACATTTAGCCAGTTTGCTTAATCTACCATGACCACTGATGATTAGATTTCATATAAAACGCTACTTAATTGGCAACAAGCTCAAAATTGGGGGGGAAAAAGTTGCTCCGACAGTTCCCCAGTCGTTAGTTGTTGGAAAAGAAAGTTCCTCCGACTCCCTCAAGAAGGATGAGAAACTGTCTGTGTGGAAAACCCAAAAACAACTAAAAGGACAAGCAAATACGAACAGCTTTCATGGGTACACTCTTCAAACATAAGTTGCCAGAAAAATTTCAAGATAGCAAATAGAAGGTCAATAAAGCAAGTGAATTTACCAGAAATCATCATAGTGATTCTCGATGCATGATCCATCAGAGGCAGTTATTGCAACTAAAGCACCACCCCTGCGTGCTTCTTCACATGCTTTTACTATGGTTTTGATGGTATTTGGGAATTCAAATAAATAACCTTCAACAATGAGGACATTTGTTTTGGAAACCATGCCAGCCAGGGATGAATCATAGTTAACAGAGGACGACGTGCCCTGACCACATAAAAAGAAAGGCAATAGCAAAGGAGTGATTTACCATCAGCAGCACACAAAACGAGATCCAAATCCAGGAAATAGCTACAAACAGTACATGGTACAATACGCAGGATAAATGAGACAACTTTACAAGGCCCTTCCAGAGCTCATACAAGTTAGATTTCTGCCAGCTGAAATCCTAAACTCAAAATCCCATCTTCTGATGATTCGACAGCAAAAGGAAAAGACCCTGCACAAAAAGAATAGCAAGATACTTTGGATGCTCATGGTCTTGCCCAGTGCCCACAATCTCCAGACCAACAAACAGGCTATTCCCTTATGCCTTAGTTACATGTCATCTCAAAAACAAAATCATTCTTCTTGAAGTAGTGCTGGATAGTAGATTATGCCTCATCTTAATAGATCTTACAACTAAGACTCAACCCATCAAATATTTTGATACTTTGCCTATGTTTCCTGCACACTCTAAATTTTTTTACATGTGTAAGCCCAATATCGTTTTTCATTTTTAACTTTTCTATCTTGTTTCACTATACAATGAGAAGAAGCCTACCCCTGATTACTATTAGTAAAGTGACCTCTATGCTCTCAGTTTCATCTGACGTGTTAGAAGTTACCCAAGTTAAAAGTAAAACTTAGTTCTGCCAATTTTCCTTTTCACCCATGTCGCTTGAGAACAACAGCTTTTGGTTTTTATCTACCTATGCCAAGCAAAAAATGAGGTAGGGTTTGACTAAATTGGATGATAAGGCTTGGCCCATTGAAGGAAAGAGAACAATAGTAGGAAAGAATATGTTATCGGAAGAATTACCACAAAATGAAAAAGCACAAATTTAGGTCCTTAGATAGTTATATGCATCTCCTAAGCAGCCATCAGTTTTTCCCTTTTACATGGATCTTCATTGTTGGGTCAGGGACAGAGTGAGACCAGAGATGAAGAGAAAATAAGCAAAGCATTATAGGAACAAAGCATGAGTCCTCCATCAAAGGCAAAAAAAAATTTAGATTTTGCAATCAAGCAACATCTCTGACTGATATCTCCAAGTTTAGGCCAAAAACTCCAAGATATTGAACTGCTGTATCAGAGACGTAGACTTTTTGGCTGGACGGCTAAAATGCACAACTAGACATTGCATTCTCCAAGAGAAGCATCAATCATCAATTTGCGCAAATACATCAGCAAGAGACGTGGCAACAATCATATTATTTTCAGAAGTTGTCAATGGAGAGCCATTAGAATCATGTCTTACTTGATATGCAAGCATGGTACGCTGAGTATCGGGAGTTGTGAGAACAATCACAGTCCCTGTTGTCCCATCATTGACAGGTGCAGATAGAAAGTTAACATTTGCTCGACGCAATTTTGCCCTGGTAACAATTAAAAAGGAACGTTCAAATTGATAGGGAATTGATTTGAAGCCACTCTGCGAGTAAAGAAAAGGTGAGAAGGATTGTTTAAGTTTGAATTTCGAAAGAGATGAGGGCCAGACCTATAAAATCCACCCAAAGGGTCGCTCCCCACACTACCAGCCATAGCAATGCTCAAGGGAGGACCTCCAATGGGCCGAGTGCCGAGCCTCGACAGTGCGACCAAGCTATTGGAGAGAGAACCTCCGGCGGCAGCTTTGTAGCTGCAGCCATCCATGGCGCGCAACACTCGGCCCCGCTCCTCGTGGTTCACCAGCTTTCGGGTACCCTTATCCAGTCCTAATCTCTCCAAGAAAGCATCATCCACCATTCCCGAAAAATCCACCTAAAGAAGCAATAGAAAAGGCACATGAGCAGATACAAGAGCGGGAAAAGTAAGGGGGGGAAGCAGAGAGGGAACCAACCATGGCTTGGCCAAGGCCCAGGACATCCCATCTGTCGGGCAGGGCAGAGGGAGACGTGCTCATTCTGCCGTCCCTGACATGGAAAGCCAAGTCTCCTTCCTCCACCTCCTCGTCCTCATCTCCGTCGTCGTCCGCAGCAGCGGAAACCGACAGGCGTTCTCTGTCGCCCGGAAAGCAAGAGCAGGAGGAGGAGGAGGAGGAGGATGGGGAAAACCCATGTGGCGGGGGGGCCGTGAAAGCGGACATGAGAACAACCTGAAGACGTTTGTCGGGGACGCGAGAGGCAGAGCAAAGGGAGGGGAGGGAAGGGGGACGAGGGGGACGAGGGTATAAAGGGAGAGGGGAAGGGAGGAGGAGAGAGGAGATAGGAGGGAACGAATGGAGAGGAGGAGGAGAGAGGAGGGAGAGACGCCTCAGCGTCGTAGTGGTGGTGGTGGTGGTGGGCATCATCGTAATAATACTGGAACGAAACGAAACGAAACAGGGGGTGGAGGGAATGACAGGGGAAGGCTCAGGGCAAAGACGGGGATGGAGAAGCAACCATCTCCATCCACCCACGCACCAAAACCTCTGCGTCTCTCCCTACTGCTCTTTGATTTTTGGGTGGATAGAATGGGGGGGGGGGGAGCGGCGAACGACGACATATTGATAACTCGAAAGAATCCGCAGTGTTACTGGACCGACTGACTTCTTATTAACACGATACAATGTGAAAAGTGAAAACGAGACATGGATGCGGAGTGTGGGCTTTTTGACAAGAACAGAACAGGGCCCATTCAATAATGGAGTGTTGAACCATGAATCTGAATCATATGATCCACCTCCTTCCCTAACAGTCATCCTCCACAGGACAGGACAGGATAGGACAGACCCTCTTCATCTGGAGTTTGCCCGTCGACTTGGATCGCTAGATGGCGGAGATTCGGAAGCAGGAGACGACGGAGGGAGAGGGGGACGAACAGAAGGCGGCCAAGACGTGCAAGAGGTGCAAGCACAGCTACGCCCCTTCCTCTAACCATTCCTCCGCATGCCGCTTTCACCCTTCCTTCTTCGTCTCCCGTCGCCACGACGACCAACGCAGGTCCCTTCTTCTTCTTCTTTTCCTTTTTGATCCTCCGCTAGCCTAGGGTTCCAATGGGTTCCTACGCAACTGTCGGATGAGATGGAAAATCGTCGCCTCTGTCGGATTTCTGAAACTGGCGGTGACTACCTAGGAACAAGTTGCGTTGTGGATATTCATGTTTTTGCGACTGGGATTGCAATTGATTCCATGATTATGCGTCTCCCCTGCAAATACGGGAGTTGCTCCAAGCTGGGGGGTTAATAGTTTTCTGCATCCTCTCTGCTGTTGAAGGTACTACGAGTTGGGACCTGATGATCCCCCTTATGCTGCCAAGTTCTACGACTGTTGCGGTGCTGAGGACCCCGAAGCTCCTGGCTGCACGACTAGCACCCACATCTCTTATGATGATGATTAGGACGACCGATCACATAGGGGCACGGATGGATCTCGCTATGCATGGTCGGTCCCCAACATATCTCCATCCCCACTTCCCTATTCTGCTCCCACATCGTTGAAGGACTTTTCAGATGCCTGAATATGCTTCATATCTGTGTACATTCAACATCTACCGAGCTGCAGAGGCCAAAGAAAGTAGCTAGTTGTGCTTCTTTTGATATTCAAAGAATCTCCTTTCCTTTTGTACACACGCGCATACACCCATTTTAATCCTGCAATGGTGTTTAAGCATCAATTTTGAATTTCCCTCCCAGCAAAATTGGCTGTTTTGTTGCCTATTCCGCTCTGACCCATCAAGTGGCTCGGGTTGTGAGGAGACAAGGTTGGCTGGAGACATGCATCAATCGCATGTCATCTGCCGTGCTCTAATTTGACGGTGTCGACAAGTGGGACATAATGTCTTCATCTGCCATATGCATACTTGGGCACCACCATCTATGTAGTGGCTGCAAGAGTGTCCTCAAATGAAAGGCTGTGGGGGGAATGCGCTTGTGGGAGTGAAAGGACCGACGTGATCAAGTGAGCATGGAAACAAATGTCATCTGGGGGAGACGGGGCAGGGGTCTCCCAGTAGGGTTAGGGTTAGGGTTCGTCCATGGTCAAATGACGCACCTCAATTTCTTCGAATGGTTTTGAATCCCTTTTTAGTTGATGTCAGCATGAACTTGTGAGGCAAACATTGAGGACACGGATATCTGTCGGACTGTTTTGTGTTGTGTCTGGCTGATGAATTTTTAAGTCCGCCTGGCCGAACTGGCTAGAGTGCGATTCCTCACGCCTTTCCTTTTACTTCTTTTATGGAGTTTGGCGCGGCACACTTACGCAGGTTAAATTTGCCGACATTCTAAAAAGCAGGCATCTTTGCCTAAACCGTCTGTTATATTTCAATAATTGGGTCATCAGAAGGCGCAAAATCAACCTCTGAAGTGGACACTGGGGATCCAACAAAACGATGGCTTCGGTATGTACATTGGATTGTGCAAGAGGGTCAGTTCCTTGTACTGTTGCTTGATGAGGAAATGGCAGCAACTACGAGATGGTCCCTTACCTTTTGCTTTTATAGATTGATGGCGATTATTGGGGCGTTGGGAGAACTGAAGTTGCTCTAGATCGTTCTGGTGCTGGCTGGCTCGTATTTAAAGCTAACTGTTATCATCCCTTTGGGCTTACTTGCTTGATGTTAAACGTTCATTTGTGCCAGCGGAGGCTTCGGATCAAAGTAAACACATAAGTTGGTGGAAGTGAAGGTGTGGGTTGCGTGTTTCTTTGCCTGTTAAACAGGGCGTTGGATCTATAGCTGCTGCATCTTCCTGTCCGCGATCAACATAATAGTTTAAAGAATGGACTGATGGTTGCTCCTCGACGTGACTGATTGCCACGAATTCTCCACATGATCGTTTTTAGCCTCTTTTTCTTTCCCTTTGGAGTGAATCAAGCCTTTGGAAATGGTAAGACACGACCCGACAAGTCTGCAAAACTTCGCCTTCCCAAGAATGGGTTTGGAACGGGACGATTAAAATACAAAATTGTACGAAAGGAAGGAAGAGGGAGCGCATTGAGATCGAGGTTTCAGTTTTCTAGCGTGGAAGTTGGGCGCATGGATCTGAACTGGGACAGCTCGGACCAGTCGGACGAGATTTGCCAAGTACCATTTCACATTAAATAACGACTATATCTACATTCCCATGTTGTCATTATTCTTCTTCCTCTTCTTCTTTTGTACCCGTCATGTCAGGAGACTGATCCCAGTGCGGTGCAGCGGATGTCGAGAAACAAAAGGAATATCTAATTACGAAATGTAAAATTTATCGTTCTTGAAGTAATGTAAATAGAAATGTGCGAAGTTCATTTCTCTACACGTTTTTAAAAGGTTTTATTGGATGACTTAACTAGGACGGATGTTGTAAGAAGCGCGGGCGGACGGCTTCCCCCATAAAGCAAGATGGAAAATGTTTCTTTCGAAGACTTACTAGCGGAGGAATGTCGATGACATGCTGGTAGATTGGTTTTGTAGATTTTTGTAAAGTAAGAACTTTGGTGGCTAATTATGCAAAAAGACAACTTCAAAGGTCAAAAAGTGGAAATTTATTTAGGTAAAGACCGTAATTATGTCACGGGTCATGTTTTCGTAGAGGAAATTTCCTTCGGTTATATATGTTATTTTTCTATGTTTTAGTTTGTCAGCATGCGAGTGATATCCATAATTTGGGATTTACCGACCAGAGTTATGTTAGCATTACAGAAATTACGGATGGGAACTATCTTAACATTTTCCGGTGCCCCGAAATGTTGCATCAAAGTTTTGACTGTGGAGGGGGTTAAAGGATTACCACCTGAAGAGGGTCGATTTTTCTCTCCTCTTATTATTATTTTTTTTTGTGTGTGTCTTTCCCCACTGAGTTAGTCAAGTAATGAAAGAAAATCAGAAGATTGTTGAGGGCAACTGTGGCCATCTCCGAGGAAAACTCTGGGTGAGTTCATAAAAACACACCATTTGTTTTTGAAATAAGGAAATGATGAGTTAGGAAAGAAAAGAGAAAAAGGAAGGAAGGGAGTGAGAAAATCATGGGAGGAGAGGGAGACCCGGCATGACTCTTGTCGGCTTTTGCAGAAAAGAAGTGGATAGAGGGGGGTCCTCTCTCTCTCTTTGAGTTCTGCCTATGAGAAACAGGGTCACTGACCTCGCTTTAGTTTTGGGGACACGCATAAGGAAACGAAAGAAAAGGAGGGGCAGTTGCGTCCATTCGAGAAGCTGCGTGAGTGACACAGTATGTTGCCATTCCATGTGATGATGTGTGTACGTATGAGCATCTGTATCTTGGGCTTTGTTGTTGATGGGTCCGCGGACACAACCCGAGATTAGATATTATTTATTATTATGATTAACAAAAAAAGCAGAGGAGAAGAAGAAGAAGGAGGAGTTACAATCAAGCCAACCAATTTTTGGTGTCAAGTCGTTCGTATGTAATTTCTTGCTCTCCCTTTCCTCCTCCTCCTCCTCCATCTGATGCCATGCCCGCTGTAAAAAGAGTCGCTTGCATCTCCTGATCTCTGAACTGCCCTCGTCTCATTTTTAATTGAAACACCAGACAGAAGAAAGACGCGAGCTTTGCAATGTGGGCATTCTAACACTCGGACAAGAGTAGCACCTCCTTTCTTGGTTTTGACAGCAACATCCTCTGCTTACTCTCCCACCATTTCTACCCTTCTCCCTCCACAGCTATGTCTTCCAAGCCCAAGTAAGTGTCCTCTCTCTTTGATCTATCTCTGTGACTAGATCTGGAATTGTGCTCTCCATATTCCGGCCTCACTTCTCGGCGACTTCCTCTGTTTGCCCTTTGGTTTAGTGATTAGTATGCTGTTCTAGGACTCCCGATTGGATCTGGGTCATGGTTTCCAAATGCCGATCTTGTAAAGTTTGCTTCTTTTCGGTTCTCTTATCTAACGTTTACTTGGGCTGCTTCGTCCAATTGGTGCTTCATGTTCCCACAGCTGGTTGCAACTAGATCCATACGCTAATACTGTGCTGCATTCTCATTGGCACCTTTAAATTCGTGATGTTGTTCTGTATTTAGTTCTGATGTTTGAATTTTCGGCAGATCCACTTCGTCGGAAACTCCCCATAGCAAAGCTTCCCCAGCAACTCCACGAGTTAGCAAATTGGGTCGTGGGTTGACAAAAGCGGAGCCTGATGCATCCACTCCATCCCCCAATCCGCGCCTCTCGTTTGATCGCTCCCCGCGCACTGTCACCTCTAAACCCACAGTTGATCGCCGCTCCCCCAAGCTCGTCACTCCACCTGATGTAAGTCAACAAGTCCTTTACTTTGAATGTTCTGTTTAATGTCTACGGATGCCTACTCCTTTACTTCCAAATTCGCAGCACCCTGTACAGTTTCTACAAAGTAGCATTCGGAACTGTTTCAAACTTTTTTCCTATATTACTCCTCAAAGAGCAGCAAAGACCCATCTGATGATTCTGAATAAATGGCTGCTTCTGGAACAATGTGCAACTACTGCTAGTCATGCTGTAAATATCGTAAAATGGCACCGCACATGCCCAAGGTCTACTATTTGGTGCAAATGCTCGAAGTTTGCAATTAAATTGTTCAGAAGACACTGAACATGGCTTAACCATTCATTCTTTAGGACCAAGCTAATATAACAAGCCCTTTTTCTCTATGTGCTTCCAGAAACCGGTCTCGAGGGTATCAAAGACCTCTGAAGTGCAGACACAATTAAATCTTGCTCAAGATGAACTTAAGAAAGCAAAGGAACACGTGGCTTTGATCGAGAAGGAGAAGGCAAAAGCTCTCGAGGAACTCAAGGAAGCACAAAAGGCAGCTGAAGATGCTAATGAAAAGCTTAGGGATGCTTTGGTGGCACAGAAGCGAGCCGAGGAGAGTTCAGAAATTGAAAAGTTCAGGGCTATTGAGTTGGAGCAGTCAGGGATCGAGGCTGCTCAGAAGAAGGAAGAAGAATGGGAGAGAGAGCTTGAAGCTGTGAGAAACCAACATGCCTTGGATGTGGCTGCTCTTCTCTCCACTTCTCAGGAGCTTCAGAGGATTCAACATGAGCTGGCCATGGCTTGTGATGCCAAGAACCAGGCACTGAGCCATGCTGATGATGCAACTAAAATTGCTGAGATACATGTAGAGAAGGTGCAGATTCTCTCGGCCGAGCTGACCAGATTGAAAACTTTGCTTGATTCAAAGCTTGAAACGGAGGCCAGTGAAAACAACAAAATGGTGTCACAGCTCAAGGAAGAAATTAACTCTCTGAAAGAAGAACTTGAGAAGGCGAAAGGCTTCGAGGATAAGTTGGCGGAAAGAGAAGCTTCTATTGAGCAACTTAATGTTGAGCTAGAAGCTGCAAAGATGGCCGAGTCTTATGCACGCAGTCTAGTGGAAGAATGGAAAAACAAGGTCCAGGACTTGGAGATAAGTGTAGAGGAGGCTAATAAGTTGGAGCGATCAGCATCAGAATCTTTGACTTCTGTGATGAAACAGTTAGAGGGAAGCAATGATCTGCTTCATGATGCTGAATCCGAAGTTGCTGCTCTTAAAGAGAAGGTGGGTTTGCTGGAACAGACAATTGGAAAACAAACGGGGGATCTGCAGGAGTCAGAACATCACCTTGATGAGGTGAAGCAAGAAAACTCGGAAATGGGAAAAATGATCGAGTCTCTTAGAACTGAGCTTAATACTGTGAAGGAAGAGAAAACTCGAGCTGTGAACAATGAGAAACTTGCAGCTTCTGATGTTAAGAGTCTGTTGGAAGAGAAAACCAAACTCGTCAGTGATTTGAAAATTTCCAAGGAGGAAGAAGAGAAGAGCAAAAAGGCGATGGAAAGTTTAGCTTCAGCCTTGCATGAAGTTTCTGCTGAAGCAAGGGATACGAAAGAGAAGCTTGTGTGCATTCAAATTGAGTATGAAAACTGTGAGTCCCAGATGGAGGATCTTAAATTGGTCTTGAAAGCGACAAATGAGAAATATGAAACTATGCTTGATGATGCAAAACATGAAATGGATATTCTTGCAGCTGCTGTCGAACAATCCAAGAATGACTACGAGAACTCCAAGGCAGAGTGGGAGCAAAAGGAACTTCATCTGGTGGACTGTGTGAAGCAGTCAGAAGAAAAAAAGAACTGCTTGCAAAAAGAGAAAGATAGGCTGTTAAATTTGCTTGAACAGGCTGAAGAAAAAGCTGGTGCTGCAAATCAAGAAGAAGCTCTGCTAAAGGGTAGCCTGAGCAAAGCCGAAGCTGAGGTCACTTACTTACAGGAAGCTCTTGGAGAAGCAAAGGCTGAGAGCATGAAATTGAAGGAAAGCTTACTGGACAAAGAAAATGAGTTGCAGGGTCTTCTTCAAGATAATGAGGAGCTTCGGACTAGGGAAGCTGCTTCTCTTGCGAAGGCTGACGAGTTATCTAAGCTTCTTGAAGAAGCTAGGGTGAAACATCACAGCGAGGAAAATGGTGAGCTCTCGGACAGTGAAAAGGATTATGATTTGCTTCCGAAGGTGGTTGAATTCTCTGAGGAGAATGGACATGGGAGAGAAGAAAAGCACATAGTGGAGATTCCACCAAAACATGAAGAATCTAGGGTGGAAAATTCCCCGGAACAGAATAATGTGTCAGAGGATGTGTCTGATCCAATGGTTGTGGCCAAAAGTGACTGTATGAATGGGAAAACAGAGGATGAGAGCAAGGAAAAAGAAGAAGATTCAGTAGAGGTCGAATACAAGATGTGGGAGAGTTGCAAAATCGAGAAGAAAGAGTTTTCACCAGAGAGAGAACCAGAGCAGGAATCGGTTGAAGAGGAAGCGGACTTGAAGGCTGATGGTGGTGAGAGCTTCGATCAGATAAACGGGACAAACTCATCAGAGAACATTGATGATGATGGAAGTCCACCATCCAAGCAGCAAATTCCCAAGAAAAAGAAACCATTGCTCCGCAAGTTTGGAAGTTTACTCAAAAAGAAGGGTGCAAGCAATCCGAAATAAAGGAAAAAAACTGAATCTGTCCTCACCGGGAGACAGGCAGATCAGATACAGCTATCATCTGGATCTGCTCAATTACATTCTCTTAGTTTCCATTGTCAGGTTAGCTAAGCATCCAAGGGGTGTGTGATTGCAGGTTTTGTCATTTGTTTCCTTTTTGCTTCACTTTGGTTGGGGGAATCGCGTATGTCCTGATTGATTCTAGTCTTCCCTCAAATGTCCTGTTCCTGCTGAAAAAAAAACACGAGCCTTTCTGGAGTGGTGATCTTCGTATTGAACTTTACTGTGCTTGTCTGCCCTGTCACAAGATGAAATCATTTGTTGTGTTTGTAGAGTCACAGATTGTACTTGCTGTGTGCTTTGCACTGTTCTACATAGGTAAAAGCATGTTAAAATGTCAGAGAGAACTCCAAAGGTTCTATTCATGGTGGTGTATAAAAATTTTTCTTTGTTTGCGTAGAACTTTTGTTGTTTCCAACATTTGGTTCTCTTTTCGTTCGCCGCCCCCGCACCCCCAACCCCTCTACCACCCCCCCCACCTTCCCCCGAGTCTCTGTTTGTTCACAGGATACAAGAATACCATGAGAATCCTAAATGGTTCGCTGTTCGCTGTTTGTATTCTAGTGTGGTGATGTTCTTTCGCGGGATTCACATGACCTTTTTTGATGAGTTGATGGTAACCCCTGTATTTGCACCATTCATTCAGTGTCCGCGCGAGTGAGTGATTGACAGCTTTAACATGATTTGCGGCTCTCAAGTTCTCTAAGGATGTCATGCATCCTTGTTAGTTTTCCTGCCAATTTGCCTAACCAACTACTTTGCTTAAACAAATGATTATGATTTGCAATTCCTTGAATTTCAAGCGAACATGTTGTTCGGGGGAGGGTCCTACGCTGATCAATCATTTTATCTTCACATGTGCTCTGCCCACCTCAACAGTACCCTTTGGTACAACTACTCACTACTTTTCTTCTATTATATCGAACCATCTCACCTTATCCATATCGGCAGATTTGTTGTAAGTAATCTGTCCACACACACGAATCTTCTTTCCCTTTGAAAAGATAAAAGGGAACAATAAAGCGGTTGCAAAAGTTACATGTCAAAGACATGGACGGGAAGGTGCATGTCAAGCTTCCAAGTGATCTTTGATGCGTTAAAACGGTGGAATCCACAGGGAGATATCCTTGCATCCTCAATAATGTTAAAAGTGAATGAAAAGATTATAGAGTACAAAGTTACTTCTTTACTTGAATAAGATATTGTTCCCTTCCTAACTGCAATGTGAATTTACTCCATCAATTATCAAATAAACTCAACGCATATAGTACAAGCTTTGACTGGTTAGGGGCGACAAATTTTCCAGTTGCTATTGGTTAGGGGCGACAAATTCCATTTTTATCTTCTCGATTGTTTATTTTAATTAGTGAAACTGTTTCAGACCTATTTTTCCAATTTGCTGGACTCTTCAGAATTATTTCTTCTTCAAATATGCTCGATAAGGCGGCAATAGAGGTGATGGTAGCAAATGAATGAGAGTACTTTACAAATTCCAATTAACTCGTTAAAAGCAATGGAAGATGCATCAAACTCGCTTGATAGGCCCGGAGGAATGAAACGTGGGCATATATATATGTACACAAATCACGTTTGATGGTACAAAAGCTACAACCACCGACTCAAGAAAACGAAGCTACATTTTGACAGGGTCTTCACTCTCTTAGAAGCGAAATTCTTCAGGTTTCTCCGGAAACTTGGCTGACAAGAAGCTCTGGTATTTTGTTTTCAAATATCCTCCTGCAAAAACTGCCAAATAAGTCTCCAGGCCAAATGAACAAGGGTTTCACAGATCAATGACTGCAGGCCTACCTTTAGGCTCAAAGGGTAGAACTTTCTTGGATAGAGTTGATTGCACCAACTTCATGAATTCGTTACCTAGAATTCAGCAGTGTGACTCCAAATAAGCACTCTCCCCATTGGAACAATTGCTTAAGGAGAATTACTGATCATAAAGAGTAAACGAAATGAACCACTCTCTACTTAGGCTAAATAACACATCCACCCCTCACTATTTCAAATAACATCCCGTGAAAGGGGTTCGATAATATTTCTGTGTTTTTCCATTGTGGGCATTATTCATTCAGTTAATCACAATCATTATCTACATATCTATCATACAGACTGAATCTACAAATCAACAACACAAAGAATGGAGAGACAAATGCCTTTCAAAATGGGCAATACTATAGGTTTTTAAACAGTGTACATTTAATTGGACACACACAACAAAGCAGATGTTTCCTTAGTTTAGATATCTTTCGTCAGCCATTTTGAATTATTTCTTGGTTCATCCCTACCTAGTGGAGCCTTCTCTCCTGCACTGACATTAACCAGAAAACATGAGATCTGGTTGTCTTTCAGCTGCAATTAAGAAAAATTGCAATGAAAGTTAAAGTTTGAAATAAATCAGTTATTTGGATGCGAGCGAGAGAGAGAGAGATAGAGAGAGAGAGGGAGAGAGAGAGTACTATATAACCTTGGCTAGAAGAGCCTTTGCAAGTTCTAATGGATTGACAGATGAACCTTTACTGAAGACAGGTGTAAAAGTCCCATTTTGATAGCCAGCTAAGAAATGATAAGCCGCTTGCTCAGGGGTCAGCTTGGACGAAGGAGGGAGAGTGCCAGTACTGGGAAGCAAAGTAAAACCAATGCCAACACATTTAGGCACATCAACGGTAGAGAAATCAAAATGCGGCAGAGGCAAAAATAAATGCATGCAACACACATGGATCTTCTACATATAAAAGTTGGAAAAGCAAGAGCGGGGGTCAAGAGGCATATGCTGTGAAGTTCAACATTGACCTTTCAGAGAGTTGACCATCATGTTGCTCTTGTTACATATTTAGCAACATGGCCTAATGTGGTGTGAGAATATATTTCAACAAACTTTCACCTTTGATGGTTCAAACATAATTAGGCACCAACGAGAGCAACATGATGGTCAACTACATAAGATAAATCATCTCTCACCCTCAGAACAAGAGCAGGAACCAGCGGCTGACCTAGAATATTGCCCGGGGGCTTGCCAAATTACATTGTACTGATTTAGCTTCATAGGTAAGAAAACAAAAAGAGAAAATTGAGTGTCTTGGGAAAGTTATCTATACATCACTGATACAACCCTCACATTTTTGGGTATTTTGATAACAGATCCATTCACAGTAGGAACTCGTCCTACATGACAACTTCAAAGGATTCCCTGTCACCTAATTCTCACAGACCCAATGTAACCACTAATTTCCACACCAAAAGTAAGTATCAAGAATCATTTATTGAAACACTTTAATTAAAAGATGAGGAATATATAGACAGTTTCCAATTGACATGATATAGAAGTCCAACACTTCAGATTACATTCACATTCATGTATCACATTTGGTTTGTAAATTGATATAGATGGCATGAAATTTTATATAATGAAAACATGACTATTTAAGTTGACACTCACGATCAACTAATGACCACGGAATTTCTTGTAATTCCAAGATATCACATGTTAAGAAGATTAGTTGGGCATTTGAAATGGTCAATGAAGGCCTATGCTAGAAGATCATAAAAGAAAGTTTTCATTAAGTACTAAAATAAAGGAGTATGCATTTTTTAATAATTGGTATAAGGATTAGATGGAACAATCATGTAACGATAACTGTAAGGAATAATCCGATAGAAAAGGAAAAGGAAAAAAGGAATAGCAAACAACTAATTAAGGAACTATAACATGTACAGGGTTAACTAGGTAGAAAATTTAAGAGGAAAAAAGCCACAACGCATAGCTTTTGGGCATCATGAACACAAAGAAATGATTTCATGGAAAGATACTTTCTCAGAGGGCTCTTTGTTTTCAGTCATTCATCAGGTGCATTCTCAATTTTGAAAAAGAAGAATGCAGAAAAGACAAGGTAATTTGCTGGCAACAAACAATCAACTGTGTACCAGAGGCCATCCTAAGCTTCCCCCGCCCCCAGTCCGCCACAGGCAGATTTTTGCGGATCACTCACAAACTACCAATCAATTTGGATGAACAATAAATTGATGCTAGACTGATCAAATTTAATTTTCCAAAGAGATATTATAAATATTGCCTCCAGAAAGTGAAGCGGTGGCGAAAAGCATTATGTAACTATCCTAGTCTTATGCAGGTTTCTGTCCCCAAAAAAAAAACTATCTTAGTCTTATGCAGGTGACTTGTCTTACCTGTCAGACGATGCCAGGACAATGGCGTCTGGTATCTTGTATACATTAGGGCCATTAGAATATCCACTTGGAAAGAGTAGTGCAGTGCCTTCAGAAGAGACAATTAGACCAGCATCTGCAGACTCTAACTGGTCTTTGCAGCTCACAATAGGAGCCTCAGGGGCAAATAGGAGAACCACATTATACCCATGCACTAGAAGCCTGCAATTCATGGACTTCAGATGCAAATCATACAGCAGAACGAACATCAATCATGTAAGCTCTACAGTAAATGAAAATCTTTACCTTGCTGATAGAGGAAGGCCTCCCCTTGCACATATGATAGGTTCAGATACAGCAGTTAATGCCTCCTTAACTCCAACTATATCTGCAAAGGCTTTACCAGTTAGAACAACTGATGACCTCTCAACATCAGCTGCTATAAATCCATCATGGCCTTTAGGATCAAGACTGATATTGGAGCCCACACTCAAACTGCAGGGTCAGAGGGATCATTATTAGAACTCACAAAGTGCATAAAAAGCTGATTTAGGTATTAGAGATGCAATGGAAGGAAAATAAAATGTACAGTAGTTCATTTTAAATATTTACAGTAGTTTACTATTTACGAAACAAGTTCCCTTTGAGTTCCCCAGAAAGGCTCTAGCACAGAAGCTACACCAATAGGGAAAGCTAATAAAGATTTGCATAATAAAGATTTGCATAACAAATATTTGCATACTTACACTATGAACTAAGGTAGAAAGAACATATTTGGGACTCCTAGTTATCGGTTATTCTGGACTCTTAGAGCCCCCTTAGAATAGCTTGATGCTTTTAATTGTAATTTCAACATTTTCAACTTATGTTCTATCTAGAAGCTAAATGTCTCTTTTACATGAACCAATGCATTTTGCTGATGGTCAACGAGCCTTTTGGGCCAAGAACATGTCAAAAGGAATCTAGGAGTGGAAAGTTAATTCTGATATCTTAAGAAGATAATTTTAATTGATTAACCCTAAATTTCATCCATGAATCTATTAAACATATAACCATATGAACCTTAGACTATCCAATGCTGATTGGCTATAGTTTATAACAAATAGAACTACTTTTCATCATCAGTAGAAGAGGAGAAAATTCCAACACCATTGATGCCTGTCACTTAAATACAAACGTGAGGAAGATCCAAATGCTACTAAATGACCAGACTCTTAATTCTTTTAGCAATTCAAAACTATAGAGAAATAAACTTCAAATTGTGCATACCTTATGGACGTGGCAACATAAATTGTCAAAGGACAAGAATCATGGGAAACTGCACGTACGGGAGTCTTCCATAGGACACTGGATAAAGATAGTATAGCAGAGGGACTATCACTTATGACACGGACTTTTGCATCGCATTTTGGCGAGGAACCAATAGCCCCATCATAGACATAAATGTTGGAGATTGATGAGATGTGAGAACAGATCTGATGACATCAACACAATTAAGTGTTAGACCACAAAAACAAATAATCACAGGATGTGAAATTTTGTGGCATTCATATTAATCCAAAAAAATTAAAAAAATGGCCCATTCATGATCTCACATTTGAACGAATATGAAGTAACTGCTACTCCAACCAACAAACGATGCTGGATGAAGCCAATTGAACAATTAAAGACCCAAATGCCGGACAAGAAAATTGGATCAAAGCTGCTGCATACAAATCTTTTTCCCAAAAAAAAAAAGGGAATTAAAGGGTAGACCATGCTGTACAGACAAGGAGGTAGGTAATGAAACTCCAACAGAAAAAGAAACTCTTCTAAGATTACAAAGGTTTGTGCCTTCCGGCGGAGGAGGAATGGACATAGCTTGGGTTAGACAAATCGGTGACATTTATGCAATATAAAGCGGTGGCAGATGATGGCTCCTTTTTTAAAAAGCACCAATGAGCTAAAAGGACAGAATAATTAAAAAATTCTTAAGATTTCTAAGCTACAAAGTCTCGCAAAAGTCCGGTGGTAAGAACAACACTTGCCCAAAAATGAGTAGAAAAAGACTACATTCGCTTCTTTACTTGTAGATCTGAAAATACAGTCCAAAAATTGCTCCATCTACAGAAAATTTTTTTGTTTGGAAAGATAGAATCCCTAAGGTTGGTACTCTTGTGGCTACATTTCATCCACCAATACAACACCTTTCCTGAAGCGGAGCAACCAATCACGATTTTGCAAAATGAGTCACTTGCTTCCTACTCATTATACTGTTGGTCCTTGCCACAATACTGTTCATATAAAACTCCAATTCAGCATTCTGAATGAAAAAACAGCAAAAGATATGTATTGACATCACAAGAACAGGTTTCGACATAACAACCACATAATTGGACTACAAAGCAAAGTCAGAGAGAGAGAAGCAGAGGGGGACAGAAAGGGAGGGATCATCAAGACAAAACCCAAGAGCTAAAATCTTACGTGCCTGCTTCAAAAGCTTACTGGACTGAGCCTTCGAAAACTCTGAAGCTCCTCCGCTCATTCCTCTGACAAGAACTGGAAGGCCAGATAACAACTCTTCATGGAGATAAAAGAAAATATGAGGATGAAAACAAATGAGGTGAGAAAAGAGAGAAATGGTACTGACGCAAAAGATGCAACCGCTTTACCCACAACTGTTGCACCTTTCTGATGCAGTTCAGAAACCATCGAATTATGAAAAGCTTTATCCTTCACAATTACACCTTTTCCAGCCAAAGCCCAATTAAGACCATAAGAGAATCCCCGGCCCTCCCTTCAAAAAAGAAGGAAGTCGATACATCAGGACACGAACTCCGACACTAAAGAACGGCAGCGGCAAGGTTCTTCATCTTGTGTTGGTAATGCCATCGATATCCAAGGAAACCAATCACTAGATCTTCATGTTAGCCAAAAGGATGATGCATTAGGCAATAAAATAACACAATCTCGACAACAACCTAAGAACTAAAAGTCCATCAATCGTGGATTTATTACACTAGGATTGGGGATGGGAATTGTGCTCACGACAAATCTCCAGCCTAGAGTCACAAACTTCGCCGCAGCAACAGTGAAGCAGGGGAAGAGAACAATTGGTAAAGTCAGCAAAGAAGATATTAGAATCTAGTATGTTAAACACCCCGCTAGCAGACGGTAAAATCCTGGAGGGAGACGATAGGTACACAATCTGACACATCAGCAGAACAACTCCTACACCGTCTCTCCATTGGAGAGACTCATTCAGGGATGATCACCTGGGAGACGTAACTGTTTCATCTTCGCTTGCTGAAGCGGGACCGAGGGGGCGGACCCAGCATTCTGCACAACACAACACAACACAAACGAACATGGGATAAGACACAGAAGATGCTGGACCGCAATATGCAGCCTACGAACAACAATCTTCCCACGTCGAATATGTAAGAAGAACGATTACAGCTATTCTAATTCCTCGATCGCATACGAGGGCAGCGAGCTAGAAAACAAAGCGAAGCAATCGCACAACATCAAAAAGTTGAAAGTTGAAAGTTGAAAGTTGAAGTTTCGTACACGACGAGAGGAGAGGAGAGCGGAGGGTGAAGGAGCGGAGGAGCTGGGAAAGCATCGCCCCGACCTCCACACCTCAACCAACCTCCGTCTCATCTTCCCTCTGCTCCTCCTTCACACGGTCACATTGCAGTCCGCGCAAATGAAGAAGAAGAAGGCGGCATCGAGGCAGAACCTTCGACGCTATGTTGGGGAAAAGTGTTAAAAAAGAAGAGGTTTGTTATAAATTTATTACATTTTTATTAATTTAGCCATAAATTTTTTAATTATATCAATTAAATCCTAAACCTTAATCGATGAAATGAAACAATTAACATTAATCTAAATAATTTAATATTTTTTTTGCCTTTTTTTATTTTCTTCTCTTTTTCTTCTTCAATTTTTTCTTTTTTCCTTTTTTCCTCCGCTGACTAAGGTCGTCGACCTTAGGCGAGGATTCCTCTTGAGCAAGGGACAACCACGCCTAGCATAGCGAGGACAACCCTTGCCCTCTCCCGAACTTGCAAAGAGCCACCCTCGACTGCCGGCTATCAACGAGGCTCAGCGATGACCGACGAAGGGAAAAATGGAAAAAGAAAATAGAAAACAAAAAAATAAATGAAGATAAAAAGAGAAAAAGGAAAAACTAAGGAAGGAAAAGAGAAGGATAGAAAAAAAAAGAAACAAAATAAAAAAATTATTAAAAATTATTCACGTCGATACCGGCCATGCCACGTAAGATGGTCGGCGTCTCTATAAAAAAAATAGTAGGATGAACTCAATTGGCAAAACATGAAAAGGTTTATAACTCAGTTGATACAGTTAAAAGGTTTAAAACTGAATTGGTAAAAATGCAATATGTTTAAGATTTTTTGGACAATTTTCCCTATTGTACTGTATTTCACGTTTCGATTCACTTTAGGCCAGGCCCAGTTCCCTGGGCCATCAAAATTAACTAAATCCATTCACCACACTATAATTAGGCTAATTTGTTCTGCAAAAAATGAATATTTTAAAAAGTAATTCTCTAATGATTATGGCTAGTATCACTTGAAAAATGTTTTCATGATTCACAACAGTTTATGTCTAAATATTTTCATGTATGACGAAAATATTTTTCATTCATTCATTTTTGTAAACGATATAAATAATCATTTTTAGAAGAATGTTTCGCAAAACATTCTCCTAAAAATAATCGATTGCATTACTCCAAACAATTAGACAATAACAAATATTTTCATTATTGATAATAATTTATGTTTAAATATCTTCATCGACGATGAAAATTTTTTTTACTTGTTTATTTTTATAAGTGATATAAACGATCATTTTTAGATGAATATTTTCCAAATAATTCATTTTCGATGCATTTATTTCGGGAAAAACTTCATGATAAAGGAAAACACTTTCCGGGTTATAATAATTCTGAAAAATGTTTTCCTCTTTCAAGGTGGGGAATTCATTTTATTAATTTTAAGCATGTATAATTTCTTTAATCTTGAATGATTTTCAATGTCTAAGTCTAGAAGAAGGTTTCATGGACGCGGTAGGTTTTATATGTATGCCACCAAATCAAGTAAGTCTGGAAGGGAAGTCGCGAAAATATTGCCACGTAGGTTGTGGAATACTCCATGCAGTGCTCGCCCCGTATACATGTGAGGCTCACTGGTCAGTTTCTCGTCTCTTTCTTCTGCGCTTCACTCCTACTACTCTCTTCTCCAGCAGGGCAACGACATCCTCGATGCCTTCAGCGACGTAGGAAACCGGGCCTCCGTTCTTCCGCCGTCGACCTCTCAAATGCTCCCCATTTGCGCCACCCCATTCGTCCCTGCTATGACCAATGTCGTCGTCTCCGGCCCGCCAAGGACCCTCTCTCTTTCCTCTACAATGTCGTCCTTCAACACCTCGCCTCCTCGCAACTCATGCTCTTGAGCACAGGCTCTCGCCTGCCAACCCTCCTACTCTCAACTCCATTGTCATCCCTGGCGGCTCTCCCTCTATTCAACCTTGACGATTGCCCTCTCCTC
>CM062253.1:31013054-31030032 GCA_031216405.1 Syzygium malaccense | reverse complement strand
GAAAAAAAATTTCTAAATAATATAAGCAATCATCTTTAAAAAATGATTTCCAAATTATTTATTTTTCACGAAACAAACGCACTAATTTTCTTCTTTCACCCCTCGAGAAACATCACTAATTCTCCCTCAAGGCCGCTGCTTTCTTCTTTATTTTCAATTGATTTTATTGGCTCGTTCAGCCCCAGAGACTCTCCCTCACTCTTGTGACCATCGAGCAACGTTGTTGGATCCTCGCGAGCAACGTCTTTGCAGGGTGGAAATTGAAGCTTTCCATTGTTTGGTACCATAAAATTTTCCAACAAATAGGTTTAACATAGCTCGAGGCACTTCAAGCTATATATGTAAGTTGGGGATAAGTGCATTGGAAGTTCTAAAACTTGCTATGAAAGTGCAATCGAGTGCTTAAATTATCAAAAAAATGCAATCAAGTTCTCAAACTTGTTGAGAAAGTGTAATTAAATCTTAGAATTTTTAAAAAATACAATCAATGGGAGGACTTGATTGAATTAATTTGATAAGTTTTAGATTTTAATTGCACTTTTTGAAAGTTTTGGGACTCAATTGCATTTTCTTGACAAGTTTTAGGTCTTTCAATACAGTTATCCCTATAAATTATCTCAATGAGAGTAAAAAGGGCCGCCCAAATTCTAATTTTTATTCGAATATCAAAAAATTATAAAAGTCATATGTCTTAGTCATCAACTTTCATATGAAATTTCTAACTCTAATTTACTCGATTCAACTTTTCACCAATTAATTTGTTAACTAATTTCGGATTACCAACTCTCATTTGAGTCAGTTACCAACGTTTATTTGTTTGTTCTTTTAGCATCCTCAGTAGGAAATAAAGTTGGTAAGTCAACAAATAAAAATTGGTAAATTTAAAGTGTTGGTAAAAAAAAGTTTGAATAAAGTAAAATGAAGATTGATAAGAAAGGTTAATAAATTTTGAGAAGTTTTTCAGTAGTAGGTAAAATTTAAGCCATTTTTAAGAAAGGTAAATAAAATTAGTAAATTAAAAAACCAAATAAAAACTAGTAAGTAATTCAAATGTAAGTTGATAATAAAAAATTACTGTATATAGATTACCAATATAAGATTGGCAGTCCCTTGTTCAAGGGATGAACCTATTTGTCCTGATCTTCATTGAGATAGAAACTTAATCTAATCGACCAGCTCTCAATGTGATTATATTCTATTAATATCCAAGTGCATGCAAAGCCAGTTAAAGAAATATTCTTAAAGCCAATAAACATCCTAATTAATATACATTGTGCGAGCAAAGAGATGGGCATTGTCGTTGTGCAATGTTCGTGCAATATCCATGCAATATCCGTGCAATATCGAGAGATAGGGAAAATCAAGAGAAATTATCAAAATATCTCTAATAAGAAAAGAAATTATCCTAGAGAAATCCCGAATTATCTCTAATAATATCCAACATTACAATTTTATATACAATTGAATGGATGCGCATTCACTAAAATCCATCCAATTTTGGCGATTTCGCAATCAACCCTCCAACTTAGCAAGAAATGAGTTAAGGATCAACATAAAAAATGACGAATAAGAAGTCATACCGTTCATCCAGTTTTTAGGAGGTTGAAAGTGGTAGCTGGTCTGATGGGTGTGCTTCACTGGGACAGCATGGAGGGATGGATACTTCCTGTGGTGCCTGTCTTCAGCCCCAACCTCGCAAGCCCCTCCCATGGGAAGCCCCTTGTCAATGCAAGTCTGATTGCAGCCATAGGAGAACTGTGCACACGGCCCTATGTCCACTTTCTTAATCGGTTTCTCCTCAAGCTCCCTCGCAACTAATGTTTCTGAGATACACAAGAATGCAAGAAATCTCAGCAATCAAAGCAAGACATCCCCACAACAACTAGTCTTTTTTTTTCTTTTTGGGGTCGATCCATGACAAATAGTTAAACAGTTTGTCTTTTGGGTCTCAACCGAGGTCTAAACTGAAACAGAACGAGCCCCATGAAGGGTTATGAAGCAGAAGCTAGCATTACCTACGAAGCAAAGAGAAATGAGGCAAAGAAGGTCTATGAACAAACAAACTCTTTCGGAAGCCATTCTGATGACCTTGTTTTCTCCCTTTTCTTTAGGTTATGATGTTGGAAACTTCCTATAATATGGACTTACATTAATTAATTGATTTTCTATTTTAAATACTCGGGTTAATAGATATTCCAATATATGTATTGTACCCTTTAGTGATCTTATTGAATTGGGTTTCGACATCTATAAATAACAGGCCTAGTTGAGCAGCAAAGTGTAGGTAATTGTGTTTAACTGAAGCCCATGAAGGAAGGGGCCCAGTTAATGCACTAATGATTAGGGTTTGCTAGGTCCCCTCTCTAGCCTAGAAAAGGGTAGGTTATACCTATCGGTCGTTTTATCCCATTAAAAGCTTCTAAATCGAAATAGGCAAAAGAAAGAGATATCAAGTTCCTCCTAAATCCAGAAACATAAAAGACATTATTCAGAACTAGTTGAAAACCAGAGTCCAAATTCAAAACTACTGTCCCTATATGCTCCACATCAACACTGATATTATTTCCAACTTTAAGTTTCGACTCCCTCGGACTTGGATTCCTTAGATTTGTGAGACCTTGTAAGGTAATAGTCACATGTACAGTAGCACCAGAATCAATCCACCAAGAATCCAAAGGAACATCAACCATATTTGATTCAGAACAAACTAACAACTCACCTTGGCTACTTTCTTTCTTTGCTTTTAGCCAAGCTTTAAACTTATAGCAATCAGCTCTCTTGTGACCCTGCTTCTTGCAGTGAAAATACTTAAAATTCTTATCTCCATGTTTCCCATTATTGCCAATTTTCTTGAAGCCTTGATCTTTCTTAGGGCATAAGCATTCAACCCTTTAGGCTTCCATTTTCCTCTAAAGGAACTCAACTTGGCATTAGTAATCAAGTGGGCAGATTCATTCTTCTCCTTCTTTAACTTTTCTTCCTCAACCACACATTTAGAAATCAAAGCATTAACACTCCAAGTCTCATTCTGAGTGCTATAAGCAGTTTTAATCTGACTGAAATGAGCAGGCAGAATATTTAAGGCATGATGCAAAACATAATCTTCAGAAAAGGACAATATTATGGGCCTTAAGCTTGGATTGAATATGCACCATCCTCAACATAAATTCTCAAACACCCATAGCAGCATCATATTTCATACTAGTTAACTCACTCAGCAAATTCCCAGCCTCAGCTTTGTCTGAAACTGCATATCTTGCTCCCATTGCTGCAAGAAACTCTCTCACATTTGCTATTTCTGGCAAATCACTAATGAGATGCTCGGCAATGGACCTCTTCATAGTAATGAGGCTTAGTCGGTTGGATTTTTCCCACTTAGCATAATGAGCCTTTTGATCTGCCGTGCTTTGATCATTGGGCTTGGTAAGTTCATCCTCACGCAGAGCTATGTCCATATCCACAATTCCCAGAGCAAACTCTATGTTTTGTTTCCATCTCTTGAAGTTCAATCCAGTTAACATTTCGACAGTGGCATTAGTGTTGTTTACAGCAAAAGTAACTGTTTGAGCCACATACAATGCAATAAGATCAATTATGGGCAATAAACAATTCAACAAAATAATTAGCACACTATAAACTCCCCTTTGGGTAGAGTATATAATGCATCACTATTTTCCATAGCATGAAGATTACAACAACAAGGAGAATTACACATAATTGTCAAGGACCCATCCCCATTGGGCAGACAAATCCTTTAAATTATACATCTCCATTATATCACTATAGAGGGAAATTACGCATAACCTTAAAAAAAAAATCATCCCCTTTGGGCAGATAAATCTTTCGAGTTATACATCTCCATCTATTAACATGGGTACTTATCTTCATGCAATTTTCAAATTAATACACACAATAACCCCCTTTGGGCAGGTGATTGTATATACTAATTCTTATCAATAAGGAACTGCAAAAGTTCCATTCAAACAATGCCCACAATTCCATTAGATAATATGAAGCACTTTATGACATGTGCTTCTAAGGATCGTATTGCATTTAACAATAACATGGCAATTATAAGGCGGACATCTAATATAATATGGAGGACTCCTTTAGGGAGTAGAATTACTAAAGATAACATATCTAATCTATTCTAAGAGAATGCAAATCAATTCATGCCCGGAAATTGCCTAAACTAGAAAATTGCTCGAAAACCCATTCAAACGACCTTGAAATGCTGAAAACCATCATAGTTTGCGGCCAAAGGTAGTGAGTTTGAATCAGAAGGCCGTTTTGATTCAACCGACCGAATTTGAGTACAATTCGAGCTATTTAACTTCAAAAAAGTGAAATTTTCCTAATTACCGGTGATCGTAAATCTTAAGCGCCATATGTTCTATATCAATTATTCGCTAAAAACATCAATCGAATAACCTAACAAGATCCGAAACAACACCCCCTCCGCTGTTTATAGCGGTCCAAAAACCACAATCTATTCACGTAGGAGGACAAATTATTAGCCACACATGAACGAAGCTATTTTAGATAATCAGATCTCAGCTTTATGCAACCAAGATGTTCAGAAACATGTAGATAGCGACATTCAATCGAAAGAAAATCGAAATCTTGGGATTCATTAAAAAAAACATGAACCCTAGAATCGGAAGTAATCAAGAACTGGTTGAATATTCGAGTAAAAATGGATTCTACAATCATATATGACCAAGCTCTGATATCACATGTAAAAAATTTCTCAATATATATACACTAATTCTTAAAGAACAATCAGATCCATATATGAATGTAAAACACCATAAGAAAAATAATAATAATAATAATTCACATAGCGAAATTAAAGCGTACCTGTTTGAACCATTGTTAAAAAAAACATGGGTTAAATTAATATAGCCCAAGTGGGAGAATGTTGGAAACTTCCTATAATATGGGCTTACATTAATTAATTGATTTTCTATTTTAAATACTCAGGTTAATGGATATTCCAATATATGTGTTGTACCCTTTAGTGATCTTATTGAATTGGGTTTGGGCATCTATAAATAACAAGCCTAGCTGTGTAGCAAAGTGTTAGCAATTGTATTTAACTGAAGCCTGTGATGGGAGGGGCCCAGTTAACACACTAATGATTAGGGTTTGCTAGGTCCCCTCTCTAGCCTATAAAAGGGTAGGTTATACCTATCGGCCATTTTATCCCATTGAAAGCTGCTATATCGAAATAGGCCAAAGAGAGGAAGATCGGCATTCTGGTAGATCGTTGATCTTTTTCTTTTCTTAGAGAATAACAATGGTTCAAACAGGTACGCTTTAATTCCGCTGTGTGAATTATTATTATTATTTTACTTATGGTGTTCTACATTCATATGTGGATCTGATTGTTCTTTAAGAATTAGTGTATATATATTGAGAAATTCTTTACATAAGATGGTATAGTTGATTGTAGAAGATAACAAAAACCCATCCTATATGCAAGCCTGTAACAACCACCTTACATAAATGGAAATTGAAGTTAGACTATCAATTGCCATATATAATTCTCTAGAGTCCCATCTTATGTTCTTTTATGGATGCATCTACCACGTAAGCCTGACAGAGGGTATATAATTATTTCCATATATTATCTCCATTTTGGTAAGTTTTTCATCTCATCTGGAAAGGTTTTCATTAAAATTCAACCTTAAATGGTATTCATATGGAACATTGAATATATATTTTATGGGGTATTGCACTTTATACATATTCCCTGAGCTACGGCAAGAACCAGCTCCGATGGGGCTTCATAAGTAAGGTGTACAGGGTCCTTGCCATGCAGATCGTCCTCACCACCATCTCTCCTCCGTCTCCGTCCTCTACACCCCCGTCAACGACCTCCTCCTCGGGAACTCCGGCCTCTTGCTCTTCCCCATGTTTCTCCCCCTTATCTTTGCGTGATCGCTTTAGATCTCACCACATCTGTTTCTGCTGATGTTTGACTTTTGCTTTCGTGCATGTTTGGTGTGTGATTCAGTGAAAACTGCCTGCATTTTGTTGCAATTCATGGGTGGCGATGCCATTGGTGTTTCATTTAGTTATGTAGCTGATAGTAAATTGAGATAGTTAATCTTGATATCTCTGTTTCGCTTGTGATTTCGGGCAATTGTTTTTGTTTGATTGGGCTCGGTGTAGGTGGATTTCATGTAGAGCAGGAATTTGAATTTTGATGGGGTTTTCTGCTGGTGGTGGTGTTGTTGCAACTATTAATGTTCTTCTATGTCTTTCTGGTGTATTTTTGTATTCGGCGTGCTTTACTTTCAGCCGCGTGACTTGTGGCTCTATTCCTGTTGTTGAATTTTTTGTTCTCTAGTTGGAGATCTCTCTTGATGACTATGTGATGTAGCCCCTTCTATTATACTAGAGCAAAGAATGCGCATGCTTAACATCGGTGTTGCAAGTTGAATTGCCCGAGGTTGATGATTGATGATGTGTATATTTGACTTATATTTTGATTATATTTGATGATATTTTGGGCAAATATTCAAATCAATAGAGTGTAATTTATTTGTTTTTATGCATTATGATTAGGTGATGGTGAATGATGCAATCGCAAAGATTTTGGATGCTTTTGATGTGTTTTTGAGCTGTTGGTTGGGATTCTGCATATAAAAGATCAAATTTCCAGAGATCTGTACTCACGGCTTAAGATCACGCGGATGCAAAGCTGGCGCAGAATTTGGGGACGTGATTTGGCCATTAATTTTCATATTTTCCAGATCTGATTGAAGAGGATTTTTGTACTTAAATAGAACTTTTAATTAGGGACATTAGGGAGAAGTTTTTGCATTTTATTTTCTCTTTCCATATTGGATAGAATTTCTTTTTCTAGATTTTCTCTTTTTTATTTAAGAGGTTAAACGCAAGAGGGGAGGACAGACTTGACTTTAGAAAATTCAGAAACATATTATTTTCTCTTTTGCGCATTTTGTAGCCATGTGTGGGTAACTCCTTTTTAATCTAGCAAAGGATTATCAAAGTTCAAGTTCATTCAAGTTGTGAGATCTAAACTTAATCCTTCTTCTTAATTTCTGCAATATTTATATATTCTCTATTTTATTGTTTACCATTGCTTTGTTGGTTGTTACAATAAGAGCTCGTTGTGCAATTGACAGGGTGATAGTTTGACAATTGAAATACCCAAACCCGTAATTGTTTAGGTGTTTTAATAATAATGGCAAATAATATGACTTGATTAAAACTAGATTTTCAAGTTGTATTATGAGAATATATGATCTAGCTTGAATAAGTTACGTGTGTGATTTATTGGCTAGGATTGGGTTTTTCTTGCTTTTCATGCTATTAGCGAATTGAATCCTTGGCGCGTGTCGGGGTTTTTCGTTAATAAGGGATTAATCACAGGCGCGTATCCGATTAATCTAATATTAAGGAAAAATTAGGTTGTTAGAAGCGTTTCAACAACCATAACCAGTCTATTATAGTGTTTGAGATTATTCGTGTAACTCAATGATCAACTTCCGAACTTGAATGAGATTACCTTTGCTAGATGTTGCATAATCTGATTTTCTTTAATTTCTATTTGCTTATTTTATTTAAGTCTTTTCTGCATAAACCCCCCTTTTTAATTTCGCTTTTATTGTTTACTTGGTTTTCAAAGGATTAACAATTTGTCAGTCTCTGTGGATTCGACTCTGCTTACTCTAAGTACAATTTATTTGTGATTTAGAGAGTAGAAATTATTTTTGGTAAATTTGACCACCACCAATGATCCCATTGCCACCAAATTGAACTCGTGATTTTATCGGGGATCAGTAAAGTTATATAGCGTTGCAATTGGGTTACTTATGTTAGTGTCGCATTACCGACCCCGAGATCAAGTAACATCCTTTGGCATTACTTCCGTTAAGGAACTTTTCTGACGAGCAAATATCTTCTTCATCCAAACATAAAAGTTCACAAAGGAAGCTTGAATTTGTTTGTCGTTGAGTAATTGAACTGTCTCTCTTGACACGATTGGTATATTTTTAGGTCATTCAGGTGCCAACCGCTAATCTAAAAACCAAGTCAGCTCCTGAATTAAGTTTTTGTCTTTCGTAGTTCTTGCACCGTTCATATCTCTCCAGTTTAATAACCACCTGCACCTTTATTTGTTCGGTAAATACTGGCTATACGGAAAAGAGTATAGCTGCCATTTAGAGGCACAAAAATAAGAGAAATACAATAACTAAGAGAAGTCAATTTTTTCCGAAATAAATGTACAACAGTAGCATTTTCCAGTAGAATCCTATACAAACAGCTCCCAGTCCCGGACCATGTTCCTATTAGAGAACGTTACAGATTATATGAGAGACTGTCACCTAAGTTGAAGTGATTTAGTGGGTTACAGGGAAACCAAATTGGACCATAAAGAGCAACCAATGCAACATCACAGGACAACATTGACCCGCTGTATAATTATTATTACAAATTTTTCAGTGAAAAACAAAGCTATAAATTGAGTTATAGCTTGGTCCACAGCTGACTGCCCCAGAATATATAGTTAAATTGTTCCAGAGTCACCGCAGAACCTTATCCCAAAACCTTCATAAGCATGAAGAATTGACAACATCTAAAGCTAGCATGATTCCCAAGGTCAGCAACTTACAATTAAGATGAAAACCATATTATCTTCATAAATTAAAGATCGACGAAGATGCAAAAGTTGAACTTGCAATGGAAATTGAGGACAATCTGAATGATTACTAACCTGATCCATTCTACCAGACTGAGTTCCATTATGCCTTTCACACTTGCACGTCAATCGAGCAATTTCTTTCTGATACACAATAGGAAATGTAGTGAACAACCCAAACACTCAAACAAAATGCCTATTCATATGGGGAGTAGAGCATGAGAAGTATCTGAGCTGACCGATCATCAATTAACAAAATTCACGAACTGTAGTTTTTTTTTGGTCGAAATGAACTGTAGATGATAACCCAATTTTATACTGAAAGATGCATGGAAATAATCCTTCAGAAATGACACCATTATTGCAACATGATTCAAGAACAGGTCAGCATCAACATGCTCTTATAATGACTAGTATCTATATGTTACGAACATACTACTCGCATGAACAAAACTTGAAAATAGAGATTGCTAAGAGATCTGGGAGAACAACAGTGCTACCTTGGGAAAGTTTGCCCCAAGAACTGCCATAATAGCAATTGCAGAAGAACAAACAAATGCTGCAGAGCTTGAAAGTCCAGAGCCTGGAAAACAGAACACACATGGTCCCACACCAATTGGTTAGATCTCAAAGCAAAAAGGCAGAAATTACTTTCAACCAACAACAATAGGTTAGACCTCAATTAAAAATGCAGAAATTACTTTCAACTGATAATATCTGTTCTAAAACAATAAGCCAAAAGCAAATGAAAATCGCACCTGTTGGAATTGCTTCATCAAAGATAACATCAAGTGAAACTGGCGCACCAACATCTAGCTTTTTTGACTTTACGTATTCATAAAAACCTTTGTAGCTGTGAACAAAAAGATTTTGTTTCAACAACCGCCCCCAAAACCAGTGACAGCATTAAAAAAATATCAAAACTTATTTGTCGCTCGAATACAAAAAATTGCCTTCAACAAAAAGTTAGAACAATAACTAACTATGCCAGCAAAATCATAGAAAGAGGTGGGAAATGAAGCGGAGAGGGCTTCGAGTCTCACCGGCAGATGAAGTAACGGCCCCCATATGTGATTTTTCAAATCAAGTTCCTGCAGATTGAAGCAGTTCCATGAAGGGACCACAAAAGTAGAAATTTGACAGAATGCATCCAATCTCATAATGTGTTAATCTTCGTTAAGAAATACAAGGCTCATTTACAATGAGCAAGAATTAAATCTAGTGCTGTATCAGGCAATCTCTCTCTATCTCTCCATCTCACGCGCACGCGATTTATAATAAAAAGAAAAAGAAAAACTCGGAACTAATCCAGCTAAGTTTACCAACTCACCTGCATATCCATAAGCCAAAATGATGGAATAAAAATTCTGAAGTCCGTCATTAAAAACATAAAAGCATACTACCCGAAGAATTTCACTACATATCAAGGCCAAAAGTACCTGCTCGGGATCAGCAGGATAACCGCACATTGTGTACTTGTCATTGACATTCCCAGTACGAAGCAGCGGCTTTGTCTCTCCAGAATCGTACTTGAGAATAAAGACCATCGTGCCCTGCCGTATCGCCATGGGCAACACCGAATACCCCTCGCAATCAATGTGTTCCCCAATCAAATTCATTCTACCTACACACGGTCAATTCAATTGATGACGACAACAACAACAGGAACCCAAGAATCAAAACTCAATCTTTCCCAACACCCACTATTCTACACCGACCCAGCACGCCGAAATAACTGGAGATCGAGCAAATGCGCGAGGAGGATGACCGAGGCCCTCGACGAACTTGGCGTTCAGCCTGTCGAAGCGCAGTCGCGCTTCTTCCGGCTGAGAGCCGTCGCCGTACACGGGCTCGAGCTCGGAGTAAACCGGAATGGGACGATCCTCGCGCTTCGCCATTCGGAGCTTCGGTGACCGATGATCCTCATTTTTGCTAAAATGGCGAGAATCAAATCTTGGATTTTTTTTTCAGTAGAGACCTAAATTTTAAAAACTGGATATGCTCTTCTTTAATCCTAGGCAACTAGGCATGCGTTTGGCAACTTTCAACGCTTCATTTGACGTTATGATCCCCTACAGAACTCATATAATTCTATTCTGCTAAGCTGATACCGACATAGAACTAAATGAGGGAATTGCTCTATTGTATCTCGTAAATACTACTTAAGTTGAGAACGGGCAATACATAATTCGAAAAAGTTGCATGTTTAAATGTTTTAAGTCTACTCAAGGATGGTCGGTACCCGATTAAAGAATTATATTGACTTCAGATCAAAAGTAAATGGGTTTTAAAATGCCTCGAGAGTCTCAAGGACTTTGTAAAATTCGAACTACTAAAATAATGCTCGTACAGAAGATTGGAAACGAATAAGGAAATCATTACACGGAACTTTGGTGAATCAGAGCGGATGGCTTACATTCTTGGATTCGATACATGCTCGATTAGTGCATTTGAACAAAAACTTTTTCATGGCGATGACTGAAGTGTGAAGAGACAAGTGAAAAGCTTACAAAATATGACTGGAAAGCTTTTTTAATCAAAGATGAGTACTGAAACTTGGAATCCTAATAAAATCTGAACTTGAAATTCAAACTTGGACAAAACCTAATCCAAATTGATCTGTCGTGACTGGTCTTCCACTACAAAAAAACATGTTTTTTGCGACGGATTTTGCGACGAAAAAATCGCAAAAATCCGTCGCAAATCATTTTTGCGACGAATTTAGCGACGGAAAAAATTCCGTCGCTACTAGGTCGTCGCAAATTTTTGCGACGGAAAATTTCAATTTTCGTCGCAAATTTGCGACGAAAAGAAAATTCGTCGCAAAAATCGTCGCAAATTAGCCACGAACACTATCCGTCGCAAAGTTCGTCGCAAAATTCGTCGCAAAAATCGTCGCAAAGTTTGCAATAAAATCCGTCGTAAATTTTGCGACGGAAAATAAAAATCTGTCGCAAATTTGCGACGAAAAAAAATCCGTCGCAAATTTGCCCCAAAAATAAAATCCGACGCAAATTTGCGACGGGAAAAAAATCCGTCGCAAATTTGCGACGGAAAATAAAAATCCGTCGCAAATTTGCGACGGAAAATAAAAATCCGTCGCAAATTTGCGACGGAAAATAAAAATCCGTCGCAAAATTTGCGACGGAAATAAAAATCCGTCGCAAATTTGCGACGGAAAAAAAATCCGTCGCAAATTTGCGACGGAAAAAAAAATCGTCGCAAAATTTGTCACTAATTTTTCGTCACAAATTTTTAACGTAAAGTTTATCGCTAATCGAGATCCGGCTCGTCGAGATCCGACTCCACCTCGTCGAAGTCCTCCTCCTCCTCGTCGGCGCGAACGTCGAGGTCGTCGAAGGAGAGCACGCGGTGGATGAGAGCGAGGACGGCATGCGGGCGACAACGGATGCGGAAGAGGCGGCAGCAACGGCGGTGTTCACGGGCATGGAGGAGGCCGTGACAGCGGCGTCAGCGGAGGAGGAGGAGGAGTCGGCGGCGGGGAAGAGGGAGGAGCCGGCATGGCAGGAGTGGCCCTTCTTGGAGAGGCCGCAGCGGCCGCACTTGTAGCTGCCACGCTTCTTGCCGCGCTTGGCGGTGGCGTCGTCGTCGGAGGAGGCAGCGGCGGGCGAGTCGGAGGGGAGGAGGTGGGGCTAGTGGAGGCGACAGATCATGGCGGAGGAGCGGCAGAGGAGGCTAGAGAGAGAGAAAGAGGGAGAGAAGTTAGAGAGAGAGTGAGGGGGAACGCTGTGGTGGTGGGGGAATAAAAAGAGCGAGCGAAGGGGAGACGATGGCGCGAGGGGGGATAGCGCGCGGGTTTCTGAAAATTTTCGATTCGACGCAAATTTGCGACGGAAATAAAATCCGTCGCAAATTTTGCGACGGAAAATAAATCCGTCGCAAATTTGCGACGGAAAATAAAAATCCGTCGCAAATTTGCGACGAAAAAAAATCCGTCGCAAATTTGCCCCAAAAATAAAATCCGACGCAAATTTGCGACGGGAAAAAAATCCGTCGCAAATTTGCGACGGAAAATAAAAATCCGTCGCAAATTTGCGACGAAAAAGAAAATCCGTCGCAAATTTTGCGACGGAAAATAAATCCGTCGCAAATTTGCGACGGACAAAATTTGCGACGGAAAAAAATCCGTCGCAAATTTGCGACGGAAAATAAAAATCCGTCGCAAATTTGCGACGAAAAAAAATCCGTCGCAAATTTGCCCCAAAAATAAAATCCGACGCAAATTTGCGACGGGAAAAAAATCCGTCGCAAATTTGCGACGGAAAATAAAAATCCGTCGCAAATTTGCGACGAAAAAGAAAATCCGTCGCAAATTTGCGACAGATTTTGCGACGGAAACAAAATCCGTCGCAAATTTGCGACGGAAATAAAATCCGTCGCAAATTTGCGACGGATTTTGCGACGGAAATAAAATCCGTCGCAAATTTGAGACGGAAAAAAAATCCGTTGCAAATTTGCGACGGAAAATAAAAATCCGTCGCAAATTTGCGACGGAAAATAAAAATCCGTCGAAAATTTTGCGACGGAAAATAATCCGTCGCAAAATTACGACGGAAAATAAAAATCCGTCGCAAATTTGCGACGAAAAAAAAATCCGTTGCAAATTTGCCCCAAAAATAAAATCCGACGCAAATTTGCGACGGGAAAAAAATCCGTCGCAAATTTGCGACGAAAAATAAAAATCCGTCGCAAATTTGCGACGAAAAAGAAAATCCGTCGCAAATTTGCGACGGATTTTGCGACGGAAATAAAATCCGTCGCAAATTTACGACGGATTTTGCGACGGAAAATAAATCCGTCGCAAATTTGCACACTTTTACATATAATGTGACTAGCATTACGAACACTGTGGAAAAACATGATTGATGTGGATGTCATTGTTACAAACAGACTCGATTGACGCTTTCTCAAATAACAATAGGACTCTGATACCAAGTAAAAAAATGTGATAAAATAAATTAAGAGCAAAATATATATATATATATATATATATATATATATATATATATATATCATTGTCAAATGAAGAGTACACGAACCTATTTATCGATTTTATAGGATGACTATCTAAAAGGGAAAATATCAATTACAATCAATTAAAGGAAATATAGGGAATCTTCTAAATATTTCTCTAATAGAATGCATGCCATCTATTCACTTATCATTTAGATGTAACCCTTTAGGAGTAATTCATCTAATTGGTTAGATCAAATTGGTTAGGTCTAAATAAGAATATCTCTTTTATAAGATCTCCTATAGATATCCCTATATAGATACATTGACTTTACATTTCATATATCCACCCAATTCCGTTCTATTTGAAAATTGCTATAACTTATTTACCCATATATTTACTCATTCATAAGAGCTACGTGCGGAGAAAACCGCCACATTCAACTAAATAGATATCTGCGTTATCTATATCTAAGTCTTGAAAAAAGAAAAGATAAGATTTGCACCTATCGAATCTAAAAAAGCTTATTTGGGATGAGAACATTTTAAGAGATTATCTAATATCTTGAGTTTATAATAGATCTTCTTATCTAATTTGAATTTGTAAATCTAATCTTTCTTAGAATTGGACGTGTAGCAAATCGTCCAATCTCTTTTGAATTTGAACTTGTGACAATCATCCAATTCGTCTCTACTTTCGTCGCAAAATGGTAAATTTCATTGCACAAATTAGCGACAGAAAATAAATCCGTCGCAAATTTACGACGAAAAATTAGTCGTCGCTAATTTGCGACGGAATTAGCGACGAAAATTTTCCGTCGCAAATTTATGACGAATTTTGCGACGGATTTATTTTCCGTCGCAAATTAGCGACGGAATTTGCGACGGAATTTTTCCGTCGCAAATTTGCGACGAATTTTGCGACGGATTTATTTTCCGTCGCAAATTAGCGACGGAATTTGCGACGGAATTTTTCCGTCGCAAATTTGCGACGAATTTTGCGACGGATTTATTTTCCGTCGCAAATTAGCGACGGAATTTGCGACAGATTTATTTTCCGTCGCTAATTTGCGACGGAAAATAAATCCGTTGCAAAATTCGTCGCAAATTTGCGACGGAAAATTTTCGTCGCTAATTTGCGACGGAATTAGAAATCTGTCGCAAAGTTTGTCGCAAATTAGCGACGAAAAATTTCCGTCGCAAATTTCCGTCGCAAAATTCATGTTTTTTTGTAGTGTTCTCTGCTTCCGAATGTCATATGCTATGCATGATTTTTGATATCTTGATTGATGTTGTGTGATTATTGCACATTTGTATTATCTGAGTATGCGCTCGCCTTTACTTTTATTCCTCTAGTGTCTTTCACGAATCATTTAGTTAGGCGTCTTGATCTTTTCCCACAAGAATCTCTAAATGTCTTAACTTGCAAAATACTTTAGGGATGATTTGTATTTGCTCACAAATCTTTTATGCATCATTCCATAATACGTCCCGATCTTTATTTCCAAGAATCTCTAAATGTCTAAACTTGCATGCTACTTTTGGAATAACTCGTAATCACTCTCGATTCCTTAGCTACAGTCATCCTTGGTCGATATGCATACTTCGAGTCAATCGATCGTGGCCACATGTCATGTACTTCACTAAAAATCTGTCTATTGGAACAACATGATCGATGAGCTCCTCAAGATCGATGAGCCTTGTGGGTTAATTGTATTGTTGTGGCCTTCATGATCGATGAATTTCTTAGGCATCCTATCGATTGGGCCCTATCGGTTATGTGCATTTGTCACGACCTCATTTGAGCCATTAACTTCTTTCTGTTTGGGCCTGGTGTCAATAAGGGGTCAACGGTAATTTTATTGGAAATGGAGAAAATTATAAATAATTAATAAGAAGGAAGGGAGATTAACCATTGATAAGATGAGAGCCACTTCAAGAATAAAAAAAGAGAGTAGAAAACGTGAATGGATGAAAGTTCTATAACATGTCAACAAAGTACAATTAAGTACAAAAACTTTTAAAAAGTGCAATTAAATCTCAAAACTTATACAATTAATGCAACCAAATACTTTTGTGAGTTCCATCCAATTTGAGTGATGGGAAATGTTGATAAAAATCCATGATAACATCAATTTAACGAGTTTTAGAATTTGATTGCACTTCTGCATTATAAATTCTAAGACTTTTGGTGCGCTTATTTTAAAATAAAAAGGATAACATCACGAGAAATCATGATGGAAAGTGGTTATAGGAACTTTTTTTTTACTATGGATGGACTTCTCTTAGGTCTTGTGTTTTTTTTTTGGGGGATGAAATCTCATTATATATATAAGAAGACCGAGAAGATGAGATTTGATGGTAATATGCACAACAAAAGTGAAAATTTATAAACAAATGATTGTGCTAAAAAATTTTCTCCGTTAAATTATTTCTAGATTTTACTTGACAATTTATCCATAAATTTGATCGATAACGTTGAAAAGAACTAAGTTTTTTGGAAATCTCTCTTTTCAACAAAAACCAATTTTTATGGAAGTCAAATCTAACAATTAAATCCTTACCAAAAAAAAAATCTAACAATTAAAAAAATATAGTGCCTTTTAATATACGTGGGGGTATTGTCTTTTCGGTAATTAAATCCAATATAGAAAGGAAAGCAAATAAATTTGAAGGCGCCACTTTTCATTGCAATTGAATTATTGAGAGAAATTTTGTCTTTTTGGTAAAATTGTTAAAAATTGGGTAAATTTAGTCATGTAAAAGATGGAAATAGCACCGCCCATGCATGTCCACTGAAATTATTGCTTAATCATAAAGAGAGAGATTTCTTTGTGTCTCTAGAGCTTTACAATGACAACGAGTTTAGGCATTGTCATTGTTTCCGTTTCTATTGCGTAATTATATGAAGATTAACGAATCCAAAATGACAAAGATATGGCCAACAAAATTTAAATGTATAAAGGGAAATTCCTTATTGCTTACTCCACTTGGCCTTAGAATCAGATATTTTGTTATAAATTAATTTGCCAATATTTTGAACAAAAATATTTTTTTGCCAATATAATTATCTCAAATTTAGTGAAGGGTCATGGCCTGCATTGCAAGACAACATATTTGAATTTAATCCTAGCCATGCATTTGGCAACTTTTAACACTTCAATTTTTATAGGGAAAATGACATAAACAGTCCTTAAACTTTGACCTAATGTGCAATTTGATCCCTAAACTTTTAATTTGTTCAATGTCGTCCCTAAACTTTTTGTGCATGTTTAATTCAGTCCCTGAACTATATAAGAATGTTTAATGCAATCCTTTCTATTAATTCAA
>CM062253.1:31000009-31012854 GCA_031216405.1 Syzygium malaccense | reverse complement strand
TAAGTCGTTTTGGTTAGCGTTTAAACTTGGTTTAGTCGAGTCGTTAGTGAAAATGGTATTTTACTCGGTGTTGACGTCAATTCTCGTTTAATTGATAGGATTACGAGATCGTCGGCGAGTTTAGCCATGTTGTTTGGTTATGCGGCATTCCCAGGTGAGTGGTGATATCTATTCTTTGCGTTTGTAAACTCACATTTTGAAAATGTTATGAATCAGGTATGTTATGAGTTAAATAGCATTGTTATTGCATAAAAGCTCAGATCGGGCATTTACTATCCTGTTTATTTAAAAATAACATGGTAAAGCATTACTGGAAATGGCTTATATATCGATTACCGTGAAATGAATTGAGGAAATTCTTTATGAAATGAATTATTTCGTTAAGGTTATACATATCGATTTATGAAGAATTTTGAAATGATGTGAAAAATGTCTTGTAAAATGCGTTCGGTTTGACAAATGAAGTTGAGAAAGATTGTGTTTTGTTTTCTGAAATCAATTGGTGATATTGATTGTGGATTATGAGATTTATTACGGATTTGGTATTATGGATTATTGGAGGATATGTGTTTTGTGCTCAATATCGTTGTGAGCTCATTGAGGGGCTTGGGGATATGCATACCGAATTAGGATATCTTTCTGGGCCGAGCCACTTACTTTGTAGGTGGAGACCTTGCCAAGGGGAGAATCTTGATAGCCTTGTCACAAGGCATTATGTCGTGATTATGGTTAGATATTGAGCAATAGATTGATCTATGGAATGGACCATCGATATGTGATGTGATATGAGATTCATCAATGGAATAGACCATTGATGTGCGATTTGAGATTAGTCAATGGAATGGACCATTGACGTGGTTTTTAATAGAGATTGATCAATGGACTTAACCATTGATGTTCATGATAATTTAAATGAGTATTTCTAAATTGTATAAATTGTTGTTGAAATGAAACAACTCTTATGTGATTCTATATGTATTCGATATCTTGAGTTTGGCTTTTGAAGTTCTGGTATTGCTTTGTACACATGCATAGTGATTGTTCGATCTGCTTAGAAGAGATACGCACTGCTTACTGTACTGTGATTGCTCACCTCTTTATTTCTCCAATCTTTCAAGTTTTTTGTTTAGCAGCAATAGAGCGAGAGCGATGTTATGGGGACTTTTGAGTGGTTTGAGGCTGCGTCCTTCGGGTGAAAGGACGACCATGTCATCCCCCATCTTGGTAGGTTTCGAGATGTGAGAGTGATCTAAACGAAACGTGACCACGTCGAGCGCGTGTAAATAGTTCTCGATCCCGCCGTGCAGGATATGCAGGGCTTCCTTGCATTCTGAAGAAGAAGAAGAAGAAAAACGTGTACACGAAACAGAAGTATGTAGGAACAGAGAAAGGGTTGTCAAGAGACAGTTTGAAAAAATATCCCGGTTGTTGGGATGTGGATGTTACGCGCTTGTCGTAGGATCATCAAATGAAAATTTCATGGCCAACTTGGAGAAAGAGTTCGGCGTTATCTTCCACTCCCAAGAGCGCTTGAAAGCCCAGCGAGGGCTAAAGGGGACCTCATGGTGGCGGCAGCGGCAATGGAAGGGGCGGAGGATCCATCCCGTCGAAATAGAAAGCGAAAGGGAAAGCGAAAGGGAAACCATGGGGACCTGGTGGCGATGGCGATGGCAATGGTGGAGGTTCCACATTAGTAAAAGATAGAGCTGCATTCGGATAAAAGAAAGAAAGTGGCTTAAAAGCGAGAGAGGAGGAGGTAGAATAACGTTGCTACTACTGTTGCGCTGCTATAATTACAATATTGCTCTTTTCTGTCAACAGTACTCTTTAATTCTTCTATTCGCGCACTACGCTACACTACCCCATGAGAAAATATTTGGTACAGCTGGACCTCGCTCAACCGCGCTCCAGGCCATATTTCGTCAGTTTTTGGCTCGATTTTGGGGCGACCAAGCTGAGGGTTTTGTAGTACTCGGAACGAGCTTTCTTTTGACTATAAGTTTGCTAGGATCAGAGTTCGATAGGGAAAGTTATGGCGCGATCAAGTTTCGTGTTCAAATTTCGCGTTACGGACGATTTGGATAATCGCTTTGGAGGAGCGATTTGTGAGCGCATTTAAGTCGTTTTGGTTACGTCTAAGCTTGGTTTAGTCGAGTCGTTAGTGAAAATGGTATTTTACTCGGTGTTGACGTCAATTCTCGTTTAATTGATAGGATTACGAGATCGTCGGCGAGTTTAGCCACGTTGTTTGGTTACGGGGCATTCGCAGGTGAGTGGTGATATCTATTCTTTGCGTTTGTAAACTCACATTTTGAAAATGTTATGAATCAGATATGTTATGAGTTAAATAGCATTGTTATTGCATAAAAGCTCAGATCGGGCATTTACTATCCTGTTTATTTAAAAATAACATGGTAAAGCATTACTGGAAATGGCTTATATATCGATTACCGTGAAATGAATTGAGGAAATTCTTTATGAAAAGAATTATTTTGTTAAGGTTATACATATCGATTTATGAAGAATTTTGAAATGATGTGAAAAATTTCTTGTAAAATGCGTTCGGTTTGACAAATGAAGTTGAGAAAGATTGTGTTTTGTTTTCTGAAATCAATTGGTGATATTGATTGTGGATTATGAGATTTATTATGGATTTGGTATTATGGATTATTGGAGGATATGTGTTTTGTGCTCAATATCGCTACGAGCTCATTAAGGGGCTTGGGGGTATGCATACCGGATTAGGATATCCTTCTGGGCCGAGCCACTTCCTTTGTAAGTGGAGACCTTGCCAAGGGGAGAATCTTGATAGCCTTGTCACAAGGCATTATGTCGTGATTATGGTTAGATATTGAGCAAGAGATTGATCTATGGAATGGACCATCGATATGTGATGTGATATGAGATTCATCAATGGAATAGACCATTGATGTGCGATTTGAGATTAGTCAATGGAATGGACCATTGACGTGGTTTTTAATAGAAATTGATCAATGGACTTGACCATTGATGTTTATGATAATTTAAATGAGTATTTCTAAATTGTATAAATTGTTGTTGAAATGAAACAACTCTTATGTGATTCTGTATGTATTCGATATCTTGAGTTTGGCTTTTAAAGTTCTAGTATTGCTTTGTACACATACATAGTGGTTGCTCGATCTGCTTAGAAGAGATACACACTGCTTACTGAGCTGTGGTTGCTCACCCCTTTGTTTCCTCAATCTTTCAAGTTTTTTGTTTAGCAGCAATAGAGCGAGAGCGATGTCATAGGGACTTTTGAGTGATTTGAGACTACGTCCTTCGGGTGAAAGGTCGGCCGTGTCATCCCCTATCTTGGTAGGTTTGAGGGTGTGACAGTGATCTAAACGAAACGTGACCACGTCGAGTGCGTGCAAATAGTTCTCGATCCCGCCGTGCAGGATATGCAGGGCTTCCTTGCATTCCGAAGAAGAAGAAGAAAAAAAACGTGTACACGAAACAGAAGTATGTAGGAACAGAGAAAGGGTTGTCAAGAGACAGTTTGAAAAAATACCCGGTTGTTGGGATGCGGATGTTATGCGCTTGTCGTAGGAGCATCAAATGAAAATTTCGTGGCCAATCTGGAGAAAGAGTTCGGCGTTATCTTCCACTCCCAAGAGCGCTTGAAAGCCCAGCGAGGGTTAAGGGGGACCTCATGGTGGCGGTGGCGGCAATGGAAGGGACGGAGGATCCATCCCGTCGAAATAGAGAGTGAAAGGGAAAGCGAAAGGGAAAGCGAAAGAGAAACCAGGGGAACCTGGTGGCGATGGCGATGGCAATGGTGGAGGTTCCACATTAGTAAAAGATAGAGCTGCGTTCGGATAAAAAAAAGAAAGTGGCTTAAAAGCGAGAGAGGAGGAGGTAGGATAACGTTGCTACTACTGTTGCGCTGCTATAATTACAATATTGCTCTTTTTTGTCAACAGTACTCTTTAATTCTTCTATTCGCGCACTACGCTACGCTACCCCATGAGAAAATATTTGGTGCAGTTGGACCTCGCTCGACCGCGCTCCATGCCATATTTCGTCAATTTTTGGCTCGATTTTGGGGCGGCCAAGCTGAGGGTTTTGTAGTACTCGGAACGAGCTTTCTTTTGACTGTAAGTTTGCTAGGATCAGAGTTCGATAGGGAAAGTTATGGCGCGATCAAGTTTCGTGTTCAAATTTCGCGTTACGGACGATTTGGATAATCGCTTTGGAGGAGCGATTTGTGAGCGCATTTAAGTCGTTTTGGTTAGCGTCTAAGCTTGGTTTAGTCGAGTCGTTAGTGAAAATGGTATTTTACTCGGTGTTGACGTCAATTCTCGTTTAATTGATAGGATTACGAGATCGTCGGCGAGTTTAGCAATGTTGTTTGGTTGTGGGGCATTCGCAGGTGAGTGGTGATATCTATTCTTTGCGTTTGTAAACTCACATTTTGAAAATGTTATGAATCAGGTATGTTATGAGTTAAATAGCATTGTTATTGCATAAAAGCTCAGATCGGGCATTTACTATCCTGTTTATTTAAAAATAACATGGTAAAGCATTACTGGAAATGGCTTATATATCGATTACCGTGAAATGAATTGAGGAAATTCTTTATGAAATGAATTATTTCGTTAAGGTTATACATATCGATTTATGAAGAATTTTGAAATGATGTGAAAAATGTCTTGTAAAATGCGTTCGGTTTGACAAATGAAGTTGAGAAAGATTGTGTTTTGTTTTCTGAAATCAATTGGTGATATTGATTGTGGATTATGAGATTTATTACGGATTTGGTATTATGGATTATTGGAGGATATGTGTTTTGTGCTCAATATCGTTGTGAGCTCATTGAGGGGCTTGGGGATATGCATACCGGATTAGGATATCTTTCTGGGCCGAGCCACTTACTTTGTAGGTGGAGACCTTGCCAAGGGGAGAATCTTGATAGCCTTGTCACAAGGCATTATGTCGTGATTATGGTTAGATATTGAGCAATAGATTGATCTATGGAATGGACCATCGATATGTGATGTGATATGGGATTCATCAATGGAATAGACCATTGATGTGCGATTTGAGATTAGTCAATGGAATGGACCATTGACGTGGTTTTTAATAGAGATTGATCAATGGACTTAACCATTGATGTTCATGATAATTTAAATGAGTATTTCTAAATTGTATAAATTGTTGTTGAAATGAAACAACTCTTATGTGATTCTATATGTATTCGATATCTTGAGTTTGGCTTTTGAAGTTCTTGTATTGCTTTGTACACATGCATAGTGATTGTTCGATCGGCTTAGAAGAGATACGCACTGCTTACTGTACTGTGATTGCTCACCTCTTTATTTCTCCAATCTTTCAAGTTTTTTGTTTAGCAGCAATAGAGCGAGAGCGATGTTATGGGGACTTTTGAGTGGTTTGAGGCTGCGTCCTTCGGGTGAAAGGACGACCATGTCATCCCCCATCTTGGTAGGTTTCGAGATGTGAGAGTGATCTAAACGAAACGTGACCACGTCGAGCGCGTGTAAATAGTTCTCGATCCCGCCGTGCAGGATATGCAGGGCTTCCTTGCATTCTGAAGAAGAAGAAGAAGAAAAACGTGTACACGAAACAGAAGTATGTAGGAACAGAGAAAGGGTTGTCAAGAGACAGTTTGAAAAAATACCCGGTTGTTGGGATGTGGATGTTATGCGCTTGTCGTAGGATCATCAAATGAAAATTTCATGGCCAACTTGGAGAAAGAGTTCTGCGTTATCTTCCACTCCCAAGAGCGCTTGAAAGCCCAGCGAGGGCTAAAGGGGACCTCATGGTGGCGGCAGCGGCAATGTAAGGGGCGAAGGATCCATCCCGTCGAAATAGAGAGTGAAAGGGAAAGCGAAAGGGAAACCATGGGGACCTGGTGGCGATGGCGATGGCAATGGTGGAGGTTCCACATTAGTAAAAGATAGAGCTGCATTCGGATAAAAGAAAGAAAGTGGCTTAAAAGCGAGCGAGAGAGGAGGAGGTAGAATAACGTTGCTACTACTGTTGCGCTGCTATAATTACAATATTGCTCTTTTCTGTCAACAGTACTCTTTAATTATTCTATTCGCGCACTACGCTACACTACCCCATGAGAAAATATTTGGTGCAGCTGGACCTCGCTCAACCGCGCTCCAGGCCATATTTCGTCAGTTTTTGGCTCGATTTTGGGGCGACCAAGCTGAGGGTTTTGTAGTACTCGGAACGAGCTTTCTTTTGACTATAAGTTTGCTAGGATCAGAGTTCAATAGGGAAAGTTATGGCGCGATCAAGTTTCGTGTTCAAATTTCGCGTTACGGACGATTTGGATAATCGCTTTGGAGGAGCGATTTGTGAGCGCATTTAAGTCGTTTTTGTTAGCGTCTAAGCTTGGTTTAGTCGAGTCGTTAGTGAAAATGGTATTTTACTCGGTGTTGACGTCAATTCTCGTTTAATTGATAGGATTACGAGATCGTCGGCGAGTTTAGCCACGTTGTTTGGTTACGGGGCATTCGCAGGTGAGTGGTGATATCTATTTTTTGCGTTTGTAAACTCACATTTTGAAAATGTTATGAATCAGATATGTTATGAGTTAAATAGCATTGTTATTGCATAAAAGCTCAGATCGGGCATTTACTATCCTGTTTATTTAAAAATAACATGGTAAAGCATTACTGGAAATGGCTTATATATCGATTACCGTGAAATGAATTGAGGAAATTCTTTATGAAATGAATTATTTCGTTAAGGTTATACATATCGATTTATGAAGAATTTTGAAATGATGTGAAAAATGTCTTGTAAAATGCGTTCGGTTTGACAAATGAAGTTGAGAAAGATTGTGTTTTGTTTTCTGAAATCAATTGGTGATATTGATTGTGGATTATGAGATTTATTATGGATTTGGTATTATGGATTATTGGAGGATATGTGTTTTGTGCTCAATATCGCTACGAGCTCATTAAGGGGCTTGGGGGTATGCATACCGGATTAGGATATCCTTCTGGGCCGAGCCACTTCCTTTGTAAGTGGAGACCTTGCCAAGGGGAGAATCTTGATAACCTTGTCACAAGGCTTTATGTCATGACTATGGTTAGATGTTGAGCAACAGATTAATCGATGGAATGGACCATCGATATGTGACGTGATATGAGATTCATCAATGGAATAGACCATTAATGTGTGATATGAGATTAGTCAATGGAATGGACCATTGACGTGGTTTTTAATAGAAATTGATCAATGGACTTGACCATTGATGTTTATGATAATTTAAATGAGTATTTCTAAATTGTATAAATTGTTGTTGAAATGAAACAACTCTTATGTGATTCTGTATGTATTCGATATCTTGAGTTTGGCTTTTAAAGTTCTAGTATTGCTTTGTACACATACATAGTGGTTGCTCGATCTGCTTAGAAGAGATACACACTGCTTACTGAGCTGTGGTTGCTCACCCCTTTGTTTCCTCAATCTTTCAAGTTTTTTGTTTAGCAGCAATAGAGCGAGAGCGATGTCATAGGGACTTTTGAGTGATTTGAGACTACGTCCTTCGGGTGAAAGGTCGGCTGTGTCATCCCCCATCTTGGTAGGTTTGAGGGTGTGACAGTGATCTAAACGAAACGTGACCACGTCGAGTGCGTGCAAATAGTTCTCGATCCCGCCGTGCAGGATATGCAGGGCTTCCTTGCATTCCGAAGAAGAAGAAAAAAAAAAACGTGTACACGAAACAGAAGTATGTAGGAACAGAGAAAGGGTTGTCAAGAGACAGTTTGAAAAAATACCCGGTTGTTGGGATGCGGATGTTATGCGCTTGTCGTAGGAGCATCAAATGAAAATTTCGTGGCCAATCTGGAGAAAGAGTTCGGCGTTATCTTCCACTCCCAAGAGCGCTTGAAAGCCCAGCGAGGGTTAAGGGGGACCTCATGGTGGCGGTGGCGGCAATGGAAGGGACGGAGGATCCATCCCGTCGAAATAGAGAGTGAAAGGGAAAGCGAAAGAGAAACCAGGGGAACCTGGTGGCGATGGCGATGGCAATGGTGGAGGTTCCACATTAGTAAAAGATAGAGCTGCGTTCGGATAAAAGAAAGAAAGTGGCTTAAAAGCGAGAGAGGAGGAGGTAGGATAACGTTTCTACTACTGTTGCGCTGCTATAATTACAATATTGCTCTTTTTTGTCAACAGTGCTCTTTAATTCTTCTATTTGCGCACTATGCTACGCTACCCCCTATAACCCTGAGAAAATATTTGGTGCAGCCGGACCTCACTCAGCCGCGCTTCGCCTGTCCCTATCGGGGCCCATAATCTTTCAAATTTCACCCGTTCTTCCATTCCATGTCGAAATTTCGAAGCTTCATCAATGAAGAACAGCAATTAAGTTAGGAGAGAGCTGTCACTGGTCTCGAGGGCCCGCCGAAGACCTTTGCTAGCCGTCCCGACCCCACCAATCGACAGCCAAGCCCGACGATAGGCTGCTCCTAGATCTAGACGAGCGATGCCAGGGCTGGGCCGCACCGAACGTTGAGGTCGCTAAATGCGTGGTAGGGGACGGCCTGAGCAAGGGATTCGTTAGTATCGAAGGAGGCGAGGAGGTGGGAGATGGAAGGGGGTGGGGACGGCAGGTCGGGTGAGGAGGCCGAGGACGGGGATCTCCCTCCGCCGGGGGTGCGCAGCTGGCATCGTGTCCGGAGGACTTGTCGACGAGCTCGAGGGAGAAGGGGGAGGAGGAGGCAGCGGTGTCATCATCGTGGACGAGGAGGACGGTGCCCGTTGCTCCCCTATGTAAGAAATTTCCTAATATGAGCTTCATTAATTGAAATTAACTGTATTAGTTTGGTCTAATAAAGATGAGATACGTGGGTTCTTTATAAATCTAATATGGGACTAGCTGGTGTGGGCCAAGTATGGTCCGGCCCGTAATGAGAGGGCCCATGGTCGAAAACTCTATAAATAACGCTCAAGTCCCTCCCCTAACATAATGATGCACAATCTGACTTACATACGGATCTAGAGAGGAATTTCTTCTCGTGAGTGGCAATCTCATTAGGCTAGTGTTCCGCCAAGGGGTATAAGCGAGAAGCACTTGAGTTCGTGTTCAAAAACCGTCGCCAATTTAGCGTTAAGTTCGATGGATTCCAAACCAGGTACGCGAATCGATAACTTCTCCATTTATGTGTTTCGATTTCTAATTATTGTGTTCTTGGGTGTGCCATTTTTGTGGCCAACACCTTACACCTCAAGGGAACCCCATGGTTGTCCACGTCAAGCCCCACCATACACGACGGCGGGGTTGATAATGGTACGACCGTGTTGTGGGAAATTTGCAAAATCAATGAACGGAGTGGAGCTGATGTGGAGGTCCAAAGAAGTGACGGTGGTTAATTAAGTTTAATTACCATAATTACCGCCCAGTGAACAATTGCAAACACATATATATCATTGAGTTAGTAAAGTCCAAAGTATTTAACGTGAGACTAATTAGTGAAGTCCATAGCATTTTTTAAAGTTTTATAGCATTTTCCCCATCCTGCAATAAGTCATTGAATTTGTTTATGACTAACCTTTGGAAAAGCTAATTATTAACAAAGGATAATAATTACATCGATCGATAATAATTAGGGTTTGATATGGTTCGGTAGTCAAGCTCCGCTTGACTCAAACATTCAAGGATCGCAGCTATACTTTAATAAACATTCGAGGTTCAAAAGGCATCGTATAAGGGAGTAGCATGTGCCCACAAAAAATTAAGTCTAGATATCCGTGCTCCTAGATTATAAATATTTCATATCTACTGATTATTTGTTTCTTTCTAGTATTATGTTATACATGAGCCTTGCATCCAATAATTACTAGGAAGCACGTGAGAATTGGAATTGAAAATTAAAAAAAGCATACCCAAGAAAAGCTTATGAAAAGACACATGATCCCACGAAGAATGAAGAGGCACGAGCAAAGTGCATAAAATTGATAGAGGTAGAGTCAGCACCTTCAAAGTGTCAAAAAAGGACAAAAGAAGCAAAAGCTAACAACGGTTTATATAAGGGATAATAACACAAGCAATCCAATAACTTTAACCAAATATACAATATAGTCTATAAATTTTTAATTTGTTTAATGTAGTCCCTGAAGTTTAGCCTAATATTTAATGTGGTCCATGAACTTTTGATTTGTTCAATGTAATCTCTAGACATTTGATACATGTTTAACGTAGTCTTTGAACTATATGAAAATATTCAATGTAGTTTCTGAACTGGAATTAATGGAAGAACTATATCGAATATTTTCATATAGTTCAGGGACTAAATTAAATATGTTTCAAAAATTCGTATATGACATTGAACAAATTAAAAATTCGTGAATCATATATTGAGTTAAAGTTCATGGACCATATTATATATTGAGCCAAAATTTAAGAACTAATTGTGTCATTTTCCCTTAATATAAAGACGCAATGAATAAAATCGCCAGCCGCGGTTGTTGGGTGTCCCAGTCCGAGGAGACGATTAAGTGCACTTTGTGTAGCGCCAAAAGCAATCTCTTGTCAGTCCGAGTAGACCCAAATAGAGCCCTACCCAATAAGCAATATTTCATGCCCAGGTAATATGGGCTCAATACGAGTTGGGCCCAAGCATGGCCGTCTAGGCTCAAGGTGAATTGTACCCAATATGCAGAATTCCTGGCCCTCTCGATTCTGGCGTTCTAGGCCCATAATATGGACTTATAAAATTAGCCCATTCCAAACTGGGCACAATACGTGTTGGGCTGTCGGGCCATCTACACCAAGCATTAATTGGGCCTAGTAAGCAAGAAATTTAGGCCTTAGGTCCAAATCTCACCTAGCGGCTAGCAATACAACACGAAGCCCAAGCCCAAAGAAGGCCTACTGAGAATAAAAGAAATAGGTTAATCCCCGAATCGGTAGCCATGTTCACCCAAACTAGGCCCAAAGCAGAATCCTCCTATGTCTATTGCGCAGAAATGGGGAGCAAGATCGGCGCTATGCCCAAAAATGCCGGTTGTCAAGTCTTAATGAAAAAGTTATTTGGGCCTGAAGAATGGGCCCATTAGATTGTATTAATACTTTACCTCACTGTCAGTGTACTCACGATACAAATGCGTTGCTAAAGAGTGACACAATCAACACCTATCCAATCTTCCATAAAATTTCAAACCCAAGGAAAACTATAACACTCAACAGTAACATCCTTATAGCTTACTTTCTTTTTCTTCGGAGGCAGCTCGATCGTATCAACTGGGAGCTTCTCCCCTTCAGCAGATTGATCGATTGTCTCCACCTTTCACTCATTCCAAGGCCTTTTGGATCATGTCCAGTAGCATAGCTTCAACTGGATCGCTCCTAATCTCAATCTTCCCGATGCATTGATAGTCATGCTTCGCCCCAACTTATGTTTTCTAACCATTGCTGGACGTTCTTTCCAATGGATCCGCATTCCCTGACTCTTCTGTCCTGCCTGAACTTATGTTTTATTTGATCTGTGAAATGTTCAGTGACAGTGAGATTAGATCAATTTAAGGTTGAGGAGGTTTCCGACAACTTCAAGTTGATAAGCCGGACCAAGACAGGTTTGTTTTGGTGAAATTTTGAGATTTGGAGGATCAATTTTGTTTACTTCTTCCCGTGTAGACTGAGTCAAGGAATCTACTTATTTATTCATCTGTGGGGTGAGTTCAATTTCAATGTAGTTCTCGCCCTAATTTTCCTCCCTGCTTCCCGGGATGGAAGCAAAGTAGTGAGAACTCTTTTTAGAGATCCTTTGCCATTATCTTAGGGAGTACCTGTTTGGTGAAACTAAAAATTAGGTTAATGAAACTTTGAGTGTTGAACTTTAAAATTTTGAAAATAGATTTACAAAGTTGTACGGTGATAATTAAAATTGATAAGTGAATATTATTAATCTCTTACTGAACATAGACTAATGACCATTATCGCTAAGTTTTCTATCATATTCGGTGAGATTCTTCACACCATTAATTATTTCCTATGGAACAAATTATATAACCCGTCCCTTACAAACTAGATTATGTGGTTCTTTTACTTTAATTGAATCATTCAAGCCAATTCTTTTTTTTTTGGCTAACAAACGAGCTTAATCTCATTAAATGCCGAATTTTTAACTTTCGACACCTAATCGATTATCAAACAAGCCCACTTCATGTTATTTCAGCATGATCACAATTGATCATGATGAGTCGCTGTTCCATAGGCGAACGAAGGGGGAGATCGAGAGAGAAAATGAGGGGAAAAGAAAAAAAGAGAGACCCTAAGGAAAAGAAGGGAAAGGTCTTGCGGGAAAGATGACAGAAATTGAAGGAATTTTAGGAATCGGAGAACTTTTCTTGTGTTGTATTCCGATGGTTTGTATACAAGTACATCGATCTATTTATAGTGAAAGGATGAAAGAAAAGAATAGGAAATAATATACAATTGATTACAATTTCCTATTTACCAAAATAATTACGGATAGACCGAATCAATCAGTCCGTAATCAAGATCCACACCACAATTGGAATCTTCAATCATATCTTCAACAAAAGAGGAGGGAAAACCGATGATGAGAGAGAGAGAGAGAGAGAGAGAGAGAGAGAGAGAGAGAGAGAGAGAGAGATGGCTTCGTCCTTTTTCTTATATAATTTAAAATATAATTTTAATAATTAATATCTCGAGAATACTATAAAATGATCAATTAAAAAAATATCATACCTAAAGTTAGACTACATTTATTGTATCGAATTTTTTTTACAAGACCTTTTTAATAAGGGTTTGTTGTTATTAAAGGGATGGGAACTGGGAATTATTAATATTCAATCGCAGTATAGTATGGGTTGGG